>OZ012736.1:135954849-136540463 GCA_963859935.3 Lathyrus sativus | reverse complement strand
ATTAAGAAAAAGAAATAACGGTAATAGATGAAGAAAAAGAAATAACGGTAAAAGATGAAGAAAAAGAAACAACAGTAATAGATGAAGGAAAAGAAATAACGGTAAACGGCACTCATTCCTCTTAGGTTTTTTTCATTCTCCACCTTTTTTAACAAGGCAACACATGTATATATAGGGAACAAATTAGGGTTAACACCAAATTGTCAATAATGTCCCTAAAGCCCATTTTAAAGCCCAAACTAAATAATTAGTTAAGAAAAAATAAAATTTAAATAATTTAAAATAATTAAAATAAACTTAAAATAAAAATTAATAATTCTATTGATTCCTAAAATCAAAAATGTTATAAAAAGAACAAAATTTTTTCCAATATTTTTATTTTATGATTTTTTGGATATTTTTATGAATAATTTAGAAAAAAGTGAAAAAAATAATATTTTAAAAATTATTTAATTAAAATACGAAAATAATAATTAAATAATAATAAAAAAACTATTTTTGTTATTTTTTAATGAAAGATAGAAAAATTTAGAGTGAAAATAATAAAAAACAAAAAGTGACTAAGGTGAGATTCAAACTCTCAACCTCTCACACTCACAACTCCTTACACATGTCCTCTTACCAATTGTGCCATTTTTACTTTTTAGAAAAAAATACATGCCATATGATATTTACCTGCAAAAAGTCAAACGACTACACAAATTTGTTAGTAATTGATTAAATGCAATGAAATGCGACGACAAATCTTAGGGCAAAATTTGGGGTATTACACAAGCTTTCCAAGCGCACAGTAAAAACAGTCATTTATAGAATCAGACAAGCTGAAGCAATGACCAGCTCATCTACAACAGTCTGCTAATCTGAGGCAATTTACACAAAGAATCCCCAAGAAGCTCTTCATCCTTCCTACAAGGATCAATAACTTGATACAATTTACAAGTGCGGCAGAGATGTCTCCAGCAGTAACATCTTTAATCCCCGAGCAGAATGACAATGATATCCGTTATGAGGAATCAATCTTCTAATTTTGTCTCCTCCCTAAAATAAGTCGAGTCGTGTCATCGACGTCTGCATTTGCATTTGATCATATATCATAGAAAAATTCATATACATATGCATAGCAAGAGATTTTCATCCTCACTTGTATTTATCCCTAGGTTGTGTCGATACCCACGTCTTACCTTATGGTCAAAGTCCAATTTACTTGGCGTCTACCAAGCAGAGACTGTCGTACCTGTATGATGTTTTTCCAGGTATTTCCATTGTGATTCTGACACTTTTCCAGAATCTATCCGAGGTTTTACTGGATGTGTTTATCTCTCTAATGTTTTTCTAGATTGAGGCTTTTGTTCTGATGTTTTTCCAGATATTTTCCATCATGATTCCGATACCTTTCCAGAATTTGTTTCACTCCCCAGTGAATTTCCATATATACCTTTGCAATTCTGATGCTTTTCCAGAATGTTGTTGCTTTTACCGTCTGACATTTTTCTAGCTGTGTCTTTAATTCTGATGTTTTTCCAGATCCCTTTTTGTGTCTATCCGACGTTCTTCTATATATGACCTTGTTTATCTGATGTTCTTCCAGATATGATGTTGCTTATCTGACATTCTTCCAGACATGTCTTCAAATTCTTTTCCCTTACATTTAAAGATTTTCTAAATATTTTGGATGTATCTTTAGAATCTTTGTCTTCATCTAATGCTCTTCTAGATGTCTTTATTTTATTTCTGACTTTGGTTAACAGTTGTTGAATATTATCAAGTATGTTTCCATTCTTCATCCAAAGCTTTTCTGGATGTGTTCCAGAGTTTATTCGATGTTTTTTTTTAATATCTTGATGTTTTCCAGAGTTTATTCAATGATTTTCTGAATATCTCTGATGTTGTTATGTTTTCCAGAGTTTCATTCAATGCATTTCTGAATGCCTCTGATGCTTGCTAGAAAGTCCTTAATGCATTTCTCTAAATTCTCCTCACCTCATTCAATGATCTTCTAAATGTTTTGACTCTTTTCCATCCAGTTTCGTTCATGGATGATGACTATTGATTCTTCAATGGAGCTTATTCAATGCTATTCTAAATATCTCTGATGGATGCCTGATGTTTTCCAAAGTTCTTCAATGCTCTCCTGAATATCTTTGATGGTTGTTGCTGTACTTTCTCAGAGTTTTGTTCAATGCATTTCTGACAAAATCTCTAATGAGTGTAAACCTTTCCCAAGTAAGTTTCTTCTTCTTTCTGGATGTTTATGTGTATTCCAATGTAAAGTTAAATGCTTTCTTGGAAATCTATGTTGCATACTCAGATTTAGTCTCGCACCACGCCTAATGCTTCTCTAGATGCTTCTGGTGTGTTTTCTTGATTTGTGTTACTTTTAACATCCGATGCTTTCCCAGATGTTTGTATCTCCATTCAGCATTTGATACTCTTTGTCACCTTTAGCTGTGCTTTCAACACCATTTCCATATACAGTTATCCTCTGTGGCATCATTCCTCACAAGATCCCGGTCTTGCATTCATATCATAAGCATTTTGTGGCATCTTAGGGCCAAAAATTGTGCATGTTTGTATTTAAGTCTCTCCTATCACGTCGAGACGAAGATTTCAATCTCCATATCTCCGGATAGAAGAAACTTAAATAGGGGCATTTGTCATACCCTAATTTTTGACCTTGAATCGCCTAATCAATACAGTTATCATGACATCTGCATTATCTGCATAGTATAGCATTCGCTTTATCTTGTATAGTGTACAAAATGCCAGTCAGAATAAATTTGTCGGATTTACAGACAAACCGGTCTAAATTTATTTCAAAATTTGACCAAACGCTGTATTTTTCCAATATGTTTATTTTGCGCTGATTATTTTGGTGTGTGTCACAAATGTGAAAAAAACCCGGCGAAAAAATTGAAGAGTCGCCACTATGTTATTTATCCCAAAGAGAGGGAAAGGAAACGATAGAAGAAAACCTAAAAGAAAGGAGAAGACAAGGTCATCGCAACCAAATCTTGAGTTCGGGAGTCGTTTAAGCAAGGGGAAGGTATGAACACCCCTCACGTCCGTTGTACTCAACGGGATCCATGCTTGTTGTGTAATCAAATGGTGTGTTATCTAAAAGCTATTGCTAAACGGACACGAGAACAAAAGAAAAAGAAAGAGACTCGATAGGACATCGTCTCCCTATGCCTACGTATTCCCTCGTGCAATGGGAAAGTCAAAGTCAACGTAGTTTAGAAAACTACGAGTGATGGGGGAAGGTTGCTTGCCAAGACATCATCGTCTTATGCCTATGTATCTTCACCTGGTATGAGAAATCAGATCAAACATAGTTCGAGTAATGACGAAACCACAGGTTGGATAAGTTTTTTTTAAGATCGGCGTTAACTTCTCATTCCAACAGTTAGGGATGATGCCTGCTTGTGAGTTTTAGTGAAGTGAATTAGTTTACTATGTGACTCACGTTGCACTAAAGACTATGATATAGGAACGAATGCGTCGCATATCACCCCCATATGGGACGTACGCTAAACACTCTAGACAAGTGAGAGGAGACCCCTCACTCATTATTTCCCATATGCTTAAGGCTCGTGGCGCACAATGTTCATCATCTTTATTAGATGAGTTAGAATTGTTTTGAGATGAGAAGAGAGACGCACAGAAGGCCTAAGGGAAACTCGGCCCTAACGTTATCATGCAAAGTGGTCCTAAGGTCGGGATGCGAAAGGAGATTCTATCCTAATGTTAGCATTCGAAAGACGGACCTAAGGTTAAGGTTAAAAGGGACTAGCCTAATGTTTTCATGCATGGATTAAACTCCTAATGTCTATCCTACTCCAAGATAATCGAAAATTAAATTGGAACAAGAGGCCTTAAGGAAGCATGCAAAGGCAAGGAAAAAACAAGGAAAGTAAGGCAAAAACAGCAGCTACAACAACGCTTCCTGCCCAAAACAACAATAAAATCCAACACACAAGCAAGACAGTCTACAATAGCACATGTTTTTAGGCAGAAACAGGTGTAAAAACAACAGGCAGCAGGGATGCATAATTAACAGCAAATCAAAGTCCAGAACAACAGGTGTGAAAAGTGCAGGCATCAAGTATACATGAACACTTACAACAACACCTCAAGCAAGCAACAATCATTAATGAGCATGCATAACAAACTAAAACAAGCATCAAGAGGCAAGTATCCAAGACTAAACACAAACAAATTAAACACAAACAAATTCCACAAGATTGTACAATCAAACATCTAACGGAATCATCATGCATTCAACACCGATTAACAAATTTGAACAATTAAGCGATTACGGAATCGGAAGCAAACATAAGCATGTGATACACATTCAACAAGATACGCAATGATAATCAACAATCAACAAGGTGCAAACGATTATGCAACATGATCAACACACCAAGAATGCAACACAATGATCATAAACGTTCGTCAACAGAAAATCAAAAGTCGAGTGTCGAAGAAACACAAGCATTCTATCAAGAATGATGGGAAAAGGTAAAGAAAATAATTCACATAAATGCATCACATCAATCTATGAGGTTTAAGGATGAAAAGGAACTCAAACAAGCTTAAAAATACAAGAAAAAGGCAATCTGTCCCAATGGTAACTGATTACTATAATCAGGTAATCGATTATCCTTTTGAAAAATGACCAGAAACATGAAAAATAGGAAGGGTAATCGATTACCTAATAGTGGTAATCAATTACCACTGAAATAGAGGCAAAAAACAGCTTCCAAAAGCATTTTTCAACAACAAACAGCTTATTTGATCATCCAAATGAACAAATAATTAATTATGCACGAAAATTAGGTCATATCACAGCAAGCAATTTCCAATTGCATCAAACAAACAACAAGATCAGAGATCAAATCAAATCAAATGGATCAAATTGCAGCAATAACCAAAGATCTACATTGTAACATGCAAGATTAAGCAATATCTAAGCTAGATCTAGAAATTACTAACCAACAAAGCTGAAAATTGCTTTGGTAAGTGTTGTTAAGCTGCAATTAACAGATCCAAGCAAGAAGTCCGAGGACCTATGAAGCTTTAGCAAGAAAACTTGAAGATCCAAGCAAGAATCCACAAATAAGCAAAAACTCTTCCAAAAGTGATTCCAACAGCTTATTCAAAATCTAAATGAACTGTAGAATCAGAATTGAACTAAGGATGAAGATGCAATGGAGGTTTAGCTCAAGGATTCACAAATTGCAATGCATAATTTGTGAAGCTTTAATTATGGAGCTTTGGTGGAAGGTTTTGGAATGAGATAAAAATTGAGAGAATTGAAGTGAGATGTGTAGAAAAATTAGAAAAATGAGTGAGAGTTATTAGAGGTTTGGAGTGAAATGGAATAAATAACCCTTAGGTTAGGAATCAAAATATTGTTTGGAGTGTGGGTTAGTGTTTGGAATGGAAATTAGGAGTGAAATAAGGAATGAAGTGTTTGAAATTTGGAGGGAAACGGTGAAAATCAATCAATTCTAGATCCTTCCATGTGAGATCAAGGGTTGAAAATGATTGGAGATTCTGCAATGCTGAAGTTTGAACCATTTTTGCAAATACGCCTGAGGTAATCGATTACCCATATGTGGTAACCGATTACCACATTTAAAAAATGCCAAATTTGGCGCCATATGGAGGGAAACTTGCGTAACCACCTATTGCCATATGTTCTGAACCTTGTTAAGCTTCTGAAACTTGTCATTTGACATTGCACCTATAAAATGCCTGAAATAACCTGCTGTCGCTGTAACACCCCCTTTCTATACCCCCAAATAAATTAAATAAATCAATTAGGCACTTAGAATAATTATTTCATCAGAGTTTAATTAAAACATGGTATATAAGAGGCGCATCACATTATCATGAAATTAAACACACACGATACCTGCTCAAAATAGATATGCAACAATGGGTAACCCACATCTCAATATTTAGAATAAAGCGGAAACATCCAAATATTGAATCGATCTCATTCATAAAAGTATATACAACCATCAGTTAATTCATGCTTTACAACATATTCACAGCAGATACATACACATATGTATCACAAAAGAATCAAAATAAATGTGACTCCAAAGGGTCAAAGGCTTCCTAACTACCCAGATGTTACATATCAGAGCCATTGACCAAAAAGAATGAAGACATCGCTTCACCAAAAAGAACCTCCAGCTTCCTACTCTGCAATGCCTCATAGAGCATTATAAAACAGCAGAAGGGTGAGAAACAACATCATAACAGTTAATGCATAAAATTGTATATATACATATACTCACATTTGTACAAGTTATACTCAAATTATGTTCTCACCACGTTAAACATACACAAATAATCATGCCTCTACACATGCTTATGAACATACACAATATGTTCTTCCAAACAATCATATATAACCTACACAGTTATATTCATTCAACCAATGCATCATACACAGATGACTCATGCAACTCATAGAGACCGACACACGACTCTATGCAGATGCAAATGCGGTACCGACTCATTCAACAGATTCTCTAAGGAATCGAGTATTCAGCAGATCCTCCACGGGATCAAGTACTCAGCAGATTCTCCACGGAATCAAATATTCATCAGATTCTCCACGGAATCGAATATTCAGCAGATCCTCCACGGGATCAAGTACTCAGCAGATTCTCCACGGAATCAAATACTCTAGCCAATCCTCCACGGGATTACATGATATGACCGATTCTCCGAGGAATCACACAATGCAACCGATTCTCCAAGGAATCTAATATAACCATCGTATCATACGAGGTTCTGCAAATCCTCCGAGGGATCAATCAACACACAAATGCATACTAAGATGCTTCACAATGCAAATCCTCTGAGGGATCATTCAACACAAAATGCATACTATGCTCACAAACATCCTCATTGCATTTATCACATACATCGCATATATCTATCATGCATTCACATTATGCACCATTTCACACATGGTTTACACACATGTCAGCCTATCAATGCGTTTCTATTCAATTCGAGCAAATACACAAGATTATCAAACGTTCAAGATTCACCATTTACTCTACAATCTAGGATTCACGCCTTTCGGCCACCCACAGCACGACATGTCAAAATAGTTCACACATCGATCATTCATATAGGCATTAATCATAATTAAATCAACCAAACATCATGCGATGAACAAAACAGCAAAACAAATAACACTGTCATGTTCGCCAACCTTCGCCTGGCGAAGCCACGCAGCGAATGCTCGCTGGCCTTCGCCTGGCGAACTTCCCAGCGAAGTCCACTGGGAGTAATTTTGGAATTACTCGCTGAGGCTCGCTACACACTCGCCTGGCGAACCTTCGCCAACTAACCTTGCCTGGCGAACTTGCCAGCGAATACAGGGTATCAGCTTCTGACTTGCTTCGCTACAGCTCGCTGGGCTTCGCCTGGCGAAGCTTCGCTGCCATTCGCCTGGCGAGCCTGCGAAGACAGAACTTCCATGGCTTTCTCAAGAGCCCAAACTCCACAAAATCAACCGATTAAATCCCAACCAGTTACAGTAGCACAACCCAACCATCACCCGACTAAACTACATCGTCTAATCCGAGTTCTAACCGATTAAAACCTCATTCTACTCACAAAACCAACTTCTAACCTAAGTGGAAAAAGAGTAGAAACTCTACAAAATCCACACCCATACACATACAATCATATATATTAAAGAGATGATGGAGTTTCACACCCTTACCGATCGATTGCAAGCTTTGGTGATGATCCCTTGATGATTCTAGGTTTTCCTCTCCACTTTCTCTTCTCTTTCTCTTCTCCTCTTTTCTTTCTCTTGTTTTTCTTCTTATGTTACTATCTTTCTTTCTTTTCCTCTCTTATTCTATTTCTATCTCTATTTATTTCCTCTCAAATTCTTTCCAACACTTACTAATCAATTCTCACACTAAAGTGCTAAATGTCTAAAATGCCCTTTTTACTCTAATTCCCCGAAAACTCTCCGAATCGGTAAAATAGATAAAATAAGCAAACACCACATAATAACATATAATTTCTCAATTTAAAGCAAACATCAATTAAATAAATTAAAAGACTCAACAATTAATGGGAATTCAGAATCGGGGCGTTACAACTCTCCCCCACTTTAGAAATTTTCGTCCTCGAAAATATTACCTTATTCAAACAACTCCGGATGCGACTCTCGCATCTTGCTCTCCAATTCCCAAGTCATGTTGCCTTCCGCGGCACCTCCCCAGGACACTTTCACAAGCGCAATATCCTTGCCTCTCAGTTTCTTAACTTCACGGTCCAAAATACTAACCGGTAAAACTTCAACTGTAAGGTTATCTCTTACTTCAACTTCATCCATCGGGATCACATGTGACGGATCCGGAACATACTTCCGAAGTTGCGAGACATGGAATACATCATGCAAATTCGAAAGATTCGGAGGCAACGCCATACGATAAGCCACAACACCAACTCGTGCGACAATCTGATACGGACCAATAAAACGAGAAGTCAACTTTCTCGACTTCAAAGCACGACCCACACCCGCAACCGGTGTAACTCTCAAAAACACATGGTCGCCCTCTAGAAACTCGAGATCCTTTCTCCTTCTATCATGATAACTTTTCTGTCTACTCTGAGAAGCTCTCATCTTTTCCCGAATAAATTTCACCTTTTCCGTCGTTTGCTGTACCATTTCAGGACCAACTACCGACCTTTCACCCGTCTCATGCCAACACAGAGGTGTTCGACATCTCCGACCATATAAAGCCTCAAATGGCGCCATACTAATGCTCGAATGGAAACTGTTATTATAGGTGAACTCAATCAACGCTAAATAACCGTCCCACGCACCACCTTGTTCAAGCACACAAGCACGCAACAAATCTTCTAACGATTGAATCGTCCTCTCGGTTTGACCATCTGTTTGCGGATGATATGCCGAACTCAATCTCAACTTAGAACCCAAGGCACCTTGCAAACTCTCCCAAAATCTTGAAGTAAATCTAGGATCTCTATCCGACACAATACTCTTAGGAACTCCATGAAGCTTCACAATAGTGCCCACATAAATCTCGGCCAACCATTCCAAAGAATAAGTAATATCAATCGGAATAAAGTGAGCCGATTTAGTAAGCCTATCAACAATCACCCAAATAGCATTATGTCCTCTTTGCGTATTCGGCAATCCCGTAACAAAATCCATCGATATACTATCCCATTTCCATTCCGGAATATCCAACGGTTGCATCAATCCACTAGGCTTCTGATGTTCCACCTTAGACTTCTGGCAAGTCAAACACGAGTACACAAAACGAGCAACATCGCTTTTCAATCTAGACCACCAAAAGATCTTCTTCAAATCCTGATACATCTTATTCGCTCCCGGATGAATACTCAAGTTACTCCGATGTCCCTCTTCCAATATCATCTTTTTCAAATCCGCATCATCGGGAATACAAATACGGTCTCGAAACCTCAAAACTCCTAATTCATCAACTTTGAAATCTTCATTTCCATTCGTCATCAAATCCACAAATTTCAAATCCAACTTTTGCTTTTCACACACCGTAGCAAGGAAATCATTCGTGACATGCAACATACCCAGCTTCACACTACTCGGTGTTAACTCACAAACCAAACTTAAATCTCTAAAGTTCTCCAAAAGTTCCCACTCTCTAACCATCAAAGTAGACACGTGCAACGACTTCCGACTTAAGGCATCGGCTACCACATTCGCCTTACCCGAATGATAATTTAAACCAAAATCATAGTCCTTCAAAAGTTCTAGCCATCTCCTTTGCCTCATATTCAATTCCTTCTGATCAAACAAATACTTCAAACTCTTGTGATCGCTAAAAACCTCAAATCTTGCACCATAAAGATAGTGCCTCCAAATTTTCAAAACGAACACTACGGCCGCTAACTCCAAATCATGAGTAGGATAATTCTTTTCATGCACTCTCAACTGCCTAGAAGCATACGTCACGACCTTCCCATCTTGCATCAATACACCACCCAATCCTGACAAAGAAGCATCGCAATAAACCACAAAAGGTTCCGTAGGATTCGGCAAAATCAAAACTGGCGCTGTCGTTAACCTTCTCTTTAATTCCATGAAACTCTCTTCACAATTAACATCCCAAATAAAAGTCTTTCCTTTACAAGTCAACTGCGTTAACGGAAGTGCTAACTTTGAAAATCCTTCGATAAACCTCCGGTAGTAACCGGCCAAGCCCAAAAAGCTTTGAATTTCCGTAACCGATCTTGGAGTCTCCCATTGCATTACCGCATCGATCTTGGATGGATCCACACTAATACCATTGCCGGAAATAATATGTCCAAGAAAACTCACCTCCGACAACCAAAACTCACACTTAGACAACTTTGCGTACAACTTCTTCTCTTTCAAAATCCGCAACACAATCCTTAAATGTTCTTCGTGTTCCTCTCGAGACTTAGAATAAATCAAAATGTCATCGATAAACACTACCACAAAACGATCCAACTGCTCGTGGAAGATACGGTTCATATATTCCATGAAAACACCCGGCGCATTAGAAACTCCGAATGGCATCACCATATACTCATAGTGACCATATCTTGTTCTAAAAGCCGTCTTCGAAATATCTTCTTCCTTAACCCGAATCTGGTGATAACCGGATCTCAAATCAATCTTACTAAAAACACGGGCTCCAACTAATTGATCCATCAAATCATCAATTCTTGGAAGCGGATACTTGTTCTTAATTGTCACCTTATTCAACTGCCGATAATCAATACACAATCGCATACTACCATCCTTCTTCTTTACCAACAATACCGGCGCACCCCAAGGAGAAACGCTCGGTCTTACAAATCTCTTATCCAACAAATCATTCAACTTCTTCTTCAATTCCACCAACTCCGATGCCGACATCCGATACGGGGCCATCGAAATCGGTCTAGTACCCGGAACTAGATCAATAGAAAATTCAACCTCTCTCTTTGGCGGCACATCCGCAACATCTTCCGGAAACACTTCAGGAAATTCATAAACCACAGGAAACACGTCGAGCTCAACTTTGCTCTCCACCGACAACGATGCAAACAAACCAAACAACTGAGCTTCGTCCGCTAAAAGTTTCTTCAACTCTTTAGTGGAAAGAAAACTCTCGTTTTCACCATCTTCCAAAGGAGGAAACCTTACTAACTTGTGAAAGCAATCCAGATGAACTCTATTAAATTGCAACCAGTTCATACCCAAGATTACGTCCAAACCTTCCAACGGTAAACACACTAAATCCATAACGAAGTCCTTACCATAGATGGTCAAAGGACAACTTGCACACACCAAAGAAGTTGTTACCGACCCCGAAGCGGGAGTCCCAATAACCATACCACTACTCAAAGAAACCATACACAAATCCAACCGCTTAGCACACGCAAGAGAAATGAACGAGTGAGTCGCTCCAGTATCAATAATAGCAACTAAAGGCATATCATTAATAAAGCATGTACCTTTAATCAAACGATCCGCCGCATTAGTAGCGTCTGAACCTGCTAATGCGAAAACTTTTCCGCCCGCCTGAGCTTGCTTTGGTTTGGTACAATTCGAGCTAATGTGACCCACCTCGCCACAATTGAAGCACTTCACAGCATTCTTTCTACACTCTGCTGCATCATGTCCAAAGAGCCCACAGTTGGAACACTTCGCCTTGAACTTTCCACAATCATAAGACTTGTGGCCCATCACGCCACACTTAAAACATTTGATCGCACCGGAACCTCCTCCGGGTCTCCTATCAAAGTTTCCCCTATGTTTTCCCTTCTCAGCAGGCGTCACATAAGGTCCGCTTCGTACTTGCTGCTTCCCTCTCCTCTCGCTCAAACCCTTATAATGAGTAGAACGAGCTCTACTGTCTTCTTCATAAATTCTGCAACACTCGGTCAAATCCGAAAATCTTCGTATCCTTTGATAACCCACCGCTTGCTTTATCTCAGGACGCAAGCCATTCTCATACTTGATACATTTGGAAAATTCTGCCGTAACCGCATCATAGTGAGGGTGAAACTTCACTAACTCAGTAAACTTAGCGGTGTAGTCCACCACCGACATATTACCTTGTTTCAACTCCAGAAATTCCATTTCCCTCTTCCCTTTAACACTTTCGGGATAATACTTCCTTAGAAACTCAGTACGAAATAAATCCCACGTAATCTCCTCATCGTCGACCTCAAGAACTTGCCTCGCGCTGACCCACCAGTCATCAGCCTCTTCTCTCAGCATGTGAGTCCCTAGTCTCACTTTGATCCCCTCAGCACAATCCATCACCCTAAAGATCCTCTCAATTTCCTTTAACCATATCTGAGCACCAACCGGATCAAATCTCCCTTTGAACACCGGTGGTTGGTTCTTCCTGAACTCATCATTCGCATTCACGTTAGGTGCACCCTGCACAGCTCTGGCCATAGCCTCTAACGCTGCTGCCATAGCATTGTCATTACGACCTGCCATATTCTGAGGATTCCCAAAAATAACAACAAGGTTAAACAACCGTTCAACCAACACAACAACAAGACAGACACGACTGACTCAACACTGGCTCTGATACCACTTAATGTAACACCCCCTTTCTATACCCCCAAATAAATTAAATAAATCAATTAGGCACTTAGAATAATTATTTCATCAGAGTTTAATTAAAACATGGTATATAAGAGGCGCATCACATTATCATGAAATTAAACACACACGATACCTGCTCAAAATAGATATGCAACAATGGGTAACCCACATCTCAATATTTAGAATAAAGCGGAAACATCCAAATATTGAATCGATCTCATTCATAAAAGTATATACAACCATCAGTTAATTCATGCTTTACAACATATTCACAGCAGATACATACACATATGTATCACAAAAGAATCAAAACAAATGTGACTCCAAAAGAGTCAAAGGCTTCCTAACTACCCAGATGTTACATATCAGAGCCATTGACCAAAAAGAATGAAGACATCGCTTCACCAAAAAGAACCTCCAGCTTCCTACTCTGCAATGCCTCATAGAGCATTATAAAACAGCAGAAGGGTGAGAAACAACATCATAACAGTTAATGCATAAAATTGTATATATACATATACTCACATTTGTACAAGTTATACTCAAATTATGTTCTCACCACGTTAAACATACACAAATAATCATGCCTCTACACATGCTTATGAACATACACAATATGTTCTTCCAAACAATCATATATAACCTACACAGTTATATTCATTCAACCAATGCATCATACACAGATGACTCATGCAACTCATAGAGACCGACACACGACTCTATGCAGATGCAAATGCGGTACCGACTCATTCAACAGATTCTCTAAGGAATCGAGTATTCAGCAGATCCTCCACGGGATCAAGTACTCAGCAGATTCTCCACGGAATCAAATATTCATCAGATTCTCCACGGAATCGAATATTCAGCAGATCCTCCACGGGATCAAGTACTCAGCAGATTCTCCACGGAATCAAATACTCTAGCCAATCCTCAACGGGATTACATGATATGACCGATTCTCCGAGGAATCACACAATGCAACCGATTCTCCAAGGAATCTAATATAACCATCGTATCATACGAGGTTCTGCAAATCCTCCGAGGGATCAATCAACACACAAATGCATACTAATATGCTTCACAATGCAAATCCTCCGAGGGACCATTCAACACAAAATGCATACTATGCTCACAAACATCCTCATTGCATTTATCACATACATCGCATATATCTATCATGCATTCACATTATGCACCATTTCACACATGGTTTACACACATATCAGCCTATCAATGCGTTTCTATTCAATTCGAGCAAATACACAAGATTATCAAACGTTCAAGATTCACCATTTACTCTACAATCTAGGATTCACGCCTTTCGGCCACCCACAGCACGACATGTCAAAATAGTTCACACATCGATCATTCATATAGGCATTAATCATAATTAAATCAACCAAACATCATGCGATGAACAAAACAGCAAAACAAATAACACTGTCATGTTCGCCAACCTTCGCCTGGCGAAGCCACGCAGCGAATGCTCGCTGGCCTTCGCTTGGCGAACTTCCCAGCAAAGTCCACTGGGAGTAATTCTGGAATTACTCGCTGAGGCTCGCTACACACTCGCCTGGCGAACCTTCGCCAACTAACCTCGCCTGGCGAACTTGCCAGCGAATATAGGGTATCAGCTTCTGACTTGCTTCGCTACAGCTCGCTGGGCTTCGCCTGGCGAAGCTTCGCTGCCATTCGCCTGGCGAGCCTGCGAAGACAGAACTTCCATGGCTTTCTCAAGAGCCCAAACTCCACAAAATCAACCGATTAAATCCCAACCAGTCACAGTAGCACAACCCAACCATCACCCGACTAAACTACATCGTCTAATCCGAGTTCTAACCGATTAAAACCTCATTCTACTCACAAAACCAACTTCTAACCTAAGTGGAAAAAGAGTAGAAACTCTACAAAATCCACACCCATACACATACAATCATATATATTAAAGAGATGATGGAGTTTCACACCCTTACCAATCGATTGAAAGCTTTGGTGATGATCCCTTGATGATTCTAGGTTTTCCGCTCCACTTTCTCTTCTCTTTCTCTTCTCCTCTTTTCTTTCTCTTGTTTTTCTTCTTATGTTACTATCTTTCTTTCTTTTCCTCTCTTATTCTATTTCTATCTCTATTTCTTTCCTCTCAAATTCTTTCCAACACTTACCAATCAATTCTCACACTAAAGTGCTAAATGTCTAAAATGCCCTTTTTACTCTAATTCCCTGAAAACTCTCTGAATCGGTAAAATAGATAAAATAAGTAAACACCACATAATAACATATAATTTCTCAATTTAAAGCAAACATCAATTAAATAAATTAAAAGACTCAACAATTAATGGGAATTCAGAATCGGGGCGTTACAGTCGCTACTGCGAAAATCGGCGCAGGCTAAACAGAAGAGTCGCCACCGTGCGTTATTTATCCCAAAGGAGGGAAAGGAAACGCTCGAAGTAAACCTAACGCAAAGACGGGAAAGGGATGGTCATCGCAACCAAATCCTGGATTCGGGAGTCGGTTACGCAAGGGGAAGGTATTAGCACCCCTCACGTCCGTCGTACTCGATGGGATCCACGCTTGTTTTCTAGTACGGATTGTTATTCTATCTATTCTAAAGGTCAAGGGTTGAAAGAAAGTAAAAATGACTTGGCAAAGTATCGCACTTTATGCCTACGTATTCCCGTCTGAAACGAGAAATCAGAGTCAACGTAGTTCGTCTACCTACGGGAAAGGAAGGGAAGGTTGCTCGCTAGGATATCGCATCCTATGCCTACGTACTTTCATACAGCATGAAAGATCAGAGCAAACGTAGTTCGGGCCACGGAAGACACAAGCTTGTCTGAATGTTTTTATCTCCTTATGAAAGGGTTTTTCCTGATTAAGAGTCCAAGCAGACAAAAATGACACTTTGATCTTTGTTTTTAGTCTTTTACGCAAGAATTGTCTTTTATGATGTTTGCAATCTCTGACGTACTAGAGACTATGATTTGAGGGTGACTACGTTGTATGTCACCCTAAGGGTAACACACTAAGCAATCAGGTTACTGAAGAGTGACCCTCAAGCAACCTTTCTCAAGTAGCTTAAGGCTCGTAGTGTACGGCATCGATTATCCTTATTATTGTGTTTTGAATTGTTCTGAGATAGAAGAGAAAGAAGCTCTAAAAACCCTAGGGTTAGAAATGGGAATCAAAACTACCCTAATGTTGTCATGCATGGATTAACACCTAATGTCTGTCATAATTCCCTCCTGCGCAGAGGAAATTAGAGATCCTAGGGGATAAACGGGAAAAAAACAGCAGATATACAGTAAACAGTAAAGTGCATGAGATGCAGCAATAAACAATAGGCAAAGTGAAACAGCTTCACCTCAAACCTAAGGGGAAATCAACAAACCATACAACAAAGAAAACCACACCCAAAACCAGCTCAGATAGCAACACCAGCTCTTGCAGCAAGCATCTCAGACAGCACTAGCTTTGGCAGCTACAGTTGATAAACAACAAAAGGTTGACAGTAAGATCCCATCTTCACTTTCCAATGGTCTTCAAGCTTCAAATAAGCTCTTATCTCCAATAATCCCCAGCTTTATCAAGCACTGAATCCAATAAGTAGATAGCTTTAGTAAGCAGCAAAACCCTAATCTTCAACAGATACCCAACTTTGACAGGTACAAGCTTCATCTTCACTACTCCTCAATGCACTTCTTACCTTCAATAGGTCTTCAACTTCAATGCAAACAACTCACAGGAGAGAATCAACTAATAGATGAAGTTGGAATGTTAAGATGCTTAATGATAACCCAGGGAAATCACTAAGATCTTATCATAGCAAGGGAGAGGTATCCTCAAGGTTCTACCCAATCAAAGCATGCTCTACATCCCACCTAAGGAGAGATGGAACTCTTTTAGGGGACCTTGTGTCATAGGATGGAATAGAGGCACAAGAAGATCTCTATGTTTGACAGAAGAAATCAGTCTACTCTAGAGCTCTCCCTATATCTCCTATCTCCTAAGTCTTCATCAAGCAATCTTCAAGCACAAGCAACTTAAGATCAATATTTGTCTTCACACATCCTCAAAGTCTTCATGAGCTCCACAAGCCAAGAACAAGCCCCAACACCCAAAGAAAAGGCCCAAAACTCAACAAACAAAGCAACCTCCCAAGAGGGAAACACACCAATATCAATCATCTTGCAAAAATCAAATAAAATGGAAATATTCATCATAAAATCCTAGATTTATTTCTAAGGGACCCTAGCTATGTACGCTATACCCCACATAAACCCCAAGGCCTAAATCAAACGAAAAACCCAAGAACTATGTGTTGAAATGCACCTATGTCAAGTTTAACCCTAATTCTAATCAACCTAATGTTTGATGTTCAAAACTAACTAAAATTAAATCACAAAATGTGATAAAATTCCAAGGGGAACCTAATACTATAATCTAGCTATAGAAAAAAGAATGGCATCAAAAATCAAAGTGAAATGATCATACTAAATTCAACAAGTAACATGTATCAAATGAAAATGAAATGAAAGCTATTAAAAGTAAAAATAAACCAAAAATAGAAAAATGCATGAAATGAACATTTTTATTCTTGTATAATTTTCTTGATGTCTTGATGAAAATGGGGAAAAAACTCCCATCTAAAAATATGAATTTTACAATTTATTATGAATTTTTAAAGAACTTAAAATAAATGTGAAAAAAATAAGAAAATATGGAAAAATGGAAAATTAGCATGTCAAATAGCAATGAAAAACAAAGCAAACACCCAACTGGGCCCAAAAGGGGGTGGGGATAGCAACGCGCATAAGGCCCAATATCATTCAAAAAATAACTTGAAAATATAAAGGAAAATGAAAAATCCACGGTGCATGAAGTAATGAAATGCAGTATATTTCTTGGATGGGCCTCTAGAGGGGGTGTGGATATCATAAAGTTCACTTAAGCCCAAACTGCAACTTAAATGATACGGTGCGTTTTGGTAACTCTGAATTCCTTCACAAATGAAAACCAATCGTGGCCGTGGGATCTTGTTTTGGTCAAAAGTCCTCCTCACATTTAATGGTGGTCAGATCGTCTTCTTCCTTTTGAATTGTGGAGGGAGAACAACCATGGAAATAGAGCTTGCAACTTCATCTTCTTCCCAATCGTGCTCCACCAAATCTCCATCAAATGCAAAAATTTAAAACCCTAATCCACTCAGAATTTTACACTGAATTCAACCATGGTAATTAAACACATTGAAACATCTTCCTTCTCCAAACACGATGGAAATCTCAGAAATCACTCAAGAACCAAAACTCATCAAACTTAAAATTGCATAGCCTAATCTCTTCACCATGTTTCACTGAGCATTTCTATCTATCAAACTATGATTATATCATCAAGAACAACAAGATATGAGCATGAACAAATTTTGTGTCATCACACTAATTGTATCTAAATCGATCCTAAAGCTACCAGAAAGCTTCTACTAATCACCTACAATCATTCTAACCTAACAAAATCTATTGAAACTACTTAAATTAAGCTGTGGATTGAAAAGTACATACCTGCAAAATCTTGATGCACAGAGGTATGAAATCTTCAAATCAAGCTTTGGGAACTTCCAGATACCTTCAATGAGTCACAATCTTGCTTCTGTATGCAAAAGAATCACTTGAAGATGCTTGGATTATGGAAACCGATTATGAGTTGCAGGTGAGAAAATTCAAGAGCAAGAACACGATTCAGCCACCAATTTGCTATGATCTTAATCTGTAAACACTCACTAGCACCAATGGAAGCAAATGGGATCAAGAAATTGGATGGAAAGTGAAGAGTATGTAGTAACCGAATCTGAGTTGCAACAGAAAAATTTCAATCTCAATCTCTCTTCTCTCCTTCAATTCTCACCAACTCTTGCTTGGGATCACTTCATATGCATATATAGAGTGTGAATGAAGACTCTAGAAAGTTCTAGGTTGATCCAATGAGAAACTCACCATCTCATGTCATGAGATCTCATGTCATGCTATGCACTCATACCAGCTCATGATTTGGCTTGTAATTTGCTTGGTTCTGCGTTTAAATTCTCTCCAAATGAGATATTGGAGGTGTATGGATGGAAAGGAGCCTTGCATTTGCTTGGAAGTATGGTTTTGCAATTGTGCCTTATGGTTCAAGTAATCAATTTACAAAGCAAGTCCTTGAAATAACCCTCAATTCAAAATTATGGTAATGTCAATGCTCTCAAAATGCATTTTACAATCAAATTGGTATGTCATATGGCTTGGTTTGGTTGTGTAGATCAAAAACCCCAATTTTCAACTTTGGTTCATTTAAAATATACCTTCATTTTAGGCCATTTTTATGATTTTGTGAAACAAGCCATTCTAAGTTCTCATGACCTCTTATATAGCCTAAAAACATCATTTTGAACACATCTCATGTTGAACATTTTTCCATTTGAAGAGTGGAAGATGGAGATTTGGACCTATGTTGAAAAATGACCTGTAATTCAACTTTCCCAAAATACCCCTGGATTGCCAAGACCATAACTTGAGTTCCACAAATCATCTTGAGGACTTATAGTACTCAAATTAAATCTAAGATCAAGATCTACAACTCTTATGTTGGCCAAGAATCCATTTGAAAACTCCTTGATGGGCAAAAGTTGCTTGGAAGTCAAGTGACTTTCACAGATAAATTTCAGTGTCCTCTGATGACCCATAACTTGTAAGAACCATAACTTGAGTTCTATAAATCTCCCATAAGACTTCTAGTACTCAAATTAAATCTATTGAGAAGCTATACAAGTTTCATGTTGACCAAGAACTCATTTGAAGCTTGCATTTTGACTTATCTGGCTTGGAAATTAGGCCTAAATTAGGGTTTTTTTACACTAAAACCCTAATTTAGTAACTCCTCTTCTTCTTGATTCCTTTTGATTTCTCCTTGACACAACACCACACATATATCCACATATCAATTCATAAATTCCACAACCTCCAATTAAGCTTTGATACTCTTCAATCACTCAGTTGACCTAGGGTTGACCCAGATGAAACCCTAGTTGACTGCACTTCATCTATGGCTCTTGTACTTGTATCAATGATTTGTCTCATCTTCAAAGTGACCCTCTAGGTCTTCTATGATCTTTTCTATACCCTCAGTCATGGCTCACACACTCATTGATGATCTTCAAACACAACCCCTAGATAGGAGAGAAATCCATTAGTTGACCTTCAAACTTCTCAAAGCTTCAACTCATTTCTTGATTACTTGGATGATCTTGAACTTGAATAAAACCCCTTGATGGGCCTTTTTCTGATAAGAATGGCACTTGGTCCCTTGCTAGATGACTTGTGATGCTATGCTATGCAAATGATTAGACTATGTACATGACTTATTATGCAAATGACAATGCAATTGAAACGTAAACCAGGTGAAATAGGTTGAGCAAATTTTAGGGTGCAATAGCTGCCCCTATTCAAACGGCTTGGACCCGACTGGGTGAAGAGCGAACGACCTTCAAACATTCGAGGTACGAGACGGTTGAATACCAAGAACCCGGAAATTTGCCAACCGTAGAGATAAACTGCACCACTGCTTGGGGAACAACATTCGTCGATTGAACCTGATTGTTACGGTAACCACTGATCAACCACCTGATACAGATCCGATTAACTGCCTGCACAACACCAAACTTGTCAATATAGGAATAACCTGGACAACTTCACTGGGGAAGTACTTCTGTCAACAAACACGACTTTGCCAACGATACAGGAAGAGAGCTCCGCCATCACTACGGGAAATACCACCGCCACCACTGCGGGAAATACTCTGGGAAAATAACACCGTCATCACTACGGGTAAACAACACCACCATCGCTACGGGTAACAACTCTGCCATTACTACGGGAAAATAACACCGCCATCGCTACGAGTAATAACTCCCTGTCACCACTACAGGGAAATAACACCGCCATCACTACGGGTAATACTCTGTCATCACTACAGGAAAATAACACCGCCATCGCTACGGGTAATACTCTGTCATCACTACAGGAAAAATAACACCGCCATCGCTACGGGTAATAACTCTCTGCCACCACTACAGGAAAATAACACCACCATCGCTACGGGTAATAACTCTCTGCCACCACTACAGGAAAATAACACCGCCATTGCTACGGGTAATAACTCTCTGCCACCACTACAGGAAAATAACACCGGCATCGCTATGGGTAATAACTCTCTGCCACCACTACAGGAAAATAACACCGCCATCGCTACGGGTAATAACTCTCTGCCACCACTACAGGAAAATAACACCGCCATTGCTACGGGTAATAACTCTCTGCCACCACTACAGGAAAATAACACCGCCATCGCTACAGGTAATAACTCTCTGCCACCACTACAGGAAAATAACACCGCCATCGCTACGGGTAATAACTCTCTGGTTACAGCTTCTCCGCCTATCTTTACGGTAGCTAACTCCATCAATCAAATGGGTAACAAATACTGGCCCAATCTTCAAACTTTTAGTGCTGACACAGCAATAAATCTGAAAAGGACTCTACTGGGGATTTTCTGGAATCACACTGCCAGACACCTACTTCGACATAGGCGGCAACTTCCAAAAATTGATTCACGAAATCTTTTGATAACGACATAACAAAAATCTTGAAGAAATACTCCGCTGGAGGGGTAAGAGAAACTTAAACGAGCAACCCTGTGGGGAATAATGACAAGACGGACATTATCGTCACATGTCTTATGCTGAAATTTTTAATATTTGGTAACTGATCTGAGCAAGAGCTCTTCTCCACCTGCAAGGGAAACAACACTTGAAAACTAAAGGTTAACCAACCTGGCTTATGTTTCAAAAAGCACATGTTTGACAATGGCGTAATGCTCCGTACAATACGGATATGCTACGCGTTTTTTGGGTAGATGAAAATATGACACTATATGCAGATGAGAATGCAGGTTCGAACTGCTGGGGAAACTTTGACACGCTCGCTTCAACACGGCTGTTGAAAGAAAATACCACCATGCTGGGGATGAATGAGTATCATAAAGTCCTCCGGCAAAATAAATGCCGGACACATAAACAATTCTGCCGGGGAGAGATTAAACTTCGATTTCCACTGGGAGGAAAGAATAACACCTGCTGGGGAGAGTAACTCCGCTGGGGAAGAATCGACTCTCTTGGGGAAAGTAAACTGACTGAGCAAGAAACGACTCAGCTAGGGAACGAGGAAATCCTTCTGGAGGAGACGATGTTGTCTGGGCACAGCTTACAAGCTTGGAGCCACCACTCCGCTGGGGATAATCATCCTGACGAAAGCATGACGACCTGTGGGGAGAAAACCATCTTCTATGGGAACAACCCTTCTGAACCAACTATGACTTGGTTAAACACTGCGGGAATTCTCCCGGCTAGGGATTGATCATTCTCATACTCGACTCTCTGGGGAGTGCAACCTCTGCAAGGGATACTGATCTTGACTGGCTGGGGATATCCTCTAGGGATAAGCTGCGATTAGCTGGGGAAATTAATCTCTTCGGTAAAGGACAAAAATCATCCCATTTTCTGAAGATGAGGTGCGACCTATATGGGGATTGGCGTCGCACAAAGTTAATTCTTTTACCACGAACCTCCGGCCGGGGGTCACAATTTTCTGATTGTCCGCTTCAAAGGTGAGGAACCTGCACAGTACAAACGAGACAAGACAAACCTATACAACCAAATCTATTCGGGTTAGTGTCCGTGACATTACTCCAGTCAATTCGAAGTCTTATCAATTATTGGCAAGGGCCAGCAAATTTATGCAAATTCAAGTTTATCAAAAACATCGGCGTTTTCCGCATACAAAACAGTAAAGCATAAACATCAAATACTGAATAACATGTTTTATTAATAACGGGCCTCTGAATAGGCAAAGTTTTGTACATCGGATGCAACTCCTGAAAAGAGGAAGTTACGCACACACACATACATGTATGTACAGGAAGCATAAAAAATACAACTCGAATTTGTACGCATGTTGGCAACGTGGTGCAGACAAACATCGTGGGCTGATCCTCCTATGACTCGCCTGACTCCGGCGCTTTCCCGGTATTCGATTTTCGGAAGAGATTATGTTGGATAAACGAACCCTCAAGTGCTCCCAAACCACTAAGCAATGCCGACATCGAATTTGGACCGCAGTCACTTGCTTTTTCAATCCCTAACTTTTGTGTGAATCGCCCTTTGCGGGTTTTCAATTCACCGGGATACCCTTTTTTGCCGAAGTCGCCCAATGCAGGTTTTCGACTTCGCGGGTGTACATCTTTTCAATTTTATCCCTAACTTTTGCCCGAACCTTTTTATTCTGTTTTTGGTTCGCCGGGATGCCCCATTTTTGCCTGGACTCTCTTTTTACTGTCCAGCGGGTCACTTTCAAGCAAAGTATTTTTTAACTGCGTCCGAATTCACAGGTGACGTAAAGTCTTCACCATCCATGGTAGATAGTAGCAAAGCTCCTCCTGAGAAGACTTTTCTAACAACGTATGGCCCTTCGTAATTAGGGGTCCATTTGCCCCTGTGATCTGTTTGTGGCGGGAGAATCCTCTTCAGTACAAGGTCGCCCGTCTGAAAGCTTCGCGGACATATCTTCTTATCGTATGCTTTCTTCATCCGGCTTTGGTACAACCGACCATATGCGAGAGAAGCTAGCCTCTTCTCATCCATTAAACTGAGTTGATTCAATCTATCTTTTACCCATTCTGCCTCGTCAAGTTGGACATCTCGTAATACCCTCAGGGAAGGAATCTCAACCTCTAACGATAACACCGCCTCCATTCCGTATACCAATGAGAAAGGGGTTGCCCCGGTTGATGTGCGTACCGTCGTACGATAACCGTGCAAAGCGAAAGGTAGCATCTCGTGCCAGTCCTTGTACGTCACAAACATCTTCTGAACAATCTTCTTTATGTTCTTATTGGCCGCTTCAAA
The DNA here is from genome assembly GCA_963859935.3 of Lathyrus sativus. Classification (NCBI taxonomy): domain Eukaryota; kingdom Viridiplantae; phylum Streptophyta; class Magnoliopsida; order Fabales; family Fabaceae; genus Lathyrus; species Lathyrus sativus. The sequence goes on along the minus strand of OZ012736.1, from coordinate 136,516,839 downwards.
AGCGCCATTCATCTTGGGTCGGTAAGGAGAAGAGTTGTGATGTTCAATCTTAAAATTCTGGCACAACTCTTTCATCATCTTGTTGTTTAAATTCGAACCATTGTCGGTGATAATCCGCTCAGGGATTCCATATCTACAGATAATATTTCTTTTGATAAATCTGGCGACCACTTGTTTGGTGACATTGGCATATGATGCTGCTTCCACCCACTTGGTGAAGTAATCAATTGCCACCAATATGAACCGGTGTCCGTTGGATGTCGTAGGCTCGATCTTGCCGATCATGTCAATTCCCCACATCGAGAACGACCATGGTGAGGACATCATATTCAGAGGATTTGGGGGTACATGGACCTTGTCCGCATAAATTTGGCATTTATGACATCTCTTTGCAAACTTGAAACAGTCTGTTTCCATAGTTAGCCAATAGTAACTTGCCCGCAGCAGTTTTCTCGTCATAGCATGCCCACCAACATGCGTACCAAATGTACCCTGATGTATCTCTTCCATGAGCAATTTCGCTTCTTTCTCGTATACACAGCATAGTAACACCAAGTCGTGGTTTCTCTTGTATAGGACACCGTCAGGGTTCAGATAGAAATTTCCAGCCAATATCCTGAGAGTCTTCTGATCTCGACTGGATGCCCCAACCGGATACTTTTTGTTCTTCAGGAAATTCTGGATGTCAAAGTACCAGGGTTTATCATCAGATGCTTCGTCAATAGCAAATATGAACGCAGACCTGTCAAGGCTAGAGATAACAATCCGGGGAGCCTCGTTCCAGAAGTTAACTTTATACATCGATGACAACGTCGCCAGGGCGTCGGCCATTTTATTTTCTGCTCGCGGCACATGATGCAATTCTACCTTGTCAAAGAAAGGCAACAATCTCCTTGCATAATTCATATATGGTATCAAATTGGGCCGACGCGTCTCCCATTCTCCTTTAATCTGGTTCACTACTAGAGCTGAGTCTCCGTATACATCCAGATGTTTGATTCGTAAATCAATAGCTTCTTCAAGACCCATGATGCAAGCCTCGTATTCGGCTTCATTATTGGTAACCAGAAAGGTCAATCGAGCAGTAAATGGGATGTGCGACCCATGAGGAGTAGTAATAATATCACCCATTCCGCTACCATAGGAATTTACAGCTCCGTCAAATATTAACTGCCATTTGGAACCCAACTCTGGTCCTTCGTCCGGCAACGGTTCTTCACAATCTTTCCTCTTTAGGTACATGATATCCTCGTCAGGAAAATCAAACCTCATTGATTGGTAGTCCTCAACAGGCTGCTCCGCAAGATACTCCGACAACACACTACCTTTAATAGCCTTCTGAGAAACATATTGAATATCATATTCGGTTAACACCATCTGCCATCGGGCAATTCTTCCGGAGAGTGCCTGCTTCTCAAACACGTATTTGATTGGATCCATCTTTGAAATGAGCATGGTTGTATGATTCAGCATGTATTGCCTCAAACGTTTGGCGGCCCAGGCGAGCGCACAACATGTTTTCTCGAGCGTTGAGTATCTGGACTCAAAGTCTATGAACTTCTTACTCAAATAGTAGATCGCATGCTCTTTGCGCCCAGTCTCGTCGTGTTGACCGAGAACACAACCCATACTTTCCTCAAGAACTGTCAAATACATAATCAATGGTCTCCCGGCCACTGGGGGTATCAAAACAGGAGGTTCCTGCAAGTATTCTTTTATCTTGTCGAACGCCTTTTGACAATTTTCATTCCAAGTCACCACCTGGTCCTTCTTCAACAGCTTGAATAATGGCTCGCATGTTGCGGTTAAGTGAGATATGAACCGGGCGATATAGTTCAACCTCCCTAAAAACCCGCATACTTCTTTTTCTGTTTTAAGCGTCGACATTTCTTGTATTGCTTTTATTTTCGCAGGATCAAACTCTATTCCTTTTTCGCTCACGATAAACCCCAGCAGTTTACCCGATCTCACCCCGAAGGTGCACTTGTTAGGGTTCAGTCTCAGCCTGAACTTCCTAAGCCTCTTGAATATTTTCAGCAGATTAACCAAATGCTCCTCCTCCGTCTGGGATTTGGCAATCATATCATCAACATAAACCTCGATCTCTTTATGCATCATGTCATGAAAGAGAGTCATCATAGCACGTTAATATGTTGCCCCAGCATTCTTCAATCCGAAGGGCATCACTTTGTAACAAAATGTTCCCCAAGGAGTAATGAAAGTAGTCTTCTCCATGTCCTCTGGCGCCATTTTGATTTGATTATAGCCCGAGAAGCCATCCATGAAGGAGAATACGGAGAATTGAGCAGTGTTATCAACCAGCACATCAATGTGAGGAAGTGGAAAGTCATCTTTTGGGCTCGCTTTGTTCAAGTCACGGTAGTCCACGCACATTCGCACCTTACTGTCTTTCTTTGGCACTGGCACAATATTGGCGACCCATGAGGGATATTTGGTAACAGCTAGGAAACCAGCATCCCACTGTTTTTGAACTTCCTCCTTAATCTTCACAGCCATGTCCGGTCTAGTTCTTCGGAGTTTCTGCTTAATAGGCGGTCATTCTTCTTTTAGTGGCAGGCAGTGAACAACCATATCCGTATCCAACCCTGGCATGTCCTCGTACGACCAGGCAAAAATATCATTGTATTCCTTGAGCATGTCAATCAACCTTCGCTTAATGTCGCTCTGCAGCGCAGCCCCTATACGGATGTTCCTTTCAACCCCTTCCGACCCCAAATTGATAATCTCGATGACTTCCTCATGAGGCAGAATGATTCTTTCTTCTTGTTTCAATAACTAGGTCAGCTCTTCTGGCATTTCGCCATCTTCGACAATCTCTTCCTCAGCCTGAAATACCGGGTGCTCGAAGTCGAAGTGAGTCATAGGCGGTTCATAGATGTCATCTGAAATAGTAATCCTGCAAAGGAAATGGTTAAATGCTTCAAAACGCGTATAAAGCAAATAACCACGTTGCCATTTTATTGTAAAAATAAAAATAGGAAAAACAGGGATCACAACATTTGTATACGAAAAACGCCTTTATTCATGAGTAAACAATGTACCGTACATAACAAAGATGGCCCTAAGCAAAATCATTGTACCCCAAGTAGGGCACAGGATTATTTAACAATTAAAAAACAAATCATTATTGTTTAGTTGTCACAGGAAAAGTTTCCTGAATAGACCAATTGCAAAGCCCTTATCCTGGCACGCCTGGCTTGATCCACGCGTCCATATCACAATCGCTATCTCCTTCCTCAGAATCGAAAACAACATTGATGGTCTCGAAGCTCACTCCGCTTGGTGTGATAGTTATTGGTCCTTTGAACTTGGGCGCTCCTGAAGAGGATTCTGATGACGAAGGATGATATCCAAGCCCGAACCTGTCGTTCTTCACGGGAATTTCCAACACCTGACCCCAACCCTTTGTTTCGCCTGCCCGCACTAGAGCCTGAGCCTCTTTGTACGATGACACTACCACATCTGATATCTTGGGTACTGGAGCTTTGTCTTTAATCATTAGCCCTTCAAATGCCTGACAGGGTGTCTCGTGGATTTCACCGTCGACCTCCACGTATCTGAATGAAGACAAATGGCTAACCAAAATATCTTCCTCTCCACAAACAGTGACGACACTATCCCCAACCATATATTTCAACTTTTGGTGTAGCGTGGACGTGACTGCCCCGACGGCATGGATCCATGGGCGTCCAAGAAGACAACTATACGCTGGCTGGATATCCATTATATAGAATTCCGTTTCAAAGATTTCTGGCCCCACCTGCAATGGCAACGTTATGGATCCGAAAACTGACCTCCGCATACCATCGAACGCTCTCACCACTAAGTCACTAGGCATGCAGAGAATCCCCCTGATATCCAACTTCATCATGGCTTTCTTCGGAAGCACATTCAAGGAAGACCCTGTATCCACCAACACACGGGACATGACCGTGCCCCTGCACTCAACTGAGACGTGCAGCGCCATATTATGCTCTCTCCCTCTTGGGGTCAAATCAAAATCTGTAAATCCCAAACTATGCCCTGCATTAACATGCACCATCACCCCTTCTAACTGGTTAACCTAAACATCTTGAGGAACGAATGACGAGTCTAGGATCTTCAACAAAGCGTTCCGATGGGCCTCGAAACATAATAGTAGTGACAAGATTGAGATCTTTGATGGAGTTTGCTGGAGGTGGTCCACGATTTTGTAATCACTTTTACGGATGAGCCTCATAAATTCTTCCACATCCTTAAGCGATGTTTCCTTTTCCTTTATCTGCGAGGGGCCACCCTCATCTACCTTGGCTTTCCCCTTTGCCAATCTTTCTGCCTCTACCTCAGGCGATGTGAAGATTCTTCCGCTTTTGGTCATACCTCCTATTCCAACAACGTTATCTACAACCCCAGCTGGTTGTTTATTTACTTCGATTTTCTCACCGTCGCAATATACCTCCAACCCGTAAGTCCATGGCACTGCTTGGGTACTTTCAAAAGGAATCGGTCCTGCTTTAGTAATAGTGATCGTCGGCCGCCTGGCGGGCACCGTTATTGTTATTGTTTTCCTTGGAATTGTTACCGTCACAATATCGTTCTGCTCGTCACACAATGCCTCTACAGGCTCTTCAACTTCTGTTCTATCAAACTGCAATGTTCCTTCATTCATCAAAGCCTGAATACCCTGTTTCAACTCATTACAACCCTCTGGCTGCATCCAACACTCCAAGCAAAATTTGTCGCACCCTGGGAATACACCCCCTTTCAACAACCTGCTTTTGATCTCACCTAACAGTGTCTTCAGCTCATTGACATCCGTCACTAGATTCAAATTCTCCTCGGTTAGGATGGCATTTGCCCCGTGATTGGGCATAGGCTGTTGTACTATATTTGGACCCGCCTGTCCAAAGTTAATAGCCTTGCTATCCAACAAGTCTTGGACTTTATGTTTAAATGCATGACAACCTTCAATATCATGTCCGGGCGCCCCGGAGTGAAACTCACAGTGTTTACCAGCATCATAGCCAAACGGAGGATTGTCCGTTAATGGTGCCATGGTCCTTTTCTCGACCAACTTTAACCTTAACAATGTTTGGAGCAGTTCAGCGTAGGTTGAAGGAGGCGTTTCAAATACTCGCCTGGGCTTGCCCTCTAGGATTCTGCGTTGGGCGGGGTGTTGCCTTTGTTGTTGTTGCTGCTGCGGCTGCTGTTGTTGTTGTGGAAAGGGAATGGTAACACTAGCGACCTGTTGATGCTGAGCGTACTGACTTCGTCCTCTGCCCCGGCCTCGGCCACCAAACACAGCACTAGAATCACCTTGACGCCTAACACCGAATGCTTTTCTTGTACCTCCTGCGGGGGCAGACTCACCTGCTTGGAATCTTCCAACCTTAATACTGTCTTCGACCATCTCACCCATAAGAATCAAATCTGAAAAACTGCTCAACGAAACATTAAACAATTTTTCGTAATATATCCCCGTGAACGTTCCAATGAACATGCTATTCATTTCTCTTTCAGCTAACGGAGGATGTACTCTTGCTGCCATATCGCGCCATCTCTGCGCATACTCTTTAAAGCTTTCCTCTTTCTTCTGTGACAAACCTTGCAATTGAACTCGGTTCGGTGCCAGATCACTACTATATTTATAATGCAGGACGAAAGCATCCGGCAATTGCTTCCAGGTTTTGATTTGAGCGGGCTCCAACCCCATGTACCACTCGACCTGTTGATGCATAAGCATCCTTTCGTCATCCAAATACGCGAACATCCTTCTGTAATAAGAGCGGACATGCACCTTAGGGCAAGTGTCCCCCTTATACTTGTCGAACGTGGGCGCTTTGAACTTCAGCGGTACCTTCAGCCCAGGCACCAAGCCCATAGTAGTCATGTCTAGTCCGGTAGAATTCTGATTAGCCATACCCTTCACCTGTTCTTCAAGCATTTTAATCCTCTGAGTATTGTCAACGGGTCCTTCAAATCCCATGCCTCTTCCAGAAAAGGCGTCCTCTTGACAGTCTTCGCCCCAGTTCACATTTTCATTTCCGTACCCGTTATAACCAGTGTTGCGACCAAACCCTTGCTGATTAGTCATGGGACCTCGTCCCCCATTACCATAACCTTGCCCGAAACCAGTGTTGACAGGAATCAATCCAGCACCATTTCCACCATAACCCTGGTTAGCGTTACCAAACCCGTCGTAGCCGAAACCCTGAGTGTTGAAGCCGAACTTTCCGCCCTGATTGCCGTACTCAAACCCCTGGTCGTTATAGCCGAATCCATTGTTAGCAAAACCATTACCACCATTGATGTTACCCCCGCCCAGATTGGCATCTCCAAATCCAACATTGTTGACAACAGTCTCATTTCCATTCCCGGCGTGACCATTGCCAGCGCCAGCATCATTGTTTACAATCACAACAGGAGGGGTCACCACAGGAGGAACCACAGGCGTAGGGGGCCCATCCTCATGAAGAGTTTCGACATGCACAGAGTTGTGGTCATTGTTGCCATTCCCATTAGCCCGCGTTAGCAGCGGCTGCACTAAATTCTGGAGATTCTCCTAGCCTTTAGCAATACTCTCCATGGCCTGCATGAATAGGTTCAATTTATCGCGAATTTCCTGCATCTCCACCTGGACTTGATCCATGATTCTCTTGCAGTTATTTCGGGTTGAGTAGCGGTGAACTCTTGGTTCGTCAATCCTGGAAACCTGTAGACGCAATGAATAAGATACAGATTCGAGAATATCGGGTCATGCTATACGAATGCGGATGCAAATGTGTAAATATGCTACAGGTTATATTCCCCCCGATTCTAGTTTCAGAGAGAATGCCATCATGACAATGGAGTCCCTATCCAGCAAGCAAGGAATCAGAAAAGCCCTCATATATAACAAATGCCAAGAGGCTGAGTACAAGAGTACAACTGAATACAACTGACGAGACCTCGGCCAACAAGTCTGGCGATGGTCCAAATACAAGTACAAATAACAAAGGCAAGGCAAAGATAAATCAGGCCAAGTGGCGTGCTCTGACATCCTCCAGTATCCTCATCGTCTCCGAGTGCCCTAGTCGGGAGATTAGCTCCTGAATTAGTAAAGCATGCCGCTCGGTAGTGGATCTCAGCTTTTTGGCATCGTCTTGGTAAGCTTCTTTGCCAGAGCTCTTGTCAAATCTGTACCTCTTGGAACCGGCCTTCCCTTCATAACTTCTCAGCTTCTCGTCAATGTCACTTACTCTGAGCTCAACAGCGCTCCTAAGTGATGTCGCTTCAGCAATCTTTGCGTCCTGGGCTCTAATCTGTGCCTCTAGCGTGGCAATCTGCAGCTTCAGTTCATCTTCCCGCTCCTTCCGCTTGGTAAGCATGGCATTCCACAAAGCTTCCCACTTGCTGATACGGGCATAAGCTTTGCTTAGAAGTTCCTTCTTGGAAGTAAGCACCTTGCTAACACTGTTCAAGGCTACCCCCACTTTTTCTTTCTTGTTGGTCTGTTCTGTCAGCTCCGGTCCCAACCTGTTAATCAACTCAGTCTGTTCTTTCACAGTAAAGGTGGCTTCCTTCTTCTCACAACGTAACTGGAAGATCTCCTTCTCTAACTCCTCATTGGCTTTCTTCAGTTCCTCATTTTCAGCCAACAATTTGTTATACTTCTCACTCTCTTCCGAAGGAGGTACCTCAATCAATGGAAGATACAGAGGTTCCACAACAGGATAAGGCATCAAAGAAGTACCAACTCTCTCGCGGATCCAACCCAAATAAGGATCATAAGCTCTGCTGTTGCTCTTGTCGAGCAAAGCTTTCCCCCTTCTATGGATGTTAGCCCATGCATGTCTCAATCTGATCAAAACAGCTGTGTCCAATAAGCCCGTGAGATACAGAGATTCCTGTATCTCGTTCTCAATAGGAGCATCCCTCAAAGCATAACCGAACTGCCGTACCAGCAATGAAGGGTTATAGTTGATACAGCCTTTCCGTCTAATCAAGGGGACATCCGGAAAGCCACTGCAACTATATATAATGTCAGTACCAAGCATACTCCGATCAAACCAAATGATATTCTCAGCAGATAGCCCCATCAACTGGGAAGGCCAATCCAAAGTATCGACAACATCAACAAAAGGTCCTGTCTTCGAAAGGTGCCCCTGGAACCACCTGTACAAGAGAGGACGACAACAGGAAACATTCTTGCCACGACGTTTCTCATTCTTGTAGTGAATAGAATAATAGACATCGCCCAAGAGAGTAGGAACCGGATTCTTCGAGGCAAGAATCAAGAAGGCGTCAGAGTCGACAAAATCTGGTACATTAGGAAACAGGACGATCCCATAGATGCAGACAACTAGAATAGCACTGAAGGCAACCCAACATCCACTCTTTGCGCACTGTGTAGCCTTCTCAACTAGGACAGACAAGTGAAAGCCATAGGCTCCATTTAGCTTAACCAACCCTCCAGGAAACTCAGAAGCGTCTAAGCTGACAATCTCAGTGAGTGTAGCTAACTCAGGCTCAGCATCAATATGTATGAAGGGCATCTGGTCCAACACAGGAACCCCCAACATCGCAGAATACCCCTCCAACGTGGGTGCTAGAATATAGTCCGAAAATAAGAAACATCTCAGCTGCGGCTCATAAGACTGCATCAACGTATACACCCTAGTCGTCTCAAATGCCGAAGGTCTGTACAACAAGCTAAGCAATCTCCCATAAGATACTCTGAACTCAGCCATCACTTTCTCACCTGCTAGAGCAACTAAACCCAGCAAGGAACTGATGTCTGGAGAATGCAACCGGTAAGCAACTGTCTTCTTCAGGGACTCCATTTCTGGCTAGGAGATACACTAGAATCATAGGGGAATGATCACCTACAACATAAATACACGTTAATGAAATGCAATCATGAAAATGCACATGCATATGCAAACAAGGGACCAAGTGCAATGTTGGTAGACTGGGCTGCTCTTTACTGAAGCTTGAGAACCATCCAATCTTTATCTCAAACCAAGCCAACAACTCAAATGAACCCTGTGACCACATCTCACTGACAGAGATAAACCAGGTATTCTGAGGTCAAAGGTTTCCTGCAAACAGACCCACCTACCCCTTACAGGTATGTACTTAACTCGCAGACGAGGTACGGTATCCTATGCGGGTTCAACGTCACAGACTTTCAAGAGCGACGATACGATACCTAGAAGGTGTGGCATCATCATCCCTTGAAGCAACCTCACTTAGTTGAATCCCAATTGATAGGTCACCAGAGTCGACAATCCTCGGGTCAGACAACTTGTCAAGCCCTAAGGGCCAGGCAAGAAGCATCAAAGAGAATCTCGTCCGAGCGTAAATTTCGTGGCTAGCTGGTGCAAGCTAAGCAAGCAGGCTAACCACTACTCTCTACTTCTAAGTCTATGTGTAACCTCAAGCCCAGGTCCGACTTATCTCTCAACAGATCATCCCTTCCCACAACAGCAATAATAATATAAGGCTGATAATAAAATGCGGAAAGTAAAGACAAAAAAGTAAATCTATACACCACCCATGACGGGAAAACAAGCGCTAGGATTGACTCGCATAGGGGATATTCCTGTCCCCAGCAGAGTCGCCAGCTGTCGCTACTGCGAAAATCGGCGCCGGCTAAACAGAAGAGTCGCCACCGTGCGTTATTTATCCCAAAGGAGGGAAAGGAAACGCTCGAAGTAAACCTAACGCAAAGACGGGAAAGGGATGGACATCGCAACCAAATCCTGGATTCGGGAGTCGGTTACGCAAGGGGAAGGTATTAGCACCCCTCACGTCCGTCGTACTCGACGGGATCCACGCTTGTTTTCTAGTACGGATTGTTATTCTATCTATTCTAAAGGTCAAGGGTTGAAAGAAAGTCAAAATGACTCGACAAAGTATCGCACTTTATGCCTACGTATTCCCGTCTGAAACAAGAAATCAGAGTTAACGTAGTTCGCCTACCTACGGGAAAGGAGGGAAAGGTTGCTCGCTAGGATATCGCATCCTATGCCTACGTACTTTCATACAGCATGAAAGATCAGAGAAAACGTAGTTCAGGCCACGGAAGACACAAGCTTGTCTGAATGTTTTTATCTCCTTATGAAAGGGTTTTTCCTGATTAAGAGTCCAAGCGGACAAAAATGACACTTTGATGTTTGTTTTTAGTCTTTTACGCAAGAATTGTCTTTTATGATGTTTGCAATCTCTGACATACTAGAGACTATGATTTGAGGGTGACTACGTCGTATGTCACCCTAAGGGTAACACACTAAGCAATCAGGTTACTGAAGAGTGACCCTCCAGCAACCTTTCTCAAATAGCTTAAGGCTCGTAGCGTACGACATCGATTATCCTTATTATTGTGTTTTGAATTGTTCTGAGATAGAAGAGAAAGAAGCTCTAAAAACCCTAGGGTTAGAAATAGGAATCAAAACTACCTAATGTGTGTCATAATTCCCTCCTGCGCAGAGGAAATCAGAGATCCTAAGGGATAAACAAGAAAGAAACAGCAGATATACAGTAAACAGTAAAGTGTATGAGATGCAGCAATAAACAATAGGCAAAGTGAAACAGCTTCACCTCAAACCTAAGGGGAAATCAACAAACCATACAACAAAGAAAACCATACCTAAAACCAGCTCAGATAGCAACACCAGCTCTTGCAGCAAGCATCTCAGACAACACTAGCTCTGGCAGCTACAGTTGATAAACAGCAGAAGATTGACAGTAAGATCCCATCTTCACTTTCCAATGGTCTTCAAGCTTCAGATAAGCTCTTATCTCCAATAATCCCCAGCTTTAGCAAGCACTGAATCCAATAAGTAGACATCTTTAGTCAACAGCAAAACCCTAATCTTCAACAGATACCCAGCTTTGACAGGTACAAGCTTCATCTTCACTACTCCTCAATGCACTTCTTACCTTCAATAGGTCTTCAACTTCAATGCAAACAACTCACAGGAGAGAATCAACTAATAGATGAAGTTGGAATGTTAAGATGCTTAATGATAACCCAGGGAAATCACTAAGATCTTATCATAGCAAGGGAGAGGTATCCTCAAGGTTCTACCCAATCAAAGCATGCTCTACATCCCTCCTAAGGTGAGATGGAACTCTTTTAGGGGACCTTGTGTCATAGGATGGAATAGAGGCACAAGAAGCTCTCTATGTTTGACAAAAGAAATCAGTCTACTCTAGAGCTCTCCCTATATTTCCTATCTCTTAAGTCTTCATCAAGCAATCTTCAAGCACAGGAAACTTAAGATCAATATTTGTCTTCACACATCCTCAAAGTCTTCATGAGCTCCACAAGCCAAGCACAAGCCCCAACACCCAAAGAAAAGGCCCAAAACTCAACAAACAAAGCAACCTCCCAAGAGGGAAACACACCAATATCAATCATCTTGCAAAAATCAAATAAAATGGAAATATTCATCATAAAATCCTAGATTTATTTCTAAGGGACCCTAGCTATGTACCCTATACCCCACATAAACCCCAAGGCCTAAATCAAACGAAAAACCCAAGAACTATGTGTTGAAATGCACCTATGTCAAGTTTAACCCTAATTCCAATCAACCTAATGTTTGATGTTCAAAACTAACTAAAATTAAATCACAAAATGTGATAAAATTCCAAGGGGAACCTAATACTATAATCTAGCTATAGAAAAAAGAATGGCATCAAAAATCAAAGTGAAATGATCATACTAAATTCAACAAGTAACATGTATCAAATGAAAATGAAATGAAAGCTATTAAAAGTAAAAATAAACCAAAAATAGAAAAATGCATGAAATGAACATTTTTATTCTTGTATAATTTTCTTGATGTCTTGATGAAAATAGGGAAAAAACTCCCATCTAAAAATATGAATTTTACAATTTATTATGAATTTTTAAAGAACTTAAAATAAATGTGAAAAAAAATAAGAAAATATGGAAAAATGGAAAATTAGCGTGTCAAATAGCAATGAAAAATAAAGCAAACACCCAACTGGGCCCAAAAGGGGGTGGGGATAGCAACGGGCATAAGGCCCAATATCCTTCAGAAAATTAACTTGAAAATATAAAGGAAAATGAAAAATACACGGTGCATGAAGTAATGAAATGCAGTATATTTCTTGGATGGGCCTCTAGAGGGGGTGTGGATATCATAAAGTTCACTTAAGCCCAAACTGCAACTTAAATGATACGGTGCGTTTTGGTAACTTTGAATTCCTTCACAAATGAAAACCAATCATGGCCGTGGGATCTTGTTTTGGTCAAAAGTCCTCCTCACATCCAATGGTGGTCAGATCGTCTTCTTCCTTTTGAATTGTGGAGGGAGAACAGCCATGGAAACAGAGCTTGCAACTTCATCTTCTTCCCAATCGTGCTCCACCAAATCTCCATCAAATGCAAAAATTTAAAACCCTAATCCACTCAGAATTTTACACTGAATTCAACCATGGTAATTAAACACATTGAAACATCTTCCTTCTCCAAACACGATGGAAATCTCAGAAATCACTCAAGAACCAAAACTCATCAAACTTAAACTTGCATAGCCTAATCTCTTCACCATGTTTCACTGAGCATTTCTATCTATCAAACTATGATTATATCATCAAGAACAACAAGATATGAGCATGAACAGATTTTGTGTCATCACACTAATTGTATCTAAATCGATCCTAAAGCTACCAGAAAGCTTCTACTAATCACCTACAATCATTCTAACCTAACAAAATCTATTGAAACTACTTAAATTAAGCTGTGAATTGAAAAGTACATACCTGCAAAATCTTGATGCACAGAGGTATGAAATCTTCAAATCAAGCTTTGGGAACTTCCAGATACCTTCAATGAGTCACAATCTTGCTTCTGTATGCAAAAGAATCACTTGAAGATGCTTGGATTATGGAAACCGATTATGAGTTGCAGGTGAGAAAATCCAAGAGCAAGAACACGATTCAGCCACCAATTTGCTATGATCTTGATCTGTAAACACTCACTAGCACCAATGGAAGCAAATGGGATCAAGAAATTGGATGGAAAGTGAAGAGTATGTAGTAACCAAATCTCAGTTGCAACAGAAAAATTTCAATCTCAATCTCTCTTCTCTCCTTCAATTCTCACCAACTCTTGATTGGGATCACTTCATATGCATATATAGAGTGTGAATGAAGACTCTAGAAAGTTCTAGGTTGATCCAATGAGAAACTCACCATCTCATGTCATGAGATCTCATGTCATGCTATGCACTCATACCAGCTCATGATTTGGCTTGTAATTTGCTTGGTTCTGCGTTTAAATTCTCTCCAAATGAGATATTGGAGGTGTATGGATGGAAAGGAGCCTTGCATTTGCTTGGAAGTATGGTTTTACAATTGTGCCTTATGGTTCAAGTAATCAATTTACAAAGCAAGTCCTTGAAATAACCTTTAATTCAAAATTGTGGCAATGTAAATGCTCTCAAAATGCATTTTACAATCAAATTGGTATGTCATATGGCTTGGTTTGGTTGTGTAGATCAAAAACCCCAATTTTCAACTTTGGTTCATTTAAAATATACCTTCATTTTAGGCCATTTTTATGATTTTGTGAAACAAGCCATTATAAGTTCTCATGACCTCTTATCTAGCCTAAAAACATCATTTTGAACACATCTCATGTTGAACATTTTTCCATTTGAAGAGTGGAAGATGGAGATTTGGACCTATGTTGAAAAACGACCTGTAGTTCAACTTTCCCAAAATACCCCTGGATTGCCAAGACCATAACTTGAGTTCTACAAATCATCTTGAGGACTTATAGTACTCAAATTAAATCTAAGATAAATATCTACAACTACTATGTTGGCCAAGAATCCATTTGAAAACTCCTTGATGGGCAAAAGTTGCTTGGAAGTCAAGTGACTTTCACAGATAAATTTCAGTGTCCTCTGATGACCCATAACTTGCAAGAACCATAAATTGAGTTATATAAATCTCCTTGAATACTTCTAGTACTCAAATTAAATCTATTGAGAAGCTCTAAAAGTTTCATGTTTACCAAGAACTCATTTGAAGCTTGCATTTACACTTATCTGGCTTGGAAAATAGGCCTAAATTAGTGTTTTTTACACTGAAACCCTAATTTAGTAACTCCTCTTCTTCTTGATTCCTTTTGATTTCTCCTTGACACAACACCACACATATATCCACATATCAATTCATAAATTCCACAACCTCCAATTAAGCTTTTATACTCTTCAATCACTCAGTTGACCTAGGGTTGACCCAGATGAAACCCTAGTTGACTGCACTTCATCTGTGGCTCTTGTACTTGTATCAATGATTTGTCTCATCTTCAAAGTGACCCTCTAGGTCTTCTATGATCTTTTCTATACCCTCAGTCATGGCTCACACACTCATTGATGATCTTCAAACACAACCCCTAAATAGGAGAGAAATCCATTAGTTGACCTTCAAACTTCTCAAAGCTTCAACTCATTTCTTGATTACTTGGATGATCTTGAACTTGAATAAAACCCCTTGATGGGCCTTTTTCTGATAAGAATGGAACTTGGTCCCTTGCTAAATGACTTGTGATGCTATGCTATACAAATGATTAGACTATATACATGACTTATTATGCAAATGACAATGCAATTAAAACGTAAACCAGGTGAAATAGGTTGAGCAAATTTTAGGGTGCAACACCTGCTGAATAAAGTAAAATCGTCCGCTCGATCGCTGGGCAAAATAAATGTCGACGCGTCTGACGCTCGCTGTTTACACTCTTGCAATAAAAGTAAACCTCGAGCCACAAAAATACGTTGATTCCATGTCTCGAGAGCTGATGCCATGATATGCAAAAATGCGAAATGAACAAAACACAAGCCAGTTATGGATAAAACGAAAGGGCAAATTTTGGGGTGCTACAACTGCCTTTATTCAATCGACTTGAACCTGAAAGGATGATAGTAACGACTTTCAGACATTCAAAGTACAGGGAGATTGAATACCAAGAGAACCTATAAATTTGCAGTCTATGGGGATGTATGTAATTGGATCCCAGTCAAAGGAATTTTACAGAAAGAAAACATGCCCCAAAGAAAGAACATTGATACCTAGAACCACGTCGTCAAAGGGACTTGATGGAAAGAAACATCTAACTGGAGAACCATATCGTCAAAAGGATTTGACAGAAAGAAAACCTGAACCAAAGAATCACATTGTCAAAGGGGTTTGACGGGAAGAAAACCTGTCAGAGGAATCACATCATTAAAGGGGTTTGATGGGAAGAAAGCCTGTCCAAAGAATCACATCATCAAAGGGATTTGACGGAAATAAATCCTGTTCGAAGAATCACATCGTCAAAGGAGTTTGATGGGAAGAAAGCCTGTCCAAAGAATCACTTCGTCAAAGGGATTTGACGCAAATAAATCCTATTCGAAGAATCACATCGTCAAATGGATTTGATAGAAAGAAAACCTGTCCAAAGAATCACATCGTCAAAGGGGTTTGAGGAAAAGAAAACATATCTAAAGAATCACATCATCAAAGGGATTTGACGGGAAGAAATCCTGTCTGAAGAAACACATCGTCAAAGGGAATTGACAAAAAGAAAAAATATCCAAAGATCACATCGTCAAAGGGGTTTGACAGAAAGAAAGCCTGTCCAAAGAATCACATTGTCAAAGGGGTTAGACAGAAAGAAATCCTATCTGAAGAATCACATCGCCAAAGGGGTTTAATGGAAAGAAATCATGTCCAAAGAATAACATCATCAAAGGGGTTTGACTGAAAGAAAGCTTGTCCGAAGAATCACATCATCAAAGGGGTTTGACAGAAAGAAACACATCGTCAAAGGGATTTGATGGAAAGAAAACCTGTCCAAAGAATCACATCGTCAAAAGGGTTTGACATAAATAAAGCATGTCCAAAGGATCACATCGTCAAAGGGGTTTGATAGAAAGAAAGCCTGTCCGAAGAACCATATCGTCAAAGGGGTTTGACGGAAAGAAAAAAAATTGTCCGAAGAATTACATCGTTAAAGGGGTTTGACAGAAAGAAAGCCTGTCCGAAGAATCACATCATCAAAGGGGTTTGATGGAAAGAAAAAAACTTGTCCGAAGAATCACATCATCAAAGGGGTTTAACAGAAAGAAAGCCTATCTGAAGAATCACATTATCAAAGGGGTTTGACGGAAAGAAAGCCGATCGAGAAAATGTCTACTGGGGATACGTCACTGTCTTTATTAAGTGATGATTTGAGCTTCCACGCAAGGTACCAAATCTGGCTTATGCTTTGCATGCATATGTTTGATTTTTTTTCTTTCTATGGCGTAATGATCTATATAAAATGGAAATGCTACGCATTTGAGGATGCAATGCAATGATGCTTATGATATGCAAAAGGACTATTCAGTTGGAGAAAGAAGGATATACCAAGTATGATTGGACTTTGCTGGCAAGGATAGGTGAAACTTGATGGTGATTGATATTTGGAAGGTGATATTTTCTAGGTACCAATGGGGATTGGATTTTGGAATGAGGTGATGCGAATAGGGATTGCACTTTGGAATGAGGTGATGTCAATAGGGGTTGGACTTTGCTTTGAAGGGGGTGCCAATAGGGATTGGACTTTGGTTATCTATTCGGTTTCACTAGGCTCCATGCTATGCTATAATAGATGATATACAATGATTATACAATGATATAATGGCTCAAATAGTGGTTTCGAGGTAGGTCAGGTATGTCTGACGTTGAAAAGCGTCTTGTCTGGATACAAGATCTCTGGTTAAAAGGTTAGGGAATGGTTAACATGAATTCCTGATATTTGTTCTGAACTCGAAGGTTGACAAAAACTGCTTGAGTAGCTTTGAAAATATAGAGAGGTGACTCTGATTAATCATCTTCTAGAGAGGATAAATCTTCACGCTCTTGCAACATCCTGTTTTAAAACGAGCCTTTGAAGCAACTTTGCCCCTGTCTGATTGATCTTTGAAAGATTTGCTGAATCTCGACTTGATTGCCCCAGATTTGCATCTTCTGAAAGAGTCTCTTGGACACATGCTCCTCAACATATGTGTCCGGAAATTTCATCCTGGAAAGATAAGACTTCTTGATCGACATTCATTATGTAAACCTCAATGATGACAAATACCAGAAAGCAAACAAATAATGTTTATTCTGAGAATGATAATTCTAATGCAACACACATGCTACTCTTGAAGTTTTTGTTGAAAAGATATCGCCAAACTTTGTGAACAAGTCACTAGTTAAAATGCAACATTGATTTTTAAATGAAAGACATCATGCACATGCAATACCAATAAATTCTTTTAGCATAACTTATGGGATTCAGGAATGCTATCTTGTTGAAGTACGCTTTCAAAATAAACCCTGCTTCAATTAGGACTTTTGAGGGTTGTAACGTGGCCTGGTTCACGGTTTTTAGAAAAAAGGATTTTTGGCTCAAAATTTATTTGTACCCACCCATTCTCCTTGATATTCTCCAGCCCTATATTCAACTAACTTAGCACAAGTGCTCACCTTTCAAAAAGGTTATTGAATGGAAGAAGTGACGGTTAATGAACCCACAAGGTTTTCGGAGTGACGGTTACCCCTTTTGTTTTTGGTTCTGCAGTCGCATGACTTTGTTCTTTTCTGAGGATTTTTCTTTTATCCTCCTTTTCATTTTCCGTTCTTTTCCCTGATCTTGCATGGACTGATCCTTTTGAATTTCGATTTTGAAGTCCAGCGGGATGCCCTAATTTTTGCCTAAGTCACTTGCTTTCAAGATTCGACTTAGCGGGCTTCTTTCTTTCTTTTTTTAATTCTTTTCTTGGAACAAATCATGTGAAACAGGTTTTCTTGATTTTTGTGAAAGGGTTGACTGCCTCATCCCTTGGTTAACGAGTTATAATCATTGTGGGATTGTGAAGGATAAAAGGTAATGTATCCTTGCATGCACACTCCTTTTGAAATTTGAATGCTTGGTTAGACTAACTGAAGACTACCCTTCCCCAGGTTAAGATTGAGGGTTTTTTCATTTTCAGAAAGAAACTCCTACTTCTAGGCTCAAAGGGGTTGACAAGGGATTATCTTTCTTACATCTCCAGTGTTTGGGGATTCAAAACAATTCTTGTACATCATCAATAGGGTTTTATCCAAAAGCATACGACCAGAGATTTTGCGTTTTCGCTTCATCATCCTTCCTCCCAGAGTCTAAGTAAGAAAGTTGGAATTGCAATGCATAGAAATATTATATGAGCCGAATGAATTACTTCAAGAAAAACATACTCATTGCATTAAGATCATCATTAAAAAAACAAACAAGTTTTTACATGCAAACAGAGCATTAATAACCAATGAAAAATACAAATGAACAATGCAGTAAAGAAATTAAAAATTCCATGGCTAAGGAGGCTCGGCTCCGTCTGGACTGATTGCTTCTGATGATGTCTTCACAGCCTTAAATGCTTACCGAGACGCATCAATTAATGTGTAGACTGTCCGCAGTGAACGTAATGACCTCTGAGTCGTTTCTTCTAGGGGCTAGCCTGTTGTTGATACTTATTAGGGAATTCCTGATGTTCAGGTACTTACATCCTTAGACTTACTCATCCAAGTCAGTATGATACTCATCTGAACATCTCCTATCGGAAAATTCTTCCATAACAAGGACTGGTGAACCCACATGACTGGATGAAGGAGGGTTGTTAATCTGAATACCTTGAGGTGTGAGTGAGAACATATTGGAGTCAAGCAGAGTTTAAATCTTGCTCTTAAGCAAATTATAGTCTTCGGTTGAATACCTCTATGCCCCATCATGGTAGTCACAACGGGTGTTGACATCAAAACCTGGTGGGTATGGAGGAATCACTGGATTTATCTCCTTCGGCACTATCAGTCCATATTTGATCAAATCTGGCAACATCTAGCTGTGCGACATTGGCAACTGAGTGAAATGTCTCTTTGGCTTCCTAGGTCTTTGCTGGGCATGTTGACGCGACTGACGACGGTATGATCGTTGACCTTGAGAAAATCCTGATTTGGAGAAGAATATTGTCCATGGGGAGAGAATGGTATCTGATACGGAAACCTAGAAGGTTGCTGACTCTGAACACTTGAAATATATAAGTACTGAGGCTGGGGTATCGGAGATTCCCAGATGGAGTTACTTTCTTTCTCCCATTCTTCTTGAGAACTGACAACTGATTCACTTTCACTAACTGAGATGTCTGAGACGTCTTGAATCTTTCCACACTTGAGTCCTCTCTCGATAGGTTCCCCAACTACTATCAAGTCAGAAAATTTTAATTCCCCATTTCCAATCATTTTTTCCAAGTATGGACCTTGCAAAGTATCCATGAACAGGTCAACCAATTCCCTGTCTAGAAGTGGTGATTGAACGCGAGCAACTAACTCTCTCCATCTCTGGGCATACCCTCTAAAGGATTCACTGTCCGCTTGAGATAAGTCTTGCAACTGCATGTGGCTGGGAGCCATGTAGAGATTATAGATGTACTGCTTCACAAAGGCGTTGGCTAGGTCTGACCATGATCGGATGGGACCACTCTCTAACTGTATATACCAACTCAATGATGCCACACTCAGACTGTCCTGAAAATAGTGAATCATAAGCTTGTCGTTGTGGATATATGAGGTCATTCTTCTGCAAAAAATTACCAAATATTGCTTTGGACAACTATCCCCTTTGTAATTTTCTAACTCCGGCATCCTAAACGTCGGAGACATCACAAGGCCAGGAACCAAACACATGCTTCAAGCGTTCCGATTAATAGCATCACGACCCCCTAGGGCTTCAAGCTTCTCCTCCAACAAACAATATCTTTTCATGAACTAACCAGTCCGTTGGTCTTTAGGTTTTATCTTTGGAACTAATCCTTAGAAATCTGACATAGAGAATGCAAAACTCTTATAGTCTGTGGAATTAAGAGAAGCGGAATTTCCATCTCGGATAATGGTACGCTCTTGTATAACATGATCCTCAACAGGAATCCGCACATACTGAGCTTGATCAACATTGCTCACTGGAGGTGGAATAACATTCCCAGTAACTAGAGTCCTCTGAATATTGGCCTATCCCCTTATCATGGCTGTCATAGCTTCGACGAGTTGATACAACTGATTCTTCATCAATTCAACATCTGCCCTTGTAACAAATTGATTCTGCTCTCTTGAGTTCATGATTCTTCCAAAAGCTGACTCAAGTTCAATATGAGTGTCGGGAAATCAATAGTAGGTTGGGCAAAAGATGGATGAGCTCTGCTGTTTCTGGATGAGAAAGGATATGCAAAAATGATATGTAAATGCTTATGAAATACAATATGAATGCAACAGACATGGGATCAAAGCTTTGAATAACTACTGCGCCGCTGTTTGTATAGGCTCATAAGTCTATTTGATGAGAAAATACTGGAACACCAGAATAACCAGAATACCGGAATAATCGGAATACCAGAATACTAGGCTTATAAGTTCACACTGATATGAAAAATAGAAAACCAGGTTGGTTAAATGTTAAGGTTTCCTGCAAAAACCCATCCCCTCTCACATGTGGGTTCTAGTCTTTGACGGTACAACATCCTATACAGGTCATCAGTATCACAGAATCTTAGGTCGAGAAACGATGATACGTTCACCATTTCTGGTTTAGCATCAAGGTCAATCAAGGAGGTCTCCAATGAGTTCCCAATGAACGGTCTCTAGAGTCGTTAGTTTTTCTAAGTAAATACTCCCTCAACTGCACTCAACGCACATGATAGAGCATCTCCAAAGAAAAACCTCGTATGGATGTGAATTTCGTGCGAGCTATTGCATGGCCAGACACCACACAAGCTCCCACTACCCTCCATACTAATCCTGTGTGTATACTCAAGCCTGGGTATTGGGCCTATCTCTCAATGGAACAACCCATCCAACAACACGACAATAACATAATATAATATGTAGCAGTAAAATGCAAATACAATAATATGCAACAAATAATGTACATAAAAGCAAATAACTCCAAAAAAGTAAACACCCAAAGACGCAAAACAGACAAGTGCAAGGATTGACTCGCATAGGGAACAAGAGACTCAAGGATCTCCCTAGCAGAGTCGCCAGCTGTAACAACTGTAAAAAACACCCGGCGGAAAAATAGAAGAGTCGCCACCAAACGTTATTTATTCCAAAGAGAGGGAAAGGAAACGATCAAAGAAAACCTAAAATAAAGAAGAAGACAAGGTTATCGCAACCAAATCTTGGGTTCGGGAGTCTGTTACGCAAGGGAAATGTATGAGCACCCCCCACGTCCGTTATACTCAATGGGATCCATGCATGTTGTATAATAAAAGGGTGTGTTATCTAAAAGCTATTTCTAAACGGAAACGAGAACAAAAGAAAAAGAAAGACACTTGATAGGACATCGCCGCCCTATGCCTATGTATTCCCTCGTGTAACAGGAAAGTCAGAGTCAACGTAGTTCGGAAAACTACAGGTGATGTGGAAGGTTACTCACCAAGACATCACCGTCTTTGCCTACGTATCCTTATCTGGTATGAGAAATCATAAAAAACGTAGTTCGGGTAATGACGAAACCACAAGTTGGTTAATTTTTTTTATGAGCGACGTTAAGTTCCCATTCCAGCAGTTAGGGGCGATGCCCGTTTGCGGTAGAACAGAAAAGTAACGTACTCTTTTCTAAACATGAGTTTGAAACACAAATCCCGAAGGATAAAAGGTTTGACTTTTGTTTGTGAGTTTTAGTGAAGTGAATTATTTTACTTTGTGATTCATGTTGCACTAAAGACTATGATATAGGAACGAATGCGTTACATATCGCCCCCAGGCGGGACGTATGCTAAACACTTTAGACAAGTTAGAGTAGACCTCTCACTCATCATTTCCCACATGCTTAAGGATCGTGGCGCAAAACATTCATTGTGTTTATTAGATGAGTTAGAATTGTTTTGAGATGAGAAGAGAGACACACAGAAGGTCTAAGGGAAACTCGGCCCTAACATTATCATGCAAAGTGGTCCTAAGGTCGGGATGCGAAAGGAGATTCTATCCTAATGTTAGCATGCGAAAGATGGTCCTAAGGTTGAGGTTAAAAGGGACTAGCCTAATGTTATCATGCATGGATTAAACTCCTACTGTCTAACCTACTCCAAGCTTAATAGAAAATTAAATTGGAATATGAGACCTTAAGGGAGCATGCAAAGGCAAGGAAAAAACAAGGAAAGCAAGGCAAAAATAACAGCTACAACAATGCTTCCTACACAAAATAGTAGTAAAATCCAGTACACAAGCAAGACAGTCTACAATAGCACATGTTTTTAGGCAGAAACAGGGGTAAAAATAGCAGGCAACATGGATGCAAAATTAACAGCATGTCAAAGTCCAGAACAACAGGTGTAAAAAGTGCAGGCAACAAGTATACATGAACACTTACAACAACATCTCAAGCAAGAAACGATCATTAATGAGCATGCATAAAAAACCAAAACAAGCATAAAGAGGCAAGCATCCAAGACTAACCACAAACAAATTAAGCACAAACAAATTCCACAAGATTGTACAATCAAACATCCAATAGGATCATCATGCATTCAACACCGATTAACAAATTCGAACAATTAAGCAATTAAGAAATCAGAAGCAAACATAAGCATGTGATACACATTCAACAAGATACGCAATAATAATCAATAATCAACAAGGTGCAAACAATTATGCAACATGATCAACACACTAAGAATGCAACGCAATGATCATAAACGTTCGTCAACGGAAAACCGAAAGTCGAGTGTCGAAGAAACACAAGCACGCTATCAAGAATGATGGGAAAAGGTAAAAAAAACAATCCACATAAATGCATCACATCAATCTATGAGGTTTAAGGATGTAAATGAACTTAAACAAGCTTGAAAATGCAAGAAAAAGGCAATTTATCCCAATGGTAATCGATTACCATGATCAGGTAATCAATTAACCCTTTGAAAAATGACCAGAAATGTGAAAAATAGGCAGGGTAGTCGATTACCTGATAGTGGTATTCGATTACCACTGAAACAGAGGCAAAAAATCAGGTTCCAAAAGCACTTTTCAGCAGCAAATAACTTATCTGATCATCCAAATGAACAAGTTATTAATTATGCATGGAAATTAGGTCATATCACAACAAGAAAATTCCAATTGCATCAAACAAACAACAAGATCAAAGATCAAATCAAATCAAATGGATCGAAATGCAGCAACAACCAAAGATCTACACTGTAACATGCAAGTTTAAGCAATATCAAAGTTAGATCTAGAAATTACTAACCAACAAAGCTGAGAATTGCTTTGGTAAGTGTTGTTAAGCTGCAATTAACAAATCCAAGCAAGAAATCCAAGGACCTATGAAGCATTAGCTAGAAAACTTGAAGATCCAAGCAAGAATCCACAAATAAGAAAAAAACTCTTCCAAAAGTGATTCCAACAACTTATTCAAAATCCAAATGAACTGTAGAACCAAAATTGAACTAATGATGAAGATGCAATGAAGGTTTACAAATTTCAATGCACAATTTGTGAAGATTTGGTTATGGAGGTTTGGTGGAAGGTTTTGGAATGAGAGAAAAGTTGAGAGAACTAAAGTGAGATGTGTAAAAAAATTAGAAAAATGAGTGAGAGTTATGAGAGGTTTGGAGTGAAATGGATTAAAAAACCCATAGGTTAGGAACCAAAATATGGTTTGGAGTGTGGGTTAGTGTTTGGAATGGAAATTAGGAGTGGAATTAGGAATGAAGTGTATTAAATTTGGAGGGAAATGGTGAAAATGAATCAATTCTAGATCCTTCCATGTGAGATCAAGGGTTGAAAATGATTGGAAATTATTCAGTGCTGAAATTTGAACCACTTTTGCAAATACGCCTGAGGTAATCGATTACCCATATGTGGTAACTGATTACAACATTCAAAAATTGCGAAATTTGGCGCCATGTGGAGGGAAACTTGCGTAACCACCTGTGGCCATCTGTTCTGAACCTTATTAAGCTTCTGAAACTTGTCCTTTGACATTGCACTTATAAAATTCCTGAAATAACCTGCTGAACAAAATGAAATCGGCCGCTCGATCACTGGGCAAAATAAACGTCGACGCCTCTAACGCTCGCTATTTACAGTCTTGCAATAAAAGGAAACCTCGAGCCACAAAAATACCTTGATCCCATGTCTCGAGAGCCGATGCCATGATATCAAAAAATGCGAAATGAACGAAACACAAGCCGTTTTTTTATACATTTTTTTACACATGTACCTTCCATTTTTTTTCTTGTTTTACATGTACCTTCTTTTTAGTTTCAGTTTTTTTTTTAAGTTTTTCGGTTTAAGGCTGAATGTATATATACATATTTTTTTTGGTTTTTTTAACTTTGTAGATTTTTATATAAAATTGTGATTTGAGTTTTCACTTATATATATATATATATATACACATATACATATATATATATACACATATACATATATATATATATATATATATATATATATATATATACACATATACATATATATATATACACATATACATATATATATATATATATATATATATATATATATATATATATATATATATATATATATATATATATATATATATATATATATATATATATATATATATATATATATATATATATATATATATATATATATATATATATATATATATATATATATATATATATATATATATATATATATATATATATATATATATATATATATATATATATATATATATATATATATATATATATATATATATATATATATATATATATATATATATATATATATATATATATATATATATATATATATATATATATATATATATATATATATATATATATATATATATATATATATATATATATATATATATATATATATATATATATATATATATATATATATATATATATATATATATATATATATATATATATATATATATATATATATATATATATATATATATATATATATATATATATATATATATATATATATATATATATATATATATATATATATATATATATATATATATATATATATATATATATATATATATATATATATATATATATATATATATATATATATATATATATATATATATATATATATATATATATATATATATATATATATATATATATATATATATATATATATATATATATATATATATATATATATATATATATATATATATATATATATATATATATATATATATATATATATATATATATATATATATATATATATATATATATATATATATATATATATATATATATATATATATATATATGTTAATATCATTTATTTATTTATTTACATATTCTAGAAAAAGATCAAAAATATTTTAATCTTTTGTTTTTAATATTCTTATCAAGTTTTTCGATATTATTAAAAAAATGTTGTAATTATTAGTTAATATAAATATAAATATTAAAATTAATTAATAATTTCTTGTTGCCCGATTCGAAAGGAGGATCCCTTTTGTTGACTGCCAGGTCATACTTAGCCTAACCATAGATACTTAGCCTTAGTATTGGAGTCGCCGTACTCTATATGAGTGTCCTACCATGGACATTTCCTTTCTCGTTTATCCTAGCCTTAGGATTAGAGTCTCCGCACTCTATGTAAGTTTCCTGCCATGGACACTTACCTCCCTTTTAACCTAGCCTTAGGTTTAAAGTTTCTTAACTCTATGTAGGTGTTCTTCCATAGACACTTACCTCTTCCCTTTGGAACCTTGACCACGGTCAAGAGTTCCTCACTCTTATTGAGGGGAGCTACAAATGCTCTAATTCCATTCCCTTTAGAATACGTAGGCTCGAGATGCAATGTCTTGGCGATTATACTTATGACTAATGTTATACCCCAAATTTTGACCGTTAGATCTTCATCATCACTCTAGGAGCATCATCATTTACTTATCTAACCTTAACCTATTTCAAGTTTGTCTTTGTCAAGATGCAGATGAATTAGGGCACCATACAGTCAGGAATTGGGGTTTCGATGGTTTGGTCAGTCAATGTCTTCGATTGGTTCTCCATGAAACAAGTCCCTACACCATCATGTTGCACCCCAAAAATTTGCCTAACCTTTTTCTTTACATAGCTTGTGTATCATTGCATTCATATTAGCATTATCATCTGCATTGCATTGACATGTGTGCAGGAGATCAAGAGGTATGACTACCAACAAAAGGCTACCAATGTTATGAAGTTATGAAGCTATCTTGAGCAACTCCGTATGGTGAAGTGGTGGACTTGTCAGCTAGTTGGAGAGTCATTCTTGTAGACTTCATCTCAATGTTCCCTAACCTTTTGACAATAGAAAAGGGAATTAGATTGATGCTGGATCCTAGATCAACCAAACCATTGCTGATGTACGTATCTCCAATGGTCACCGGTAGGACTACTCGGCCCGGATCAAACTCCTTCCTTGGGATGTTTTTTTGAATTATAGCGCTGCATCGTGCATCAAGTAAAACTGTTTCATCTTTAGTATACCTCTTCTTTTTTGTGAGAATATCTTTCAAGAACTTTGCATATTTTGGCATTTGTTCTAACGCTTCGGTAAATGGAATACTAATTTGAAGTTGCTTGAGTATATCCCTAAACCGTGCGTAGTGCCTAGCATTATCCTTCCTTGATGGTGCGTGTGGATAAGGTAGGTGTTGAACTGGAACATGACTTATGCCTTTGTCCCCCCTTTTTCTGTTTTTCATTTTTGACTCCTTCTGAACACCACTTTTAGGATTCTGATCTTGCCTAGATTGCGGCGTGAAGCTCTGGCGCGGCGCGACCTGAGAAGAATTTTTCTCTTCATCATTTTGAGCCTCCAACAATTCCTCCTCTTGATTTCCAGTTGTGACATTTATATCATCCTCCACTATAATTTCCTCGTTTCCGTTGCTTGCCACCTTTTTACCGCTTCTTGTGGTAATTGCTATACAATATTCCCTTGGATTAGTTTGAGTGTTGGCGGAGAATGATGGACTTGCTTGTTGTTCCGCCAATTGTTTTGCAAGTTGGCCTACTTGAGTCTCCAAGTTTTTGATTGCTTCTTCATTGCTTTTTTGACTTGCCATGGAGGTTTGTATGAATTGTGCAAGCGTATCTTCTAACTTGGAACTTCCGCCTTGTGATTGTTGGCTTTGTGTGTTTGGATTTTGATATGGATTTTGTTGCTGACAATTTTGGTTGTTGAATCTTGATTGTTGGTAGCCTTGGTTGTTCCTTTGAAGAGTGTTGTTGTGTTGTGGAGGATATCTTTGGTAACCTTAACCTTGATTGTTGACATAACTTACTTCCTCTTAAATCGGGGGACAAAATCCGGTTGGATGATCTCCTTGACAAAGTTCACAACTTGCCACTTGATGTCTAACTTGTGTTCCATGAATCTCTTTCAATTGTTGTGGAAGTTTAGACATTTGTTGAGTGAGCAGCTCCACTTGTTGAGAGAGTAGCTTGTTTTGAGCAAGGATGGCATCGTTGGTATTCAACTCAAGAACCCCCGCTTTCCTTTGTGAAGGACTACGGTCGTGTTGACTTTGTCGGTCGTTGAGTGCCATTTGATCAATAATGGTTTTCGCTTCCTCCGCATTCTTTGACATGAGAGAACCACCCGCGGTAGCATCCAAGAGTGTCTTTTGTGATGTTTGGAGTCCGTTGAGAAAAATGTGAATTTGTGTGAGATCATCAAAACCGTGACCTTTGCATTTCCTCAACATGGATTTGAATCTTTCCCAAGCCTCGTTTAGAGACTCGTTGCTTCCTTGTGTGAACACCGAAATAGCCATTTTGGCTTCCATTAATCGGGATTGAGGGTAATACCTCTCTAGAAATATTTCTTCTAACAAATTCCAATCCGTCATCACTCTTGTTGGTTGATCAATGTACCACTCTTTTGCTTTTCCCACCAATGAGTGTGGAAACATTCTCTTAAATAAGTTTTCTTCACTTGCTTCATCTACTCCCGTAGAACCCGCAATCTCTTAGAATTTGATGAGATGGTTGTACGGATCTTCATGATCTATTCCAGTGAATGGATTTGCATAAAGGAGTTGAAGGATTCCGGTCTTCATCTCCGTATTCCTTCCGCCTCGAGCAAATTGAGCTGTCCGCCTTGGACTATTAGTGGACATTTCGGTACGAGCGTCGTCACCCATACTTCCTTCAACGGTCTCTATAACTTCCTCTTCAATTTGAGTAAGTGCAGAATTTGTTGCTGCTTCTCTTCGGTTCCTCTCGTCGGCTAGTTTCTTTCTTCTCCGTGTCTTGCTATTAAGCCTTCGGATTGTTCTTTCAATTTCGGGGTCGAATTGAAATTGCTCCTCGGTGGCTTTTTCTCGCATGCACTAGAATCTACAAAACTAACAAACCAAGTGAAACACAAGAGTGATAGAAAAAAATAAAAACAAAAACTTAGAACAATGAATTATTGCAATACATGTAATATCGACACCAATCCCCAACAATGGCGCTAATTTGTTGAAAAATATATTTCCGGAAAATATTTTTAATATCGTATCCACAGAGATTGGTGTTATTACCGCCGATCTATAATTTTGATTGTTGTAAGTTCAAAGGTATTCAAATTGTTTGTTGATGAATAAATTGTTCTTTTTACTTATAAGAAAGATAGGACAATAAAAATGGTTTTAGAATAAAATTTAGAAGCCTTGTCAAGATTGAGTTTCATTATCTTTGTTATTTATGTATTCTTAATATCACATGAATGCATTCAAACTCCATTGATAATATTCAAGTGTCCTCTCAATAATATTTATGTCTAAATACAATTGTGATAGTTACTATATAAATCCTTAGACGATCTCTCCATCTAACTATTGATATAATAATCTTGAATGCTTAACACAATAGAAAAAGTAGTGAATAAATCTATCTCTACAATTTATTCTCTACTTGGAAAAATATTTTAGTTCAAGAATCAAACTACCATTCTCAACAATAATTCAATTCTAATTTTGTAATGTAAAGAGAAAAAATATTGTTCCTTATCAAAGATGAAGTTTGTTACATGCAAGGATACAAATGTTACATAAACAACAAAAGATAACTACTACCTCAACCTTGCCAAGAAGGAATTTAGCTACTCATCATCTTCATTGATTCCATTGAAAATTCTTCAAGAATTTCTTCTTACATCCAAAAACTCTCCAAAGACAAGAAAATCCTCTAAAAATCTTTCTAAGATCACCTTACAAACCTAAGAGATACTAAGACTAAAGGTTGAAATGATTGTCTCTCACATGCAAGGAAAAAGGAATTAAATAGGCTATGGGAGCCACCCTACAAAAAGGTGGTTTTTCTTCCAACACATGACATGTGTCATTAATTTGCATGTGCTGAATTTCACTCATTTCGCGGCGCGAACTGTCCAGTTTGAGAATTGTTTGCCTTGTGTTCCCTCAGCATTTCCTTTCCCAAACTTTTATCTTCAAGAGTTGCTCTGGAGATCATTCTTTTCTTGTCATAAATTCTACAAAAACTAGAGAAAAAGTGAAATATCTATTCGAAACAAAATAAAATAACTTAAATTGAATGTTTACTAAATTGTGATAAAAACTTGTGCGATTTTACTAAAATTTTTGCAAAAGGGACCGATAAAATATATAAAAATTAGTACCAATTAGTCCCTAACAACAGGTCATCATGTGAAGGAAAAGAAGCTACAACCAAGATTGGTGCAACTAGGGTTTCATCTGGTCAACCCTAGGTCAAAAAATGATTTGAAGAAGGTTGAGACCTAATTCCAAAGCCATGTGATCATGGATTGATGTATTAAGATGCCCAAGGGATGATTCCAAGGTCAAATTGTAGAAGCATGCTTCAATCTCAAGTTTTGATGATGTCAACACTACTCAAGAAGCTCATCTCTTAGTTGCAAAAAGCCAAGCCTTTCAAAGTTATCAAGACTATGCAAGGGTATCTTTCAAGTCAAACTTCGTATGCAAAAACCGTTCTACATCTGTCGAGACTTGGACACAAGGCTGGTATATCAAAGTTCTCTCTCTAAATTGATATACAAGTGTTCAATACTGTAAGCTATTTTTGCATAATGCATTAACATGTTTTAAATTCATTTGGAATTGGTATAACACTTTTAACTTAATTATTTTTCAAAGTTTTTACAGTGTTAACCGATTAACCATATGGGTTAATCGGTTAACGCCCTCAAATTTTAAATTCTTTGGGCCAACGTTACAGTGTTAACCGATTAACCTATATGGTTAATCGATTAACACTGAACGTTTTCTGAAAAATTGTTTCCTTTCAAGTTCAAAATGTGTTCAAATGTTATACCCTTTCATCCATTGTTTTGTACTGCCCTATACCCTTTTGAAATGGTGTTTTGACTGATATAAATTCTGTAAAATTCAAATTGACAAAAACACACCTAAAATTTTCAAATTATTCATTGAATCAAATTCACTAATATTCAAATATTTTCAAATATCTTCAAAGTGTTCATATTGTTCATATTTTTCATATGCATAGCATTGAACACTTGTATTGAGATCAAAAGAGTGAAT
Source organism: Lathyrus sativus (assembly GCA_963859935.3). Taxonomy (NCBI): domain Eukaryota; kingdom Viridiplantae; phylum Streptophyta; class Magnoliopsida; order Fabales; family Fabaceae; genus Lathyrus; species Lathyrus sativus. The sequence continues at coordinate 136,486,223 of OZ012736.1, read as the reverse complement.
TCTGATCAAAAGGAGAAGATCAATCTTTGTACTGATATCACTATTATTACTCTCATAAAATCATTAGAATTACTTGTATGTGACTTGTGATCCAGGATTGTTGGACACAAGGGTGAGTGTTGCAAGAGGATTGTTCTTGCATCCTAAGTTGTTGAAATTGTTTGTTAGTAGGCCTCACCGGTTGATGGTGTGATAGGTTGTACTTTCTTAAACAATAGTAAAAACTCTCTTTCATGTTGAAAGGGGAGTGGAGTACTCTCGGATTGTGAGGGGAACCACTATAAATCTTGGTGTCCACTTTCTTTATGCTTTCTACTGCATCCATCACCAAGAACATAACCAAAGAAAAATAAAGAATACCAAAAATCTGAAAAAGTTTCTACAAGCCTAATTCACCCCCCTCTTAGGCATACTCTGAACTTACAATTGGCATCAGAGCAGGTTAAGGTAACCTGTTCCTAACGATTCAGTATGGCTTCCGCAAGTACTAACCCGGTTTTCAAAGATGGTGGAAGTAGTAACAAGCCACCACTCTTTTCTGGAGAATATTTCGATTTTTGGAAAATCCGTATGAAGGCACATCTTGAGGCTCAAGGAGACGGTATATGGGAAACCGTAGAAACTGATCCACATGTTCCTACAAGTGTGGTAAATGGTGTTGGAACTCCGAAGATAAAATCCTCATATGATGAAGATAACAAGAAGAGAATTTTGAATGAGAAGAAAGCAATCAATATACTTCAAAGCGCTCTCAGTATGGACGAATTCTTTCGTATATCACAGTGTAAATCGGCAAAGGAGATTTGGGACACCTTGGTAGAAACGCATGAAGGGACAGCCGAAGTAAAAAGATCAAGACTTAAAATACTTTAAGTCAAGAATATGAAATGTTCCGTATGCAGCCTGGTGAATCCATTGTTGCCTTACAAAAGAGATTCGTTCATCTAACAAATCATTTGATTGCTCTCGGGAAGACCTTCACCAATGATGATCTCAACTTGAAAGTCCTAAGATCCTTAACAAGAGAATGGCAATCGAAGGTGACCGCTATTTCGGAAAAGAAGAGTCTTTCAACGATGACATCCGCTTCCTTATTTGGCAAACTTCAAGAGCATGAACTGGAACTTGAAAGACTTGAGAAGCATGAAAGTCAAGACAAGAAGTCCAAAGGAATTGCCTTGAAGATTGACACAAAGGATGACAAAAATGACGAATCTTCCGAAGACGAAAATTTCATGCTTCTAGTAAAGAAGCTTGGTAAGTTTTTTAATAATAATAAAAATTCCTCTTTTTCTAAAAAGAATAGACATTTCAGGAAAAAGGAGGTATCCACATCAAATCAAGAAGTTACATGTTACAAATGTGGGAAACAAGGTCACATAAAGCCGGATTGCCCGAAACTCGCAAATAAAGGAAAATTCAAAGGCAAGAAGGATTTCAAAACTAAGAAGGCTTATGTTGCATGGGACGATAATGAGATAAGCTCATCATCGGAATCGGATAGTGACGAATGTGGAAATATGGCTCTCATGGCATCACATGATTCCAATGAAGAAATTGATGAGGTTAGTAGCAATTTTTCAGTTTATGACAATGATGCACAAGAAGTCATAAATGAAATTCTAAAAGAGTGCAAGTCTTTGTATAAAAGCATCTCATCGCAAAAGAAAAGAATTTCATTTTTGGAAGAACAAAATACTATTTTTATAAAAAATATTGAAAATGAAAAACAAAAATTGATGGATGAAAAACAAAGTCTTGTATGCAAAAATTGTGAATCCTTATCTTTTCAAATTGTTCAACTTAAAAGAATTTTAGAAAGATACGAAAAAGGTCAAGTTGGCTTGGAGGAAATTCTTAGGCACCAAAGATATCCTAATGATAAAAGTGGTTTAGGATATTCTAAGTTTTCCAAACCAAGTACCAATGAAACCATTTTTGTGAAAGCAAGTGAACAAGTTGTTAAAGAAAAGACAAACAATTCTAATACTATGCATCAAATTCATAAAAAGAAAAGAATTGTTAAGAAAAAGAATTATGTTCCTAGATATAGAAGTCATTTTCAGCCTACATGTTTTTATTGTGGAATTAAAGGCCATACACCTAATGCTTGCTATGTGCGCAATATTGGTGTTGCTAAAGGGCATTATGTGTGAGTTGAAAAAGGTACTAACTATCAAGGACCCAAAGCAATTTGGGTACCTAACACTACTTAATTTTGTGTTGCAGGTATGCTTCAAGACAACGGCTAATCAATGGTATCTTGATAGCGGTTGCTCGAAGCATATGACGGGAGACATAAACAAATTTTCAAGTCTATCATTAAAGGCCAAAGGATACGTTACTTACGGTGATGATAATAAAGGAAAAATTCTTGGAGTTGGAACCATTGGTGCACCTCCATGTACAATCATCGAAGACGTTCTTTATGTGGAAGGCCTTAAACACAACCTACTTAGCATAAGTCAATTGTGTGACAAAGGGTTCCGAATCAACTTCACAAAGGGTGAATGTTTGGTAGAACATGAAGTCACCCACGACATCTTGCTAAAAGGTAAAAGATTTAATAATACTTTTATGATCTCTTTTGATGACTCTTCCTTGAAGGTAAAATGTCTTATGGCGAACAACAACGAGGTGTGGCTTTGGCATAAAAGATTTGCTCACATTCACATGGAGCATTTAAACAAGTTGATAAAGCATGATCTAGTTGTTGGTCTTCCGAAGATAAAATTCATCAAGGATAAGCTATGCGATGCATGTCAAAAGGGGAAACAGACTAAGACAACTTTCAAATCCAAGCAAGTGGTTTCTACATCAAGACCACTTCAATTGTTGCACATGGATCTTTTTGGTCCATCGAGAACAAAAAGCTTCAGATGTAGTATTTATGCTTTAGTTATTGTTGATGATTTCTCTCGATACACATGGACATTGTTTTTAGTGCAGAGAAATGATGCTTTCAAAGCATTCAAGAAGTATGCGAAGCAAATTCAAAATGAGAAGTCACTCACCATAGCCTCCATAAGAAGCGACCATGGTGGAGAATTCCAAAATTCAGACTTTGAAAATTTTTGTGAAGAGCATGGAATTTCTCACAATTTTTTCGCACCAAGGACTCCTCAACAGAACGGTATCGTAGAACGGAAGAATAGGTCATTGGTAGAGCTTGCAAGAACAATGCTTAGCGACTCGAATCTTCCTAAATATTTCTAGGCAGAGGCAGTTAGCACGACATGTTTCGTAAGCAACCGTGTCAATATTCGACCAATTCTCAAGAAGACTCCGTATGAGTTGTTCAAGGGTAGGAAACCAAACATAGCATTTTTCCACATATTCGGATGCAAATGTTTTGTTCTCAACAACAATAAGGACAATCTCAGTAAGTTTGATGAGAAGTCCGACGAAGGTATATTTCTTGGTTACTCTCTTTCTAGTAGAGCTTTTAGAATTTTTAATAAAAGAACTCTTACTATTGAAGAATCCATTCATGTGTCTTTTGATGAGACTAACTCCTCGAAAGAGGATAATATTATTTTGGATGATGATGATGATATTGTAGATACTTCACAACATGAAGAAAATAATGCAAAGGATCAAGCAATATTACAAGAAGATGTCACTCAAGAACATCAAGATCTTCCGAAGGAATGGAGAACTCATAGAGATCACCCGATAGATAAAGTTATTGGTGATATTAGCCAAGGCGTTGCAACTCGACTAAATCTTAAGGATGCTTGTCTCAACATGGCTTTTGTGTCTCAAATTGAACCTACCAAGATTGATGAAGCCTTAGGCGACGACCAATGGATTGTAGCGATGCAAGAAGAACTCAATCAATTCAAAAGGAATCAAGTTTGGAGTCTTGTACCAAGACCAGACCATAAGCACATCATAGGAACAAGATGGGTGTTCAAGAACAAACTTGACGAGAATGGGATCATAGTTCGTAACAAAGCAAGATTGGTCGCACAAGGCTACAACCAGAAGGAAGGAATTGATTTTGATGAAACATTCGCTCCGGTAGCAAGGAAAGAAGCAATTAGATTATTACTTGCTTACGCTTGTTCTATGGATTTTCAGTTGTTCCAGATGGATGTCAAAAGTGCTTTCCTGAATGGCTACACCAATGAAGAAGTCTACATCAAACAACCTCCGGGTTTCGAAGACTTCAAGAATCCCTCGCATGTTTACAAACTGAAAAAGGCACTCTACGGACTAAAACAGCACCAAGAGCATGGTATGACCGCCTTAGCAATTTCTTATGTGAAAAGGGATTTACAAAAGGAAAGGTTGACAAGACATTGTTCATAAAGAAGATCAAAGGAAACACTTTATTGGTCCAAGTCTATGTCGACGACGTCATCTTCGGATCAACAAACAAAGAGCTTTGCGAAGAATTTTCACTTATGATGCAAGGAGAATTCGAGATGTCCATGATGGGAAAATTAAATTATTTTCTTGGACTACAAATCAAGCAAACAAAGGATGGCATCTTCCTTAACCAATCCAATTATTGTAAGGAATTGTTGAAGAAATTTGATATGGATAGTTGCAAGTTGATGTCCACTCCTATGGGATCCGGAACGTACGTTGATCAAGATGAATCTGGTACTCCAATTGATATTACAAAATATCGAGGTATGATCGGTTGATTACTATATTTGACGGAAATCCATCCTGACATTATGTTTAGCGTTTGTTTGTTTGCATGCTTTCAAGCAAGTCTGAAGGAGTCGCATCTCACAGCCGTAAAGAGAATCATAAAGTATCTCAAAGGGACAAAGAACGTCGGATTATGGTATCCTAAAGGTAGTACTTGTTCTTTAGTTGGTTACTCTGACGCTAACTATGCAGGATGTAAGACCGATATAAAAATCACAAGTGGTACGTGTCACATTCTCGGGAATGCACTAGTGTCATGGGCCTGCAAGAAGCAAGCATGTGTGGCTCTCAGTACAACCGAAGTGGAATATATTGCAGCAGGAAGTTGCTGTGCTCAAATTCTGTGGCTCAAGCAACAACTCCTCGATTACGGTGTAGATCTCGGTTGCATTCCTCTTCGATGTGATAACACAAGTGCCATCAACATCACGAAGAATCCGGTCATGCATTCGAGGACAAAGCATATAGATATCCGGCATCACTTCCTTCGAGATCACGTATTGAATGGAGATGTAGATGTTACTTTCATCGACACGCACAATCAACTCACCTACATCTTTACCAAACCATTGGCGAAAGAACCATTCTACAAAATTCGGCGAGAACTTGGGATTCTTGATGAAGGTGACATCTGACCTTTGCCATTTTATGTATGCATGATAGTATGTATGTCTTCAATATGTTTTCAATGTGTTTGCATTCTGTTTTTAAGCACTTTTCCAAAATTCGCATGTGTTAATCGATTAACCATATGGGTTAACCGATTAACACTGTAAGTTTTTCAGTTCTGATTGAATTTTTTAATGTGTTAACCGATTAACACTGTAAGTTTTTCTGAAAAAATTAAATTTTTTTAATATGTTAATCGATTAACCTATATGGTTAACCGATTAACACTGTCAAAATGGGCAAAAATCAGAAACGAAAATTGTTTTAAATTTTGGAAAATTACATTTGTTTGTTTTATTTTTGTGGTAAATATTTTCTTAAAATTTCAATCCAACATATCCTTGGAATCCTATTCCCTCTTCTTTGACTACAAGAGTATTTGAAACTTCCCTCTTCAAACCCTAAGTTTAAAACCCACTATCTCTCTCCCACTCTCTAAGTTGGATAACTCCTCATAACCATCTCCATCTTCTCAAACCCTAACTTCCTTAGAACCCACAACTTCAGTTCCATCAAACTCATCCATGGCTTCAGCATCAAACCGCGGCAAGGGAAAGCTACCAGAACACCATTCTGCATCTGATAAAGAAGATATCCCTATGGAAACAACCAAGAAGCGCAGAATGGATTTCAAAGTCTGAGTTCGTCACATCCTCCCGGTAAAGTATGTGAATCTTAAGGCTTTTCCGACATCGTCTTTTGATTTTCCTGCTTTGCTCAAATATCAGAGGATCGATAAATTTGTGTCAGATTCTGGAAATTGCTATCCGGATCTTGTCAAATCCTTTTTGCATAAGCTGTCTGTGTTTATGAATGCAAATGATGAGCATGTTATGAAAACATCTGTTAGAGACTGCATTGTGGAAGAAAATCTGTCTGATGTTGCTGCTATGCTGGAAATACCATCGTCTGGGTACTTTCTGCGAAAAGGAATTAACCACATGGAAGGGTCGTGGTCCAACTACGACAAGATGGAGTTCTACTATCAGATCTGTAGGTTTCCAAAGGAGGTGATTATCGACAACCAACACACTGCTATGCAAAGAATCTTACCATTTCTGATCGAATGCTTCATTACATAATCTGTTATGTGCTGATTCCCAAGGATTCAAATCTTGCCCAAATTAACGATTTGGAAATGCATCTTCTTTTTGCTATCAAGAACAAGATTCGTGTCAACTGGATTTTGACCATTATGTATCACCTTCAACAACAACTATCTCTTTCAACCCGTCTACCGTATGCAAGGCTGGTGTCTAGAATTTTGGAGCTGACAACTTTGAATCTTAACCGTGAACCAACCACCAAGATGAAATCAACCACCAATGAGATTAACGAAATTACAATTGTCAAGAACACCGGAATTTTTAAGGATACTGACGGTACTTATAAGTATTTGGATGAAGGAGCCACTGCCAACCAAGCCTATCCCGTACCTGAAGGAGGCATTACAAATGAATTTCTCTACCAAACTATGATGACCCAACATAGAGAAACCTCTCGGGCCATTGCTTCTCTTCGAAACCTTGTAGTTACCTCTCGCCGCACCAACACCAGAAAAGAAGAAGAGGAAGCAGATGAAGTGGATATGGCTGATGATTTTTAGAAAATATTTGCTTATGTTTCTTTGCTTCTGTTCTTTTATTCCGAACTGATTATGTTATTTTGCTTCCGTTTGATTTGTAACCGTACACTATTTGTGCTGCATGTTTTATATGCTGCATTTCTTTTAAGTATATTTACTTTCTTGTTTACATAAATGCGTGCTGCCATATATGCTGCTATCTTGTGTCTGTTTGAAAGCTCTTTCCTTTTTGCTGATGTCAAAGGGGGAGAAGAGCTTGGTTCTTCTAATATCTCTCTGTGCAGATATTTTTTGCCTCAGTATAGATAGGGGGAGCTTCTGGACATAGGGGGAGAAGCATACCGAACCAAGAGATCACGCAGACGTTTTTTTTGCCATCATCAAAAAGGGGGAGAATGTAGAAGCATGCTTCAATCTCAAGTTTTGATGATGTCAACACTACTCAAAAAGCTCATCTCTTAGTTGCAAAAAGTCAAGCCTTTCAAAGTTATCAAGACTATGCAAGGGTATCTTTCAAGTCAAGCTTCGTATGCAAAAACCATTCTACATCTGTCGAGACCTGGACACAAGGCTGGTATGTCAATGTTCTCTCTCTAAATTGATATACAAGTGTTCAATACTGTAAACTATTTTTGCATAATGCATTAACATGTTTTAAATTCATTTGGAATTGGTATAACACTTTTAACTTAATTATTTTTCAAAGTTTTTACAGTGTTAACCGATTAACCATATGGGTTAATCGGTTAACGCCCTCAAATTTTAAATTCTTTGGGCCAACGTTACATTGTTAACCGATTAACCTATATGGTTCACCGATTAACACTGAACGTTTTCTGAAAAATTGTTTCCTTTCAAGTTCAAAATGTGTTCAAATGTTATACCCTTTCATCCATTGTTTTGTACTGCTCTATACCCTTTTGAAATGGTGTTTTGACTGATATAAATTCTGTAAAATTCAAATTGACAAAAACAAACCTACAATTTTCAAATTATTCATTGAATCAAATTCACTAAAATTCAAATATTTTCAAATATCTTCAAAGTGTTCATATTGTTCATATTTTTCATATGCATATCATTGAACACTTGTATTGAGATCAAAAGAGTGAATTCTGATCAAAAGGAGAAGATCAATCTTTGTATTGATATCACTATTATTACTCTCATAAAATCATTAGAATTACTTGTATGTGACTTGTGATCCAGGATTGTTGGACACAAGGGTGAGTGTTGCAAGAGGATTGTTCTTGCATCCTAAGTTGTTGAAATTGTTTGTTAGTAGGCCTCACCGGTTGATGGTGTGATAGGTTGTACTTTCTTAAACAATAGTAAAAACTCTCTTTCATGTTGAAAGGGGAGTGGAGTACTCTCGGATTGTGAGGGGAACCACTATAAATCATGGTGTCCACTTTCTTTATGCTTTTTACTTCATCCATCACCAAGTACATAACCAAAGAAAAATTAAAGAATACCAAAAATCTGAAAAAGTTTCTATAAGCCTAATTCACCCCCCCCCCCTCTTAGGCATACTCTGAACTTACACAAATCATCATGAATCAAGAGTGTGAGGAGTTCCTAGGCTTAGGTTTCTAAGCTTGACAGTGTAAAATCCCCTGGTTTAGTGCCTAACTTCAAGACCACATAACTCAAGATGTGATTCTCATCTCACCTTGACCCCAACATGATTATTGTATAGAATGATCATAGATTTAATTTGAGTACTAGAAGTCCTTGATAGGGTTTGTAGAACTCAAGTTATGAGTCAGACAAGTTACAGGTCATCAGATGAATGTGAATTTGGTGCTTGAAAGTCAACCAACTTGCATGACATTTTTGCCCTAGAAGGAAGTTTCACATGAACTTTTGGCCAACATGAATGTTGTTCCTTATCTTCTTAGATTTTCAAAAAGTAGTAGAAGTCCATGATTGGATTTGTAGAACTCAAGATATGAGCTTTGCAAGACAAGGGTATTTTGGGAATTTGAGATTATAGGTCATTTTTTATTATGGGTCAATTTCACCATCTTACACACCTCAAATGGACTTTTGTTCAACTTAAAAGTTGTTCAAAATGGTGTTATTTGTCTAACCATGACCCAAGAATTCATTGATATGTATTAGAATGAGAAGAGGGTGAAGAAATTTTCATGAATGAATAATTAAAAGGCATTAAATGAGAAAATTACAAAATAATTCATTTTGGTTCAAATTGTTACACGTTTGTGCATTTTTTGAAGGTAAATAACATTTGGAATAGATTGGCATTGTTAGAATTCCAAATTGAAATTTGGTTCATGGCAAAATTCAATGTTTCTTAAGAATGAAGTTACATGATCAACACACACCATTGATTGAAATTAATGAATTAATCTCAGCCCTTCATCCTCACTACCATACAAGTGATGAATTTGTGCCAAATTGGAAGAAGAAACAGAGTTGTATGCGTGCTCTACCATGAAGCAAAAGTGGAGAAAATGGAAAATTGAAATTGGATCATGGAGCAGTTTTTGGGCCCCCATTTCAGCCCAGAACAGGTCTATATAATCTCATGAATGAGTTCAGAGCAAGTTTGGGGATGGAATGAGCTTGCAGAGGTAAGAAACAGTTGGAAAAAGTTAGTTACAAGTGAAAATCGAATTTCACCATTTGAGGCATTTCTGAGGAAATTGAAGGTTGAAGAAGCTTCTACCATCATCAAGGAGTGATTCTGCACGGTTTTGGATAAAGATTGGTGGTTGTATCATCCTCTGTTGAAGCTTAAACTAGGTTTTCTTCTTTTCATGATTACACTCTATTGATGATGAATTAGAGTAATTATTGCATGTGGTTAGGTAGAACTTAAGTCATAGATGGATTTAGGTTTGATTTGGGAGCCATTTGTGAAGTTTCTTGATGATGGATGAAAATTTGGAAGGATCAGTTAGGCCTTAATCTTGGTTGATATCAAGTTTTATTTGTGGATTCTTGACCAGTGTTATGTGTAGAAGAGATCTGTATGCTTTTTGTAGAGTTTGGTGATGATTTTCCTAAATGTGATATTTCTGTTCATGATCGTATCTGCTTGATCTTTGAGAAAAACAAAAAAAGAAGAGTACCATGGTGATCCTCGTGAGTAGAGGAAGTGACCTGGGTAAATTTTATGAAGTTTCGTGTTGTCTGAGTTCTGGCCACCGTGGACTCGGCGGAGAAGACGACCAGAGTCTTCTCCGGCCACCGTGAGTTTCCCCCCTCAGTTTGCAGTTCAAAAGGAAGAAGACGATGTGTGAACCGTTAGATGCATTTGACTGGCTTGACTTGGTATTAAGACCTAGTGTGTGAGATTCATGCTGAGGAATATTGACTATTGACTGGTGATGTGGCACGCTGATGTGTGTTGGATTGTCATACTTTTAGCATGGACGTGCAAGATTAGAGACTAGTGTGAACCCTAGTCAACACAGCCTCATGTGAACATCTATGAAACAAATCGTTTCATTAAAACTGCCCAGTGCTACGTGGCACACACTGTGGCCTTGGATGGTTTGACTGGTCTTGTGATCCAAGGGCCACGTTATATTCTTGCATTTAATTCTTTTAATTCATTTTTCTTATTTTCTTCTAATGCTTTAATTGTTTTTAATTTATTAAAAATAGAAATAATTGTTAGAAAAATATGAAAAAAATCATGAATGATCTTTGGCATGTCCCTGAATTTTGTATGCAACTTAATTGAGTTTTTGGTTGATTTTCCATTTATTTCTATTTTTCCATTTTCATTAGATGATTAAAAATGTAAAAAAATGATTGATTTTCTTTCTGATTTTTTTGCTATCTCATGGATTTGAATTTAGTGATGGATTTTTGTATAATTGTTTTAGACCTCTTGATAGAGTTGTATGATTTTTATTGCATTTTTTAGATGCTTTTAGGTATAGGTTTGAGATAGATTTCTAGGACCTTCCCCTTGTGGATTCCCTTGAGCATGCCTTTAAGTGTAGAAATTGTTTAGTACCTTTAGATTTAGGTCTTGGCCCTGGATTTTCTACCATGATTCCTTAACACACTTAGGAAGCTTTAAAAATTTTCTTAGCCTTTTAGGATTGATTTTGGTATTTTTCCTAGAATTTGCAAGTTGATTGTGTTTAGGGTGATCCTAATGTAGCTTACCTCATAGTTTAGTTTCTAAAGTGAACTTTAGCTAACTTTAGGCTTCAAATTACTTCTTGATAGAATAAATCTTAGGTTGATACCTATTTAGAACATTGATTAAGCCTTGATAGAGCTTCTAAATCCCTTAGGTTAAGTGATCCTTAGAACTAATCATTAGGGTTTCCAGTTATAACCTTTAGGTAGATGACTCTTCCTTGAATGCTTTGCATTCATTCAATTCTTCCATGAATGGTTGAGTGTCATGATGGATACCCTTGGTATACATCATGCTTCCCATGATTCATTCCTTCCATGAATGGTTGAGTGTCATGATGGGTACCTTTGGTATACATCATGCTTCCCATGATTCATTCCTTCCATGAATGGTTGAGTGTCATGATGGATACCTTTGGTATACATCATGCTTCCCATGATTCAATTCTTCCATGAATGGTTGAGTGTCATGATGGATACCTTTGGTATACATCATGCTTCCCATCATCAAATTTCATCTTTGGTTGAATGCCTTGATGTATTCCTTTGGTTTACATCATGCATGCATCCATCCATTTCCTTCTCTCTAGGATTAGATGCCTTGTTTGATTATCTTGGAATGATTTCCTTACATGTCATATTGTTCATACCCTCATTCATGATTGTTTGACATTGCTTTATGCATTAAGATAGTATCACGTGTAGAGTATTTTAGGCTTAGGAGCATGACTGCACTTAAATGTTGAGCTGAGCTCCCTTTGCTTGTTTGCCTTAGAGGTTGAGTTTCTCCCTCTGCTTGAGTGTTATTTTCCCATTTTTCTAACTGATGTGTTTGCATTGAAAGGTTGAGGTGACCCTCCCTTTGCTTGTCTGTTTTGTTTGTTCTCTTTGCTTGTTTGCTTAGAGGTTGAGTTTCTCCCTCTACTTGTATTGTTGCATTGCATTTGCATCTTTACTATTTGTTTTTCTGTTATATCTGCTTTAATGATTTTTGCAGTTTGTTTATGTTTCCCATTGACATGACCCCTTAGGACTCTCACTTCCTTTGATAAGGAAGTGATGACAGACTTTTAGGTTGAAACCTTTGCATGATAACATCTAGGAGTTCCCTGTTTCAAACTCACCCAATAGGATGAATCCTTTGCATGACAACAGTAGGATGCTTGATAGTTTCCCATGTAGAGTCCTTTCTCTTCTCATCTCTAAAAAAACAGTAAAATACGTAATATAGACAAGTTGATACAGTATGTTACGAGCCTTAAGCCATTTAGGAAATGGTTATTGGAGGGTTTCCTTCCAATAATCAGGATGTTTAGTATGGTACCCTTTGGGTGACATGCGACGCATTCAATCCTAAGTCATAGTCTCTAGTGCAGTACGAAGTACAAACATCCATAAAAAACACTTCTTCCGTAAAAGACTCAAAAACAAACTTCAAACCTCTTTTTGCCCCGTGGGCTCTTAATCCGAGGAAAACGTTTTCAGAAAAAAGAGTATCGTTAACTCTCAGTTCTACTGCAAACGGTAACGCACGAGTCTCCGACGAGCAAGCTGCATACACCAAACAGCTGGAACTATTTGTTAACCCCACTCGGGTAAAAAACAAATGAATCGACCCGTGTTTCGTAGTTACCCGAACTACGTTCGCTCTGATTTCTCTGATGAGATTACGTAGGCACAAGATGCGATATCTTGGCGAGCAACCTCCCCTTTACCCGTAGTTAGCCGAACTACGTTGACTCTGATTTCTCGTTCTCTGACGAGAATACATAGGCACGAAGCGCGATGCTTTGCCGAATCAATTTTCTTTTCTTTTCAGACCAGCCTTGATAGGTAGATAGTTAAACCAACCCGTCAGATAAACATAACAAGCATGGATCCCGTTGATTACAACGTACGTGAGGGGTGCTAATACCTTCCCCTTGCGTAACCGACTCCCGAACCCAGACATGGTTGCGATGACCTTGTCTTATACCTTTTCGTCAGGTTTTTCTGATCGTTTCCTTTCCCTTTCTGTGGGATAAATAACGAAAGGTGGAGACTCTTCTATTTTTCCGGCACCTTATTTTCGTAGTAGCGACACATCAAAGACACTATATTGGATCAAGCATAAATTCAATTTTAGGTTGTCGCTGTTGTACCCCCAAATTTGACCCACCGGTTCTTATACTTGGCTTATGTTTTATTTCATTTTCGCATTTTTGCATATCATAGCATTTGTTCTTGAGGAAGGGGGTCAAGGTATTCCTGTGGCTCAGGGCTCTCTTTTATGGCAAGAGTCTAAACAACGAGCATCAGAGGCTCCGACATTTATTTTGCCCAGTGATTGAGCGGTCAATTTTATTTTATTCACCAGGATAATTTTCAGATCAGGAGACAACACCTAGGCTATCTCAGGCGTCCTTACATTTATAATATGTCAAAGGGCAAGTTTCATAGGCTTAACGAGGCTCAAAACGGGTGAAAATGGGCGAATATGCAAGATTCCCTCCAAAAGGCGCCAAAATTCAAGGATCTTGAAGGATCTCTGGGTTTCTTGCTTGGATCTACTCATTTCAAGTGAATCAACACTCACTAAAGCAAATCTCCGCTTTGTAGGTTGGCAATTCTAGATCTAATTCTGTTTTGAGCTTATTTGCATAATCACGATGTAGATCTATGGCTTTTGATGCTTTTTAATCAATTTTGTTGATTTTGATTTTTAATTTTTTTGAGCTCATTGCTTGTTTGAGTTGGATTGATGTTGGATCACTGATTTTTGGTGTGAAAGTCGTGCATAATTGATTACATGATTCATTTGGATGATTGAACTTTGGATTAATTGCTGAAAGTGCTTTTGGATTGCTATTTTTCTGCTTCAGGTGCAATGTTAACCGATTAACCAGATACAGTGCAAGCTGGTTAACCGGTTAACCAATGTGTTTTCCAAATATTTTTGAGTGGTTAACCGGTTAACCAATAGTGTTAACCGATTAACACTGAACCAGAATGCAACTTTTGTTTATTTTCAAGCATGTTTAGATTCCTTCCCACCTTAAATCTTCATGTATTCATGTGATGCATTTATGTGGATAGTTTTGACATGTTTCCTCATTCTTGGATGTATATCTTTGCATCACAAGTCATCTTTGAATCATGTGTCTCCACTTGTTCTAAGTGTTGAGTTTGTGCTTGAACTTTGGTTCATCACTTGTACATGATCATGATTGTGATTCCTTCTTGTTTTGACCTTGATTTGTATCATTCAATTTGTGATTCACTTTTACCCCATGTGATTTGACACTTGTTCATGATGATTTGGTGCTTGTGTTTGCACTTCGAATTTGTCATGAACATTGGTGTTTGTTTTGCATTGATCATTTGCATTGCTTTGTTTGATTTCAAGAATTGTATGGTTGAGATGTGGTTGTGGTGGTTGCTGCCCCACACTTTTTCCCTCCGTCTTTTCTTTGTGTGTGCATCTTAGGATAACACCCTTTACTTTGATGATTGATGGTTGATGGTTATAGGAGCTTGCTTCTTCCATTTCATCTCATCCCTCTTGCATTTGTGTTTGCATTTCATGTTTGCATCTCTTTTTGCATTGACTTGTTTAAGTCCCTTTCATCTCATTTTATTTTCATATGTGACTGAATTGCTGTGTGTTTACTTGGTATTTTTCCATGATCCCTTAGGATTCCTAGTCCCTCCGTTTAGGATGGGAGTAGGAGAGACATTATGTGTTCAATCCAAGGATGCTAACATTAGGATAGATTTCCCTTTCAATCCCAACTTTAGGAGCACTTTGCATGATAATATTAGGGTTGTCTAGTTTCCCCTTAGAGTTTGCTTCTTCTCTTTTCACCTCCTAAACATGTTAAGACACTTAATAAAGGATAATAATTTTTGTATGCTACGAGCCTTAAGTACTTGAGGAATGATAGTTGGGGGGCCTCCTCTCAATCTATCTAGAGTGTTTAGCGTATGCCCTTTGGGCGATATGCGACGCATACGCTCTCAAGTCATAGTCTTTAGTGCAACATGAGTTACAAACTTAACTCAATTCATTTCTTCTTAAAAAAACACAAAACAAAACATCAAACCTTTTTATCCTTCGGGATTGTGTGCAAAATCATTTTCAGAAAGAGTGTGTTAAGTCTTGGTTCTACCACAAACAGGCATTGTCCCTAACTGCTGGAACGGAGATTTAACCTTACTCATTAAAACACTTGAACCAATCTGTGGTCGTGTCAGCCCGAACTACATTTGATCTTATTTCTCGTACCAGACGAGGATATGTAGGAACAAGACGGCGATGTCTTGGCGAGCAACCTTTCCCCACCTTCACCCGTAGTTTTCCGAACTACGTTGACTCTAATTTTCCCATTGCACGAGTGAATACGTAGGCATAGAGCGGCGATGCTCTATCGAGTCTCTTTTCTTTTCTTTTGTCCATGTGTGCCAGCCTTTAGATAGTTAACACCCTTTTAGATAGACAACAAGCATGGATCCCATTGAGTACAATGGACGTGAGGGGTGCTCATACCTTCCCCTTGCGTAACCGACTCCCAAACCCAAGATTTGGTTGCGATGACCTGTCTTTTCCCTTTTTCGTAGGTTTTTTATGATTGTTTCCTTTGCCTCTCTTTGGGATAAATAACAAACGGTGGCGACTCTTCTGTCTTTGCCGGCCTTTATTTCGCAGTAGCGAAACCTGGCGACTCTGCTGGGGACTTTCCCATCCCCTATGCGAGTCAATCCTAGCGCTTGTTTGGTTCTATCTTTGGGTGTGTATATATGTGCATTTGTGTTGTATCTGTATCTTATCGCATTTTCATTTTACTTTCCTCACATTATTATCATATTGTTGTGCTGTTGGGTGGGATTGTTCCATTGTGTGATAAGCCAAAACCCAGGCTTAAGTATAACCATAGCATTAGAAGTGGAAAGTAGTGATGGACCTGTATGGCGACATTCACTAGTCCTCACGAAATTCACACTCAGACGAGATTCTCTTTGATGACTACCTTTCTAGTCTGTTTCGGACAGTTGAGAGGATGTTGGATCTGAGGATTATCGACTTTGGGGACTGAGCATTTGGGAGTCAGCTAAGTGAGGCCGCTTCGTTAGACTATGATGCCAAACTAGAAATGGTGAACGTATCATCGTTTCTCAACAGTCTGTGATGCTGACTACCGCATAGGATGCTAGACCTTATCAGAGATAGGTTCATACCTGTGAGTTGGGAGGGTCATGCAGGAAACCTTGACCTTCAACCTGCTCGGTTTTCTCATCAGTGTGGACTTTTGGTCTTTGATACAGTGGGGTTCCTTATATCAGTGCTGTGTCATTTTCTCGCCAAAGCGAAGCACTGGTCCATCTCAGTCAGCAGCACAACAATCTTGATCCCCTATTGCATTTGCATACTCATTTGCATTTTAACATTGACATGTATTTGTGTTTTAGGTGCACATTTTCTCCTTGATTCTAGTAATCTAATCCAATGTCAGCATGAAGCCTAGCTTGAAGAGAACAGTAGTGTACAAGTTTCCAACACCAGATATATGGTCCTTGCTCAGTCTAATCTCTACAGCTGATCATTGTGTGATGGAGGATTTCAAGAAAGACTATGGGAAGATTCTGAGTTATGTCTGCAAAGCTTCTTTGTTTGAGTTAGGAGGTCTTCATACATTGCTTCAGTTCTATGATCCTCAGATGCGATGTTTCACCTTCTTGAGATATGTGTTAATGCCTACTTTGGAAGAATTTGCCTTGCTGCTAGGAATCCCAGTTCTGGAACAGATACCTTTCTACCATTCTAAGGCAGAGCCCAACTTGATAAAGTTAGCAAATTCTCTTCACTTGGGTGTTTCTAAATTAGATGGAAAGATGAGTTGGAGGAGTGGAGTACCTGGATTCCCATTAGCTTTCTTGGTGAGCAGAGCTCAACATTTTGCAAAAGAAGGATGTTGGATTTTCTTCAATGCCATCTTTGTAACAGCCCAATTTTCAATAATTGATTAATTGTACTAATTAATTGGTTTATGTGATTTATTCGATTTAAATGAATTATTGGATTTAACTGATTTATTCTATTTGGTAGAATAATGTGGGTTTACTAGATATTCTCTAATTAATGATGAGATGGGATATTTTATGAGAAAATGAATTGGTAAATATTTTTAGAGAAGAATTATGATGGAAGAAAAAATGATAGAAAGAGGTATAAAAGAAAAGTAGAGAGAAAGGAAAGGGAATGGAAAACATAAGAGAAAGAAGAGTGGAAAGAAAGAGGAAGAAGAGAAAAGAGGAGAAAAAGGGGAAAAGCTTGGAATCATCAAGAACGACTTCTAGCTTCCGATTAATCAAGGTAAGGGTGTGAAATATTTTTATTCTATCAATGTTTATGATTATGTATGATTGGTTTAGATTGTTTGGATGTTTTCTCCATTTTCTATTCTAGGGCATAAATGAGTTTAATCGGTAGAATTAAGGTTTTAACGGTTGGAATAGAGAATAAAGTGTGTAATTTAGTTGAGGGATTTTAGACTAAGACTATAGGAACTGGTTTGGTGAGAATCGGTTGATTTTGTGAAGAGTTGAGGATTGATGACAGTGAGGGTTTTTGAGTTCGCAGACGTTCGCTAGCATCTTCACTAGGCGAATAGGTCGCGAGTGTTCGCTAGCAACTCGCTAGGCGAGCAAGTTAGCGAGTGATCCCAGACTTGGACAGAATGTATTTGATCTGGTTCGCTGGTAGCGAGTGAGGTAGCGAAGGATTCGCTAGGACCTCGCTGCAGCGAGTAAGTAGCGAGCGAAGTCTGTAGCTTTTGTTTGCCTTCGCGAGCTTGTTCGCTAGGCGAACAGATAGCGATTATTCGCCAGGGACTCGCTAGGCGAGCAAGCCAGCGAGCGTGACAATATTTCATTTTCCTTGTGATTCCATCTGATGTTGATTGTTTGGTTCGATTGTGTTCGATCCTTATCGGAAAGAATAGTTGTGTGCTATGGTGTGATATGTGGTGGATAGTCGTATCGCGTGAATCCTAGATTGTGGAATCAATTATGAAATGTGGTCTTTTGACAAATATATGCATTGTTTAAATTGATTAAAAGTGCATGATGATTGTGATTGAGTTCATTGCCGTTGGCACGATGTTATTAATAATTCATGAGAACATATTAGTGAATATGTGTGCATTGTTTGATAATATGGTGATGATGATTTAAAGTATGAATACTTTGATTATGTGAAATATGTTGTGTGTGCAATCATGTTATAATTCTTATGTGATGAATTATTGAGAATGCATGAGATTAAGATGCGAGAACGGTATTAAGTGCATCTGGTTATTGATTGCATATGCATCATTTAGTCAAGAGGCAACGCTTGCTAGTTTCGTGGAGACTAGTGACTTGTCTCAAGCCTAGAAAAGTGGGTTTGAAAGCTTAGAGGACGGGCTTTTGTTTTTATCGGTCTTGAAGAGTGGACCCGGTTTAAGTGTAAAAACCGAAAAATAATAACAAGTGTTGGTACCACATGGCATGAGTTGCATTGAGTTGTGTTGGGTCACATAACATAGATATCATTGTTATATGAAATATGCTTGTGTGTGGATTGTTGAGTTGAGAAATATGGATATGTACATGATGAAACATGTTTTGTGATTATCCATGTGTATTCATACATGTTGTGAAATGTATGATGAGTTATGAATGATTGTGGTATGAAAGTATGCATGTGTGAAATTGTGTATGACTTGTGGAATTGAGATTGGTGAATTAAACATAATGTGCATGTTTATGTGGATTGATTGAAACTATGGATGTGTGCATGATAAATATGCTTGGTGTTACATACATACATACATATATATATATATATATATATATATATATATATATATATATATATATATATATATATATATATATATATATATATATATATATATATATATATATATATATATATATATATATATATATATATATATATATATATATATATATATATATATATATATATATATATATATATATATATATATATATATATATATATATATATATATATATATATATATATATATGTGTGTGTGTGTGTGTGTGTGCTTTATGATGAATTGTGATGAATAAACATAATTGTAAATGTTTATGTGCAATGATGGAATTGTGAATATGTACATTGTGATGTATATGAGTGGATTATGATAAAATGTGGTGAGATCGTAGTGTATGCATATTTTTATGTTAATGTACATATATGATTATATGCATTGTTATTATGATAATATTTTTCACCCTTCTGCTGGAATGATGTCCTATCTGGCATCATGCATGTATCAAGAGTAGAGTTGCTTGTAGTTACGAAGTCGATATTGGTGTAGCTGTTTAGTAATTTAATTATGTTGGGTCGAGTCATGCTCTGGTCATGTAACACTAGGAACGTTTGGTTTATATTTTAGAGATACATTATGTATTCTATGTTATGTTTTTTATATTCATTGGAATATTATGATGTTGGCCTTGGTGCCTAAGTAATGTTGAAGTATGTGATGAATCTAAATATTTTGTTAAGGGAATCATGTTATAGAATGAAATCCACTGCTACATGCAAAGTGAAATTGTGAGAAGTATGGATATTTATTGTAAGTGTTAATGAGCATGACAGGTGGTTTTTGATGTTTGAAAGTTAAGTGTGACGCCTTTTTGTGAATGCATGATTATTTACTCTAATTATTCATATATTTTCCGTAGGGTTTAGAAGGGTGTTACAATCTTGGCCCTCTGTATCTATGGCATAATATTGTTTCCCAATATCCCTGATTTTGTTGACCTTGATGCCTTTCACATCTTCGCCTCCAAGAATCCTGTTCCAACACTCTTAGGAGATGTTTATAATTATGTCCACTATAAGAATAAGAATAGAAGAGGGAAGAATGTTTCCTGCTGTGTGCCTCTTCTGTACAGATGGTTTATTTCACATCTGCCTAAGTTTGGTCCTTTTGTTGACATCTCTGACACTGCTGATTGGTCAGAAAAAGTTATGGGTTTAACTTCTGAGAATATTGTATGGTTCAACATATACCTTTTGGGTGTGGATTTTGTCTACAGATGTGGTAGTTTCCCCAATGTTCCTTTGATCGGGAGAAAGGGGGCATTAATTATAACCTTGCTCTCGCAGTCAGACAGTTTGGTTACGCTCTAAGAGAACCTCCGAAGAAAGAAGAAATACAGGAATATCTGTATTTCACCGGTGTGGTTGATAATGAGACATTAATCAGATTGAAAAAGGCTTGGGGTAAAATTCACCGTGAAGGAAAATCTTCTTTGGGCAAGAGTGATTGCAGAGCCTATGGACCATATATGGAATGGATCCAGGAGAGAGTTGAGAGACTGTTGTTACCATTTCCAGTCAGAGAATCTTTGTACCCCTAAGTAGTTGAAGAACCAACGACAATTGACATCCAGAAGTACAACATTTGTGGGATGAAAAGGAAGAACTACGCAAGGCGAACGAAGGGTTGGAAGAGCAAATTAATCAACTTAGGAGGGAAAAGAATTAGGCCACCCACTCATCCAAGAAGCAGACAGAGATAGTGAACAAGATGGGTAGGGAATTCACATAAGAGATTCGCGCCCGAGAGCGAGTAGGTCGAGACTTGAAAAGCGCCAGTGATATTCTCAAAGATAAGAAGAAGGAGCTAGAAAGAGCAGATTTAGAGATATCAAAGTTCAACGCTCAATGGAACGCTATCCTGACCAACAACAAAGAAAGAGAAGATGGACTTCGTCAATAGATTGTCAAGTTGAAGACTCAACTCCGTGTAAAAGATGAGGTAGATCCAGGAGAATCCTCCCGCTGATACGAAAGCGACCGCAAGTTACGCGAAGCTCTTGCAACATTGGAGGAGTATAAGTTAAGAGTAAATCTGATAAGGGCTAAACTTGAAGATGCATTTGGGGAAGGTGCCTAGGAAGATTATGCTCAAGGCTTGCAAGCTACCATCAGTAGGAGGTATTTGCTTATCCAGGGATTGATTGCAAGACCTGATCACCCTGATACAAAGGAGTTATTGGAGGAGTTTCAGACTCGCTGTCGTACTTGATATATTTTCTTTTCTGTACTTTGTTGTTTTGTATTCCGACCATCACCAGGATTATTGGATGAGGTCGTGTTGACTCAGTTGTATTTGCCTTAGTGATATGTTGTGCATTGATACATTGTTCCTCATCTTATTTATGAGAAAGATTTTGTGGCTCCATCTGTTGGCTCTTCATTCTCCTATTGTTCCCGTGGAATTAGAATCAAGGGAAAGATTTCCCTGAACCATATTTACATGTCTGCATTTTGCATCATTTTTCATATTGCATTGCAGGTGTTCTAGTTCTGTTGACCTTACTTCTTTATGTGGTTTTCTCAGCACTATTTCAGGATTGAAGACCGTACCATCCACCGCTACTCAACAAGGGGGAATCAACAAAAAGCCATGGACCAAATTCAACTTGAGCTGCAGGATTTCCGTGACTGTATGGTGCAATTTATGGACTTGATGCAAGGAGTCGCCAACGGTCAGGAACAGCTAAGAACACTCGCTCAACCTCTGATTGCTAGGGTTGACAGAAGTGCAGTTCTGCATGGAGGGACTGATGTTGTTCCTCCTACAGCTGACAATGGCACTCCTCATGCCACTGCTATTCCAACAGTTGTTATCCCTCAGGGCGGATGTAATTAGACTGGAGTACATGTCCCAGGGGCTACTTGCACTGTACATGGAAATGCTGGTCCTCAGTGAGAGGAGGACAAGCAAGATGATATTTTATGCATGGGAGGTCTGGGAGCAGGACTGCATCCGGATGCAGACAGGAGGTTTAAACTGATAGAAGAGAAGATGAGGAATCTTGAAAATCAGAATTCTCTTGGTATGGACATGTCAAACTTGGGGATGATCCCAGGTCTAAGGATCCCACCAAAGCTCAAAGTCCCAGAGTTTGACAAATGCAAGGGGACGACTTGTCCCAGGGTGCATCTTCGTTCATATTACAAAAAAATGTCTGCATACTCTGATGACAAGAAGTTGCTGATGCATTTCTTTCAGGATAACCTGTCTGGTCCATCCTTGGAGTGGTATATGGGTTTGGGGCCGGTCAACATTAGAAGCTGGAGAGATTTGGCTGAGGCTTTTGTCAAACATTATCAATATAATAGTGATTTGGCGCCTAATCGTGTGCAGTTGCAGAATTTGTCGCAACAGAATAATGAAGGATTCAAAGAGTACGCCCAGAGGTGGCGCGAGCTGGCTGCAAGGGTTCAACCTCCTATGGTGGAGAGGGAACTTATTGATCTGTTTGTAGCTACACTGCCTGGTGTGTACTACAAGAAGTTGGTAGGGAATATGTCTGGTAGCTTCTCAGACTTAATCATTACAGGTGAACGAGTTGAGAATGGGATTAAGTTGGGAAAGATCCAAGCGGGAGAGGGGTCCTCATCTGGAGGAGGTAGGAAAAACTAAAGTAACAAGAAAAGAGAAGGAGAGACGAACGCGGTCTCTAGATATAGAGGTAATAATAGAAATAGAAACATAAGTCAACAGTATCATCAGCAACAACCTCAGATTACGAGTATTGCCATTCCAGCAGTACAACAACAACAACATCATCCACAACAACAACAACAACAACAGAGTTACGCATCGCGACGGTTTCAAGACCGTGGGAGGGTAATGAATAGACAATTTGATGCACCACCAATACCATACTCACAGCTCTTACAACACCTATTGTAGTTACATCATGCTGAGTTTCAAAACGCCTCAAGTTGGGCGACCCTTTCTTCTTTGGCATAAATAACGATCTTTTTCATTAATATCTTCGTAATTCTATAGAGAAGAAGTCTTGGCTTAAGAGCCAGAATTGATGCCGGCCACATCTAGCTTGGTTGAAGGTACAACAACCTTCCACAACTTTGAGGACCGTGTAATGTCATCAGATTACCTCTAGAATTTTTCAATCGTTTTGTCAAATCGTGTTTCCCTTTAAAACAAAAATTTAAATTTTTTCAAAACACTTTGCTTTTATGAAATTTTTTTTTAACAAATAAGTGAAATTGCATAACAAAAACAGAGGATCATAACAATGATTTGGCCAAAAATGGATCTTAATGATAGACAAGAACTTTACAAAGGGAAAATCCTTGGGAAATTTATAAAATTGAATAATGGCAAACAGAAAAGGTTACAGAATCCCATAATAATCTGGTCCTTCTGACTGCCAGTTCACTTGCTTCGCTGCTTCTGACGAGAATGACAAGCGTTGATCTTTCTTCTGATATCTTGCACAAGACTCCGCCCCGACGTCTGCCAGCTTTTAAACGTTGGGCTTTCATCTTGATGAAGCACTAAAATCTCCTTTATAGGTATTTCGCTTCAGGCGTAGTATTTTCTCACTGCGTCTGAGTTGATGGGATACTTGAGTTGTTTGCCATCCATGGTCTCGAGAATTAGAGACCCTCCGGAGAAGACAGTCTTTACAACGGATGGGCCGTCATAGTTGGGCATCCACTTGCTGCGCATATCCTTCTGGGTTGGCAGGATTTTTCTAAGCACAAGCTCTCCTTCCCTATACTCTTTGGGACGAACCTTTTTGTTGAACGCTATGATCATCCTTTGTTGATAGATTTGACTGTGACACATGGCCGTCATTCTTTTTTCATCAATGAGGTTTAATGAGTCGAATCTTTCTTTTATTCATTCGTCTTCATCAAGCTTTGCTTCCGTCAAGATCTTCAAGGAAGGTATTTTGACTTCAATGGGTAGCACAGCGTCCATCCCATACACTAAGGAAAAGGAGTTGCCCCTGTCGAAGTGCGCACTGATGTTCGATATCCGTGCAAAGCAAATGGTAGCATCTCGAGCCAATCTTTGTAAGTTACGACCATTTTTTCTATTATCTTTTTGATGTTTTTGTTTGCAGCTTCAACTGCACCATTCGTCTTAGGCCTGTAAGGAAACGAATTGTGATGTTTGATCTTGAAATCGTCACAAAGTTACTTCATCGTTTTATTGTTCAGATTCGACCCATTGTCAGTGATGATTTGGTTAGGGATACCATATCGGCAGATGATCTCCTTTTTGATGAAGCGGGAAACCACTTGCTTTGTCACGTTTGCATACGATGCTGCTTCCACCCATTTGGTGAAGTAATCAATTGCGACAAGGATGAAGCGATGGTCGTTGGAAGCTTTTGGCTCTATTTCCCCAATCATATATATACCCCACATTGCACAAGGCCATGGTGATGTCATCACATTGAGAGGATGTGGAGGGACATGCACTTTATCAGCATAGACTTGACATTTATGACACTTTCGAGCGAAGAGTATGCAGTCCGTCTCCAAAGTTAACCAGAAGTAGCCTGCTCTCAAGATTTTCTTAGCCATGGTGTGGCCATTCGCATGGGTGCCGAAGGTTCCTTCGTGTACTTCAGTCATTATAAGGTTCGCCTCGTTTTCATCGACACATCGGAGTAAAACCATGTCATGATTTCTCTTGTACAAGGTACCGTTGCTGATGAAGAATTTAGATAACAATCTTCGTATTGCTCTTTTGTCAATTGTGGATGCTTTAGCGGGATACTCTTGGTTTTGAAGAAAATTCTTGATATCATGAAACCACGGCTTCTCATCAGATTCTTCATCTATTGCCATGACGTATGCGGGTACTGTCCTTCTTTCGATGCGGATCAGAGGTGCCTCGTTGACAAACTGGACCTTCCATATTGATGTCATCATGGCTAGCTCATCGGCAATGTAATTTTCTGCTCTTGGTACGTGCTTGAAGGTAATTTCATCAAAATACTCGGCCATCTCTAGGATATGAGTCTTGTAAGGGATCAACTTTTCATCCCTGGTTTCCCATTCTCCTTTGAGTTGGTAGATCACTAAAGCAGAATCACCAATTACTTCCAAGATTTTGATGCGAAAATCGATGGTAGCTTCCAACCCTAAGATGCAAGCTTCATACTCGACTATGTTGTTTGTACATGAGAAACAAAGACGGGCCGTGACGGCAGTGTACCCTCCAGTTGAATTTTTCAGGACAGCTCCGACACCATGTCCATTTTTGTTCGACGCCCCATCAAACATCATTTCCCAGCGGGATCCAAGCTCGGGACCTTCTTCCGGGCCAGGCTCTGGTTTTGTGCGCTGAATATACATCACATCTTCATCAAGAAAATCAAGTTTGAGTGGTTGATAATCCCCCATAGGATGCTCTGCGAGGTGTTCTGACAAGACACTTCCTTTGATAGATTTCTGAGCAACATATTGGATATCGTACTTTGATAAGAGCATATGCCATCTGGCTAATCTTCCTGTTTGAGCTGGCTTTTCAAAGATGTACTTGATGGGGTCCATCTTGGAAATCAGCATTGTAGTGTGACAAATAATGTATTGCCTCAGACGCTTGGCGGCCCATGCTAACACACAACAGGATTTTTCCAGGGGAGAGTAACGACTCTCGCAATCAGTGAACTTCTTGCTTAGATAATAGATTGTGTGTTCTTTCGTTCCTGACTCATCAGTCTGACCTAAGACACAGCCCATTGAATCCTCTAGCACCGTCATATACATGAACAAAGGCCTTCCGGGTACCGGAGGAATCAACACTAGAGGTTCTTGCAAGTACTACTTGATTTTCTCAAATGCGGCTTGGAAGTTTTCATTCCATACCACTGTTTGATCTTTTTGTAACAACTTGAAGATCGGTGTGCAAGTAGGGGTCAGGTTGGAGATGAATCTGGAGATGTAATTCAGACGTCCGAGGAAGCCTCTGACTTGTTTCTCTATTTTGGAAGCAGGCATCTCCTGGATTGCTTTAACCTTGTCGGGGTCTACTTCAATTCCTCGTTGACTAACGATGAAACCAAGTAACTTGCCTGAGAAAACTCCGAAGGTGCATTTTGCTGGATTTAGCCTCAGTTGATACTTTCGGAGTCTCTCGAACAGCTTCAGTAGATGATCCAAGTGGTCTTCTTCACTTTGGGATTTTGTGATCATATCATCTACGTATACTTCAATTTCTTTGTGCATCATATCATGAAAGAGTGTGACCATAGCTCTCTGATACGTTTCCCCTGAGTTCTTCAAACCAAAATGCATGACCTTATAACAATAGGTGCCCCAGGGTGTGATGAAGGTTGTTTTCTCCTTGTCATCTGGATCCATTTTTATCTGGTTATAACCAGAAAATCCGTCCATAAATGAGAATACTGCAAAGCTTGTTGTGTTATCCACCAGAGTGTCAATGTGTGGTAGAGGGAAGTCGTCCTTTGGACTTGCTTTGTTTAAATCCCTGTAGTCGCCGCACATACTGACCTTTCCATCCTTCTTCGGGACTGGTACAATGTTTGCCACCCATTCTGGATACTTGGATACGGCTAAAAAGTCAGTATCAATTTACTTTTTAACCTCATCTCGGATTCTAAGCGCCATGTCTGGTCTCGACCTGCAAAGCTTTTGCTTGACCGGAGGATATTCTGGCTTCAAGGGGAGCTTGTGCATGACAATGTCAGTATCCAACCCTGGCATATCTTGGTAGGACCAAGAAAATACGTCAACAAAATCTCTGAGGATTGTTATCATCTTGTCTTTGATTTCTGGCTTTAATGATGCCCCAATCTTGATTTCTCTTTTGTCTTCTTCTGACCCTAAGTTGATGACTTCAGTGTGCTCTTTGTGGGGTTGGAGATAAACATCTTCGTACTCAGCCATTCTCTTCAACTCTTCGGGGACTTCTAACTCTTAGTCATTCTCTTCTTCATCTTGAAAGACAGATGAACCGCTAGTAGAAGGAGCCGAAGGATCATAGGATTCTGTGGTTGATGGAGGTGTTCTGTATGTTTTATTTTGGAACAATTAGGCACACACACACAAACATGCAGATGAAGGGTTTTTTTTTATTTTTTTCAAAAAGATTTCCATTTTTCTTTTAACAAAAAGAGTGAAAATGATGCGCAAAACAACAAGCAAGAGTTTTAACAAAAACACTTTTTCTTTAATGATTTTCAAATTTGCAAAGTGGCCCAATACAAAATAATTCGCAGGCCTTGGGCAAGACCAGGAATTTTTAAAGAAAAACACAAAGCTAACAAGCAGAGTGAATTACTCTAAACGTAAAAAGATGGGAACTTCCACAGCCTCCCAGTTGCACAACGCTGGTCCTCCCCTAGTTATTAGATGATCCAGATTACCATCTTCATCTTCAGCAATAATGGTATTGACTTGCACGCCGCCACTGGTGAATATCTCGTTCAAAGACTTCTTCTTCATGGTGCTTTCTTCTGGCTCACCTTCTAGAGTTGGTTTGTAACCCAACCCTCGTCGATCATTTTTAGCTCGAGCATTGACTTTGATGACCTCCCCCCATCCCTATGGGACTCCAGTTTTCAGAGTTGCCTTAATACTTTGAGCAGAGGTAAATGATGGCCCATGGGTTATGTCTGATTCATCAACTAGAACAACGTGAGCTATTTCTAGTGCTTGGAAGGCCGTCTCGAGGGAATCTTCATCAGCCTCAATATACCGGAATAATGACAAGTTTCTCACCATTAAGTCTTCTTCTCTACGGACAATGACCAACTGGTCATCCACAACAAATTTCATTTTTTGGTGGAGAATGGAAGTGACAGCGCCAGCTGTGTGAATCCAAGGTCTTCCCAGTAGACAACTGTAGACCGGATTAATGTCCATCACCTGGAAGGTGACTTCGAAGATTTGTGGTCCAATTAGGATAGGAAGATCGACTTCTCCTATCACAGTTCTCCTGGATCCGTCAAATGCCTTGACTATGAGAGAAGTTGGCCTCATGGTAGTGCCTTGATACCCCAGCTTGGCCAAAGTCCTTTTAGGCATTACGTTGAGTGTTGATCCTGTGTCAACAAGAACTCAGGACATTGTATCCTCTTCATATTTGACTGACACATGTAGAGCACAATTGTGCTTACGCTTCTCAGCTGTCAGATCGTTATCGTTAAAGCTCAATGTGTTGCAGGCAGTGATATTTGCTACAATGGAGTCAAACTGCCCCACTAAAATATCTTTAGTAACATGGGCCTGCGTCAGGATTTTGAGCAATGCCTGGTGGTGTGCTGGAGAGCTTAAAAGCAGAGCCATGACCGAGATCTTAGAGGGTGTTTGATTTAGTTGGTCCACCACCCTGTAATCACTTCGTCGAATGATTCTCAAGAATTCTTCTTCATCGCTCTTGAGACTTTCTTTTCCTCTAACTAAAGGTTCTTTGGCGGCGGCTGCCTCGGGTACGGGCTTCTGAGGAACCGGAGTTTTTTGAACAGAAGTTGCAGGTGGAGAAGCCACATTATATGTTCGAGGTTGGTAGATGCGACCACTCCAGGTCATTTTGCTTCCACCGGCAATGTTGGCCACATTTACTGGTTTCTTTTCTTTGAAAATCCCCTCGCACCATGAATAGTCTTGTTTTGGTGTCACGGCTCTTGGGTGAGGCTTGGATCCTCTCCTCGGCTCAAACCTGGTCTGTCCCCTCCCGAATTTCGGGGGTGCATCGTCGCGGAATACTAGCCGAACGTTCTTGTAGTTTTTGTTGCTATTATCATCTATGAATACGGCTCTTTTGTTGGGCTCTCCTGGTATGTTAAACACAGGTTCGATGACCGCCACATCTTCTTCCTTTTTCCGGTGAGTGATTTCTATCATTCCCTGTTCAATCATGGCCCGAATGTCTTTTTTCACAACATCACAACCCTCAGGATTCAACATACATTCTTTGCAATCTTCGTGAGATGTCTTGAGCGACCATGCCTGAGCAAGGCGTTTGTGTAGGTCTGCTAACGGCACTTTGATCTCACCAACAGTGGTAACTTTCTTGTCTTCTGACCCTTCCCCTTCTTCAGTAATGACGTTGACTCCCCCATGATTTGGCAGAGGGTTGCTCTTTACGTTGGGGTGATTATCTTCAAAGGATAGAATTCTTTTTTCAATTAGTTCACGAACTAGATGTTGGAGGGCGAAACAACTTCGAGATCGTGGCATGGAGCGTTCTTGTGGAACGGACAACGAGCATTTGCATTGTAATAGAACGGGAGTGGATTAGGTGGAGCACCTAATTTTCTTGTTTTGACCAACCCTCTTTCTATTAGCATGGGAAACAGGTCGGTGTAACTCATTGGAATAGGTTGTATCTTTGGCCTATTTGCTTGATAATTTGCCCTCAGAGCCCTATTCTGGGGTTGTTGACCCTGTGGCTGCTGGTATTGTTGTTGGTTGTTGGAGTGATAATGTTGCTGATTGCCAGGATGATACTGGTGTTGATGGCTGGATGCCCCAGGTTTGGGACCATGCTATGATGAAGGTTGAAAAACCGGGGTCACCGCTGCCACATATGGTGGTTGGTACTGTTGGTGATGGCTTCGGGAGCTTTGTGCTTTCTTCCCATATGTGATTGCACTCACCTCTCCCTCTTTCTTTTTGTGGAAATTGATGACTGGCTTCTTTGTTGTGCTGGCGCTTGAGGTAATATTTAGAGTGGCCACTTTTCCACTCTTTAAACCTGCTTCCACCTTGACTCCCACTGCCACAATATCAGAGAAATTTGTTGTAACACTGCTGATCAAACGTTCATAGAATTCTGGCCGAACTGTATCCACAAACCAGTCTGCCAACTCCTTTTCAGTAAGGGGAGGCTCTACTTGTGCTGCAGTTCCACGCCATCTTTGCGCATACTCCTTAAAGGTTTCATTATTTTTCTGCGTCATACTGAGAAGCTGACGGCGGTCGGGAGCTAAGTCCATGTTGTACTTGTACTGTTGAATAAAAGCATCTGAAAGGTCTTGGAAACTGTGGATCTTCGCTTGATCTAAACCGAGATACCACTTAGCTGAAGCCCCTTTAAGACTATCTTGGAAACAGTGTACTAACAGTTTGTCATTTTCAATATGCGGAGCCATCCGCCTACAGTACATGATGAGGTGGACTTTAGGACAAGTGGTCCCCTCATATTTATCGAAGATTGGCATTTTAAATTTTTGAGGAAATACCAATCCAGATACCAGACATAGGTCCTTGGCATCAGATCCAAAGACATGATTTCCTTCAATGACCCTCATCCTCTTGGCCAAGATGTCCATCTCCACTCTTAATTTTTCGTATTTTTCGTCCTCGGCCTCAGAACCATCGGGTATATCAAAGATTAGTTGTTGATTGGCGAAAACTGGTCGCACTGTGGTAGGCCCACCTGCTTGAGTGAAGATAGGATTTCTGATTGTTGAGTCGAATAGGGGATTGACACTCGAAGATTGCATATTGTTGAATGGCGGCACAAAATCCCGGGACATGCCGTAGGGAAACTCTGCTGAAGTAACAGGAGCTGCTATGACATTGGCCGCTGCGGTGGTAACTTCGGAGATCACTGTAGGTTGCGTGTCCATCTTTGCTTTGATTATGTTGAGGACTTCCATGATCTGGCTGACGTCCCCTTTGATCCCTGATAACGTGAAATCATATCGTTTATTTGACTTGATTTACATGTATTTATTTGTGACTATTATTAATTTATCTTGATTTAAGTTCTATTATATGATTAATTTACTTCATTTTGCAGATTGGGGAGAATTTAGACTAAAGAAAGAAAAGGAGAAGAAATGGAAGGAAAAGAGATGAAAAATAGATGAAAAAAAACAGCAGATACGGATTCTGCTGATATGACGGTCGTCATGGGTCCATTACGACCGTCATGCGTGTGACGACCGCCACATTTCATGACGACCATCACGCAGGAAAAATATTAGTACGTTCAAATCAGAAGAAGCCACGATCAATCTCAACTTAATTTCTTCCTACACTTTCTCCACTCACTGCCCACTAACTGGAAGTTACTCCCACTCCCTCCATAACTCACGCATGATCTCTGGAAGTTGAAGAGTGAATTATCTCCTATAAATAGGCCTTAGATTCACAGTTTTAAGGGGGAACCTTCGATGTATCGAAGTGCTGCCAAAATTCCCATTGAAGCCATTTTTACTTTCCTGCATTATTTTCCATTTCTTTTCCTTTTATTTCATTTGTATTGCCCTATTTGTTCCTGTACCTTTTAATTCTCGCCAAAGTAGAATCCTGCCGACATTGTGGAGGACTACTCAAGGATTCGAGATCAGTACGATTTACAGGTTTTTATTAATTGAATTATTATTTTATTTCTGTCAGTATGCATGTTATATTATTCTGCTGCTATTGTTTATTTATGTTTGCATTAATTATCATGTCTAGCTAAATTAGTTTTATCGGTATGTAACCGAATTAGTAGGACAGGATTCGATAGTAACCGGCACCTTCCCATTTTACAAACAACCTTTCTGGCCGTAGTTTTTAATCTTAATTTCTAAATAAACCTTCGTCGCGACAACGAGAAATTATTTACAGTAGTTTCGCCACGACAGTGGGAAATTCATTAAGGCACGAATCGACACGCGAAAGCTGGGATTCAAACCAAATAGTAAAAACTAGGCATTGATTTTAAACACAGCGAAAGCGCTTTAAAAGAAATCAGAATCTATTTGTTTTCAAAAAGTAGTTTTAACCCCGAATGGGACTGCGAGAGCGTACATTCCGCCTTAGAATTATGACCCGAGTCAACAACCATCGTGAGGCAGAGGTCTTTAAACGAGTATTTTCTCCTGAAAAGTGTTTGCAAAGAGTAAAAAGCACCGGCGACCTGTCGAATCCCCGATAACTAATTCCTTGCATACCGATATCCCTTTACCTCTTTTTCTTTAAACCAATTATCTTTATTTCCTTTGCATTTAATTTCATTCGCATTCAGCTTTCCTAATTCCATTAGCCTTAGCTTTACGCCGTAATAATAGATAACAGTAGATTGACATTGGTCTCTGTGGGTTCGACAATCTTTTATATTACTTCGATATTTCCGTGCACTTGCGGACGCATCAAGTTTTTGGCGCCGTTGCCGGGGATCAACAGTCAATATTGTGATTCCGTTGTTGCATAGTATAGACTAAGGCACTCTTATCTAAATCATAATGTATAGCATATTTCCCTTATAACTACCACCCCCAATATTTCGAGGAACCACAAGATCCGTTTAAATCGGACCTCAATATTATTAGAGGATTTCAATACGACGCATTCTCACCCAAATTCCCTCTATGATGAAGACTCCCAATGTTTTGAGGAAACACAAGATTTCGATACATCCAACCTTGAACTATTACTAGAAGAATTCGAAGAGACGTTTACTCACTCTAGGATAGAATCTATGATGGAGCGCTTTGTGGAGACACAAACTCTCCAAAATGAAGATTTTAGAAAACAACATCTCCAAATTGATGAAGACCTTAAGCAGATAAGCATTATAGTCGATTCCCTCGCGACTCACAGCAAGGCTTTGGAGACTCAAACCTCTTTGCTTACACAAACATCTCTAGGACCCTTCCTTGAGAGCCATGTGAATGTTGTAACCACTAGTAATGAAGAACAAATAGAAGATCCTAGGGAGAGTGATGATGAGTCTGAGGAGAGTTTTGGTGAGACAAGCATAATTATTGAGAAAAATCCACCGACACCACCCGAAAGGGAGGTTGTCGAAGAGGTAGAGAAGGAAGCACCTATTGTTGCCCCTCCTCCCTATACCCCACCTATTTCATTCCCACAAAGGGCTGTGTAAGCTAAGGTAAACTCCAAATCCAAAACATATGTGGAGGTATTGGAAAATATCCACACTAATGCACCTTTGTCTAAGGTCCTTCATAACAAAAGAAAATTCAAGGACCATGAAACTAGGGTCATCATTAATGTTAAAAGGGTAAGATTAAATTTTGAGGTGGTGGATGAAATAGCTAAGCCCAAATTTGAAAAACTGATACTTAGGATAGATCCAGAACCACCACCACAAATTCAAAACAATGAACCACCCTATAGAAGAAAGAAAAGAAAAGGTGAGGGATATGAGAAATGGCTTGATAAGTGGCCATGGAAACCGAAGACCATTCAAAGTTCGAGCGATGAACCATTCTCGAAAGAGCCACCATGAGTACTTGCACTCCTTGGTCGTCGAGCTATCGACGTTAAACAAAGCGCTGTGTGGGAGGCAATCCACAAGGTCTTTATTTTAATTTGTTTGTTTAAATTTGCAGAAAATAAAGAAATGTATCGCTTGTTACTCTTTAGCTATATCTAAGCGAAAACTCTCTAGATGACGATCTGAGAAGATGAGCTATGCCCACGGATATTCCTACGAGTGTCACTGTTGGTGGGAACACTGATGATGAGTACTTCCTCTTGACGCGAGCAACATGATGAACTAGTTCAAGAATTACACAAACAAAGGTATCTCAAAATGCCCGCCGCCGAAGTAGAAGTGATCAACAAAGACAAGGATAGCAAGAGCAGTAGCATTCATACAGGTTCTATCTTTCCTTTTCCACCTTTTACTAAAACATTGAGGACAATGTTTGGTTTAAGTGTGGGGGAGGAACTCTATTGTTTTACATTTTATTTCATGCTTCTAGGAATTTTTATCTATTTTTAACATTATGTCAAAGTCTTTGCATGTGCTGTCGAGTCTTTATGCGTGGTTTTCGCTTGTGATTCAATTTCCCCAAAAATTTCAAAATTTCAAAATTCTAACCTCCAACAAATTTTTGCTTCGATTCATGTCATGGTTCTCTGAAAGTATATAGCCTGTCCAGGCTATGTTAGAAAAACGTGGGAAAGTTTTGATAAAATTGATACCGCCCTGACACCCTTAACCCCCTAAATATGCAAAATCAATTTGAGTACCCATTATGCCGAAACCTTAAAGCTCCAGGTTCTTGTAGTAATCCCTAAGTAGTTTATTTAAGCAGTCAACACCATCCTAAACACACTAAGTAAGAAACCGATGCAAATAAGTGTATGAACTCTAGCGTAAAATGAGAAATTAAGAAAGAAAATAAATTATGAAGAAAAAGACATGTTCCTTCTAAGTTAGGTGCTCCTCACCCGAACACTTAGCCTAACGGTACAAACTCTTTAAGTTCAATTGATGCTTAAGCATATTTGTAGAGAAAAAAATGAAATAGCATCGAGATCATAGTCACTAACAGGTTTACTTGCCATGAATGTGTATGGATAACAGGCTTAATGTGAATGCACTATAATGAAACGGGGTGAAAGAGAGCATGAGATATAGGTTGAGTTATAATGGCATGATTCCGATTGGTTTGCATAAGTAGGGAGTTTTTGAAATTGTGTCGTTACGGTATCCTTGGTATTGATATTTAGTACCTATCGATCTAACATTAGCCTAGCAGCCACGTATGATTAGAGTCTCATCATGTTTTTGTTTCGAACTATGCTTATTTCTTTTTAACGTGTTGGCTAATTTCTTGAGGACAAGCAATGGTTTAATTGTGGGGGTGTTTGATAACGCGAAATCATATCATTTATTTGACTTGATTTACATGTATTTATTTGTGACTATTATTAATTTATCTTGATTTATGTTCTATTATATGATTAATTTACTTCGTTTTGCAGATTGGGGAGAATTTAGACTAAAGAAAGAAAAGGAGAAGAAATGGAAGGAAAAGAGATGAAAAATAGATGAAAAAAACAGCAGATACGGATTCTGCTGATATGACGGTCGTCACGGGTCCATTACGACCGTCATGCGTGTGACGACCGTCACGCAGGCAAAATATTAGTACGTTCAAATCAGAAGAAGCCACGATCAATCTCAACTTAATTTCTTCCTACACTTTCTCCACTCACTGCCCACTAACTAGAAGTTACTCTCACTCCCTCCAAAACTCACCCATGATCTCTGGAAGTTGAAGAGTGAATTATCTCCTATAAATAGGCCTTAGATTCACAGTTTTAAGGGGGAACCTTCGATGTATCGAAGTGCTGCCAAAATTCCCATTGAAGCCAATTTTACTTTCCTGCATTATTTTCCATTTCTTTTCCTTTTATTTCCTTTGTATCGCCCTATTTGTTCCTGTACCTTTTAATTCTCGCCAAAGTAGAATTCTGCCGACATTGTGGAGGACTACTCAAGGATTCGAGATCAATACGATTTACAGGTTTTTATTAATTGAATTATTATTTTATTTCTGTCAGTATGCGTGTTATATTATTCTGCTGCTATTGTTTATTTATGTTTGCATTAATTATCATGTCTAGCTGAATTAGTTTTATTAGTATGTAACCGAATTAGTAGGACAAAATTCGATAGTAACCGGCACCTTCCCTTTTTACAAACAACCTTTCTGGCCGTAGTTTTTAATCTTAATTTCTAAATAAACCTTCGTCGCGACAGCGAGAAATTATTTACAGTAGTTTCTCCGCGGCAGTGGGAAATTCATTAAGGCACGAATCGGCACGCAAAAGCTGGGATTCAAACCAGATAGTAAAAACTAGGCATTAATTTTAAACACAGCGAAAGCGCTTTAAAAGAAATCAGAATCTATTTGTTTTCTAAAAGTAGTTTTAACCCCGAATGGGACTGCGAGAGCGTACATTCCGCCTTAGAATTATGACCCGAGTCAACAACCATCGTGAGGCAGAGGTCTTTAAATGAGTATTTTCTCCTGAAAAGTGTTTGCAAAGAGTAAAAAGCACCGGCGACCTGTCGAATCCCCGATAACTAATTCCTTGCATACCGATATCCCTTTACCTCTCTTTCATTAAACCAATTATCTTTATTTCCTTTGCATTTAATTTCATTCGCATTCAGCTTTCCTAATTCCATTAGCCTTAGCTTTACACCGTAATAATAGAAAACGGTAGATTGACATTGGTCTCTGTGGGTTCGACAATCTTTTATATTACTTCGATATTTCCGTGAACTTGCGGACGCATCAATCCCTTCAATGTCATTATCCATTTGATCGAACCTCTGGTCGTTATCTGCCATCTTCTTTTGAGCTTGGGACTGTGTGTTGTATCTGTGAGTACTCAGTGTGACTCCTTCTCTCTTTCTCTCTGAACAAGAACAAAGGATGAGCTGCGGAACCCAAATGCAAGACCGATGTAGGATGACATGTGAATGCAAATGCAAATGCGGATGCATAAACCATTCAAGGAAACCCAATTTTTTGTTTACAAACAAAAAGGTTAGAACAACATGTAACAACATGCTTAAAAATCATTTTTCATTTGATAGCTGAAAATCTATTACAATAGAGTGGCCCTTGCTAAAAAGCAAGACCTTTCTTACAAGAAAATGAAAGCAAATGCAACAATAGGATTTCAATCCTTTTAGGGAAAGTAGGGAAATGGTGAAACAAAGATCAATCTAACAAGATGATCCTTCTCCTTCTTGGACTCTGACATGAACTTGGTCCTGGCGGATAATCTCCCACAGGTCTTCGTTCTCTCTTTGTGCTTTGATCAAAGCGTATTTTAGCTCCTCCATAGTTGCGGGGACCTCAGGCTCCATGCTTATCTCATAATCATGAGTGTAGAACATGTTTAAGGCAATCTCTTTTGACCATAGCAGATACCCCCTGGTGGTTAAACAACTTGCATTCTCCATGGGAGTTAGGCCCAATAGGTGTGGATCTCTTTGAGCGTATTGAGCATTAGCTTCTAGTTCTTGGTTGAGACCCGTCTCGCCGAAGCAAGGCCTCAACAGTTCTGGTTCGGGCTCTGGTCCGGTAAGATATCCATGTTGACGCCGGGAGAGAACAGGATTATAGGTGATCACCCCTTCTATCCCAATGAGGGGCACATTGAGGAAGTCTCCGTAACTAGGAATCATGACTTGGTCACCGAGGCTGGTGTCATACGATGTGATGTCATGGTGTCTGAGCATGATGAGTTTAGAAACCCATGCGCTTTTGGTAGGGAGCTTCCAAAGGATATGAGTTCTTGGCAGATGAGAAGTAAACCATCGGTCGAGTAGTGCAAGACAGCATGAGAATTGCCCATGATCATACAAGATGAAACAGTGGATGACCACATAAATGTCATCCAGTATCGCGTTGACCGGATTTTTGATGATGAAGAGGCGGATCGCCTCTTCGCTGATGAAGTCGTAACTGCTTGGAAAACGATACAGCCCATATATCAGTAATGCCAGAATCGCCTCAAAAATGCCCAGGTTTCTGCTTTCATAATGATATTCAGCCATCTCCATTAGAGGTCTGGCATCCATTCCATACCACCCTCCTTTCGCTCTCATTGGTGGTAAGTCTTCCAGATTGATATATAGGGCTTTAGCCAAGTCCCTCTTCTTTGGTTTCCCATAAGGAAGCGTAAAAGTCCATGGAATCTTTAGATAATCAGTATACTCCTCGATGGTTGGGAGTAGCTGAAAGTTTGGAAATACAAAGCAGTGGTAGGTCGTATCATCGAATTCAACCAGAGCTTGTAGCATAGGCTCATTGATCGGAGCACTTATCAATGGCAATAGGCCCCCATATTTGACTATGAAAGCAACGGGATTTTGGACAAGTCTTGTTAACATCCTTAGACGGCCCAACCTCAGATCTGGAACCCGAAGCATGTCTCTTCTTACCATGTTGTTGTCTGCAAAAATAAAAAAATGAATTTCCTTGAATGGTTAGAAGGAGTGCAAATGCAAATGCAAATGGTGTCATGGAACTCAGATATTTACGAACATCAGAAGTCGCCATTTCATTGATTAACAAAACGGATTACAAAACATTGTTTCCCCTTACATGAGTTTTAAACAACAGCTAAATGAATCCTATCAAGGTTCCCCTAGCAGCCTTAGGTTGAGCTTCTCGATCTTTCTTTCCATCTGAGTCTTCTCAAAGATGAGTTTATCCACAATTATCTTCCATGGATTAGACTGAGGCTCATAAGGTTCTTCTAGTGCTTTCCTCTTCTTACAAGAGAGGATTTCTTCGTCTTTCAACTGGAGTTGTCTCTGGAGCTCCGCATTTTCTTCGACAACTATTTGATACTTGTGCTTCCAAGCTTTTTCAGTTTGTTGTGCTTTGACCAAAGCAATCTTCAACTTTTCTTCTTCAGACATGAAGACCAAAGGGCGTTCTTCCTTCAAAGCCATAGGCTCTTGCTTAGGATAAGGCATCCTTAGTGTGATGGCTCTCTTTTGAACCCATTGGAGGTAAGGTTCCAAAGAGACACAGTCGGGTCTTCCAAGATCCTTCTTCCCTTTCCTGTGTAGATGCTTCCAAGCCTTTAGAATCTTCCCTTTTAGTCCTTGACTATCTTCTCCCTCTTTGAAGAAAATATTTTCCACTTGAACACTATTGGGTTTGTCTTTTAATGGGTATCCTAATTGTCGGCGGGCGAGTATTGGATTATAGCTGATTCCTCCATTAGTGCTGAGAAGAGGTACATTGCCAAAATCCCCACAATTGTCAATAATCATTGTCCCATCATAGTCACGACTATACCAATCAATATCGGAGTGGGTGAGTGCCATGATTTTTTGCGACCACCATCCTTTTTTGGATCCCAAAAAGCGTTGGCTATGGGCAAGTGTGAAGTGAACCATTTGTATAACAAAGGAGCGCAACAAGTGATCATTCATCCGTTGTGGAAGTTCCTCAGATGAACAGAATGGTATGTGTCTGCTAACAAGGTAGGCGCAGGATTCTTCTTCAAGAAAATTTTGATGGCATTGAGGTCCACAAAATTCTCAAAGCTCGAGAACAAGAAGATACCATAGATGAGTAAGGCAAGGATAGCCTCGAATGCATCCATGCTTAAATGATCTGGATAATACTGAGCTTTCTCAACCAAGAATTCTTCTTTTAATCCAAAGACTCCTCCTTTTGTAATCAGATTCCTTTTAATATCAACCACCCCTAAACGTATAGCCTTGGCGATATCTTGTTCTTTAGGGTCCTTCTCCACAATTGGAAAAGGAGAATCTTCAAGAATGGGCAATCCAATCAACTGAGAATACTCTTCTAGTGTGGGCACTAGCTGATAATCAGGGAATGTGAAACAGTGGTAGAGCGGATCATAAAACTGGAGAAGAGTAGACAGGAGTCCACTATCCATCTTTATCTTCAAGAGTAGCAACAGCTTCCCATACCGGCTTTGAAATCCCTCTAGATCTGTCACTAAGGTGCTCAACCTTTTCAAGTCATCTAGGTTAAAACCCTTGTAAGTGTACTTCAAAGTTTTCTTTCTTTCACTGTTCATAACGGCCTCTGATGTTTAGAAACAACAAAGTCTGAGTTCCATGAGACCATATGATGATATGATGATATGAATGCAAGATGCACAAACACAAGCAAATACATATGTGCACAAGCTTAGGTTTAAGGACAAGCATGAGTCCAAGGGTCTACCCATCCCCAAAGATTGTACTATGGATTGATTGTACCTGCCGAACGGGTTCTACAAAGTTCCCAGAGTCATCAACCCATCTTTCGGATATTATCAATTTCCCAAATCACTTGGTAA
Source organism: Lathyrus sativus (assembly GCA_963859935.3). NCBI lineage: Eukaryota > Viridiplantae > Streptophyta > Magnoliopsida > Fabales > Fabaceae > Lathyrus > Lathyrus sativus. The sequence goes on along the minus strand of OZ012736.1, from coordinate 136,446,762 downwards.
TCGATAATATTCTGAAGAGAGTCTCGTCTGAGTGTAGTATCGCGTATCAACTATTTCGGCAATACTTCCTTATAGTCATCGCACTACGTCCTAGTAAGGCCAAAGTGGGGTAAAGTGTATTCTAAAAGTCCACAGTGTCATGGGATCCTTCGTTGAAAGTAGCATTGTTTTCATGAATACTCGATCAATAATGCTAAAACTCTCAAGAGGGCCTACACTGAGCGGTGGTTTCTCAAGTTAGCTTGGTCGGGAATCAACTCCCTATAAGCCTTCTTGAATACACCACCATCCTATCATAATTGCACTCAAGTCCAGGTATAGGACCGTCTCACCACTCAAAGCAACCCATATCCAACATACAAACAAATATATTGACAAATATACATGTTAAGCAAATATTTACAAATATAGCATACAATCAAACAAAATAGGCTAAACCTTCAAGTTTAAGTATCCTCCCAGTGAAGTCGCCATTTCTGTTGCGGTGAGAATCGTGATACCAAGATATTGATTAAACTTGAATCTTTAATTCTTAGATTACAACCGGACTTTAATTTATCCAAAGGAAAGGTCTAAATAAATAAAGGACCTTTTGTGCGATGTAACAACAATGCTAAGAGATTCGGGGATCGGGGGTTGGTTATGCATTTCACATCCTAAACATCTGTAGTACTCTACAGGAACCTTTTGTTTATTTGCATGCTAAGTTTACTAAATTTTTTCTATGGATTGGGATTGGTTAAAGGTGTAGGTTAAGACCTAAGGATAGTTTCTAAAATCAGAGCAATTGTAGTTCACCTCACTAGGGATGAAGAACACTTGATTATGATCAAGGTTCATGGGGAAACAAACATTACAATGCTTGTGTAGAGTTTCATAAAACTCTCTAGATCTATGTTGAACACTCAGGAAAGGGGAGTAAGCAATCGTATCCATGATTCTTACATAGAGTTTACAAACTCTATCCTAGGGTTCTAGTTGAAGAATACTCCTAGTGTAGGTAGGTCTTTTAGACTTAAGGCAAAGTCTAAGGCTTTTACTAATGTTCAAGATGACTTCACAAAGTCAAGGGAGGGTAATGAGCTATCCAATGACACAAGGGTCAAGGGATAGACTTTTCCTTTGGAAGGAGAGAGAGAGAGAGAGAGAGAGAGAGAGAGAGAGAGAGAGAGAGAGAGAGAGAGAGAGAGAGAGAGAGAGAGAGAGAGAGAGAGAGAACTTGGATAAGAACTAAAAAGTTCCATCACTTGGGGAAACAATACTTAACAAAGCAAGATTATGCATATTACAATAAGCAGATACTTCAAATAATACCAATGGTTACAACCAATAAATCATCTTAACAAAAATTTGGGACATGTCTTAACAAAGATTGGAACATGATGAAGGTAATTACCATATGAACAAATCATAGTATGTCATAAGTTCAAAACATAGCAAATGTAACAACAAAATTCATAGATGATAATGGAACACAGGTAAATAAGTTTAAACCTCATAACTTAGGAGGATAAATGAGACAAGATTATCGTGACAACAAAAGGGGGATACCCTAGCATGTTAACTAACAAGGGGAAAAAATATCTCATAAGAAATTCAATCATGTTCAGAGGAATTCAACAGCAAGCAGGATCACTAATCACAATAAATGAACAAACTTCCACATGGGCAAAGTATATCACAATTGATGGCAACAAAAAGTATTTTCACATTATTTAAAAGTAGACATTATACCAAACACAATGCAAAAAGAAAGGGCAAAAAAGGATAAAAAATGAGAGAGTTGTGATTATTTGAAGTTTCATGAATTTTAATGCACAAAACAATATTAACAAATAAAATTAAAAGAAAATGCAAGGGGTGGGAGTTGAACCCACGCCCTCCAGCTTGCAGGTAAGCATCCTGGCCACTAGCGCACACACGCGCGCGCTATCCAGGTAGAAACAAGGTGAAACATGAAAAAATATGAAAAGAGAAAAAAACAAAAGGGTTGATCCTCCTCAGGGATCGAATCCAGGTTCAGGCAATGATAGGCGTGTTTATGGGCAAGGCTTCTACCACTGGGGTGGCTATAAATTCGTTGATATAGCCACGCCCATAAATATATATGGCTTGGTGTGTTAATTTTATGGGCACAAAATGAAGCAAAAACAAGGCATGTTCACAAATACGTTTTGGTATCAAACTCACTCATTTCTCAACCAAATCAAGCAAACCTTAGATCAATTTTGGGTATTTTTAAACAAGGAAGAGGCTGGTCTAGGTAGAATTTTGAAAACATGTCTTGAACTAAAAACACGATAGTAGTTGCTTATGTGGATGAAAAATGCATTTATGAAGCAAAACGACAAACCAATCATGCTATGGTCAGAGGAAGGGCTCAAACACAATTCAAATATCATACATATCATGTTCATGCATTCAAACCAACTGCTTATGAGGTGCAAGTCCAACTGTCATGTGAGAATGAGATGAAAATTAAGTTATGGCAAGTGAGATAGTAAGATATGAAAACAGACCAATTTTGAGTGAAGAAACTACACACACATGCTCAAAACATCATATAAAATGTGTCTAAACCATACAGAAGTTTACAGCCTACGTGAATTTCAAAAACCTAAGACAACTGCAATGTTGGTGAATTGACATGGATTTTCAAAACCACAGTCCAAATTGCTCATGCTTGAATCAAGTTAAATATCCTCACACACTCCAAATACAACATATGTGAAGTTTCAAAATAGATGAAGTCCAAAATCCAACTTAAATACAAAGTGACTCATGATTTGCAATTTGTGACATAAGTTGTAAAAAGAAAAGTTTCAAATCAGTTGGACAGTTAATGGTATGCAATCATAGTTCAAATGCAAGAAGAAAAGCTCTCATGGAAAAACAAACTCAAACACATATCACAAATATAGGGCCAAATGAGTTACCACTCTGAGATTGATCATTGTGTAAGTGAACATGGTTTTGGTATGTGTTCTTGGCAGTTTTGGTTCAAAATGAAGATAAGTGGCGAAATGCAAATGCAGGCAAGCTCAGACCAAACCAAACATGTGTACATCTTAGAACCAAACATATGGATGAGTTACAACTCATAGTTTAGGCATGTGCAAACAAAATAACAATTTGGTAATGTTGTGGCACATTTGGTGAGAAAAGCTGTTTTAGCAAGAATGTGGCAGCAGGGGGGTATTTTTCAAATTGATGAGTTTCAAACCAAAATAAACATCCACACACATTATGAATATGATAATAGACATGTCTATGCTTACACACCAATTCAAATCAACATCACACAAAAGGAAGCACATTGAGGCTCAAAAAATTGCACAAACATCAACATGTTAGGGCAGCTGGCCAGTTCATGATAGATGGGAGTTTTTGGCATGACACACACATTTCAAAAAAGTAAGGGAATGATATTAGGCACATAGATCAATTAGAAATTGATTGAAACAAAAAGTGGTATGTGAATTGGTGTATTTTGACTTAAAAGGAGCAGTTTGAGGGTGAAACAAGAAAAGAGGTACATATAGATCAAACCAAACATCTACACACATCAAAATCAAGCAAATAGATGAGTGTCAACTCATAAATTAGGCATATGACAGTTGGAGCACAAAATTGGTATGTTGTGGTAGGAGGTATGAAAAGCTGTCTTGGTAAAACTTAGCACAACAGGTTGTTTTGGCAAGCAAAGAGTTTTGTGTTGAGACAAGCAATATGCACATACCATGAACATGCTAACAGATGAGATGCAAGTCAGAAAATGAGTGAAACTTTTGTCAAAACAGAATTTAGCATTTTGAAACTTATGTTATGCAAGAACAACAACTTAAACACACAATGAGCCATAACTATGACAGTTGGAGAAAATGAGATTGTGCACAAGTTTTAAATGGATATGATGAAGATTTAATGCACACAAATTATGTAAATAAAGCTTGAGACAAAAAATGACATATTGACCTCATGATATTTTGAAAAAATGCAACAGTTTGAGGCATGACATAGCAAATTGAACCTTAGGAAGATTTTGAGCATAACAACAACATACACACTCTTGAAATGGATAAGCAAATGAGTTCACAACTTCAAGTTAAGCAAAAACTCATTAAATCAAAGAATGACATATTGAATCAAATTTGGCAGCAAAACCAAGCATCATAATGAACAAAAGGCCACACTGATTCATAAATGATCAAGGGCAAGGGGGAACCATGAGCAACTTACAAGTCCTCTACCTATCCTAATAGTGAGCCAAGATTTATAGTTATAGGGCAAGCATACTACTTTTTCAAGTTTGGAATCCTAAAACTACCAAATGACCAAAACTCACTAACAAGCCTAAACATGATAATAAGGCACAAACTTACAATCTAACATCCACACATCATTTACAAATGATAAAATACTTGACAAAACAAGCATTATGAACATAAAATTAGGATTCTTGACAAAGAAGCCTAATAGGGCAGCCATGGTACATTTTCACACAAATCACCATAAAATGACAATACATGACAATGTATGATTTCTAGACAGTTAGAACATCACATACCTCTTGTTGACCAGCCTTGAACAAGCTAAAAAGCTTAGAAATCCAGAGATGCTCCTTCCTTTGCAATGATATGAGGCTTACTTCCTCTTGAAGCAACAAGACCAAACTTCAAGACAGTTGGAGTTAGATGACTTTCAGTTGGCTTTCAATGCTTTGGACAATTATAATATATCATATGTGAGGTGTGTGGATGGTTAGATCAGCAAGAAATAGCCTAGACCAAGATTTGGCAAGTTTTGAGGGTGGTGGTCAAACTTTCTTAGTGTGAAAGTTGACTTTTTGCAAAATGATATTTTTGGGAGGTTTAACGGTATAGACACCTTCTATATTATATTTAGGGTTTGTGTGGATGCTTTTTAGAGGTTTGGAAGTGATGGGACTGGTCTTGAGCAGAGTTTTGCTCAAGACAGTTTTTTTTTGGTGAAAATGGAGGTTTTGAAAATTTTGGAATTCTTGATGAATGAGAGGAGAGTGAGAGCTATGGTTTTCTGAGATTGCTCTGGTGTATCTAGACTCATTGAAGAGTCCTCTATTTATAGCCAAACAAGAATGAGGGCAACCTTGGTCATTTACCACTTTTGGAGGGAGATTTGTGAGGTTTTTCAAATGAATCTTTGCAAAATCTCTATACATCAGTTCCATGGACCAAAGAAGATCATAAAATCAAGTGGAGAGGTGGACATGAAGTGACTGAGGTGAGCTTAGGGTGTAGGGGACTGCAGCTGCTCACATCAACCAAAAGTTTCTCTTTCTTCCTTACATTTTAATATAATAATGCCAAGTTGCAACCTACCATCTCTCTCTCTCTCTCTAAACCTTACATTTTCTGCATTTCCTTTTCTCTACACATCTGAATATCATATTGGATCATGATCCAAGGTTTGAGGATACCTCAAGTTGTGAAAATCTGAGTTTGAGAATTCTTGACAAAGTGATTTCAAGTGTGACAGACCCAACTTCTGTGGTGCATAACTTTCTGCTCACACATGCTATTGAGGAGTTCTACCACAATTTGGAAAGCCTTATGTAGCTCTATGACTTTCATGTTTTGGGAATTTCCAAATTCTTGATGGAACTAGGTTGAAAAACCCTTCAAAGTTTCTGAAAAAACCACTTACAAGTGCTAAATAACTTAGAATTTTTCTAAGTTATTTCCCCTTCAAAAATGAATTTTGCTATAACTCCAATTATATGCATCTTTTGATCATGGACCACTTTGAGGCTTTTGTAGGATTTTTCAAGAGCTTTCCAATGAGCTTTGAACCACTTCAATTGGATGTGTGGTTGAGGAGTTATGGTCTTGCCCCTTTCGAAACCCTAATTCCCGATTTTTACAATTACTTCTTAACCCTTGATCCAATGGTCATGAAATTTTATGGGGAGGTGTAATATGACATAAGGAACATTTTTTATTCACATCTTGAAGTCAAATTCCTTATTGTTGAAAAGTTGACTTTTCGATCAACCGTTCGAACGATCGGTGTCTACCGAGTCGCCCGTTGATGATCCGGACATCCTGAGGACTTGAAACTCTTTGGATAGACTTCACTAAGCTATAGGAACTTAATGGACCAAAATACCACCATTGAAATACTCTTTAAAACAAAAGTCAAACTAAGGTTGACTTTTCCTAATCGGAAACCCTAATCGGGTATCTCAAATTGCACTGTTCTCAATCCCCGGGTGACCACCTCAAATTGAATTCATACTTGATCCAATGTATTATCCTTGATCTGGTTTTGAAGTTGGATCAATCCAAAACATTGATTGATCAAACCACTGAAGCCTCGATTTTGACGGTACGGAACCCTAATTCATCTGCATCTTAACAAAGATAAACTGAAAATGGGTTAAGGTTAGTTAACCAAGCAAATATGATCCTACAATGGTGATAAGAATCTAAGGGGTCAAAATTTGGGGTGCAACAGTTATGTCTCGAAATTTATTACGAGCAGGGAATTATTGGCTGACGATGGAAAGAGACTGTTTCAAGTTTGCGAAGAAATGCCATAAATGCCATATTTATGCAGACAAGATTCATGTGCCTCCAAGCCCTTTGAACGTTATGGAGTCCCCGTGGCCTTTCTCCATGTGGGGCATTGATATGATTGGGAAGATTGAGCCCACTGCATCCAACGGACTCCGGTTCATCTTGGTAGCTATCGATTACTTCACCAAGTGGGTCGAAGCAGCGTCTTACGCCAATGTTACCAAGCAAGTAGTAGCCCAGTTTATCAAAAAGGTCATCATCTGTCGTTACGGCATTCCCGAAAGAATCATTATTGACAATGGTTCGAACTTGAATAACAAGATGATGAAGGAATTGTGCCAGAATTTCAAGATTGAGCATCACAACTCGTCTCCCTATCGGCCCAAGATGAATGGCGCTGTCGAAGCTTCCAATAAGAACATCAAGAAGATCGTTCAGAAGATGGTTGTGACATACAAAGAGTGGAACGAGATGTTGCCCTTCACTTTACACGGTTATCATACGACGGTACGCACATCGACCTGGGCAACACCTTTCTCACTGGTGTATGGTATGGAGGCTGCCCTACCATTAGAAGTTGAGATTCCTTCCTTGAGGGTTTTGCTTGATGTCCAACTCGATGAGGCAGAGTGGATAAAGAATAGACTGAATCAACTCAGTTTGATGGATGAGAAGAGACTTGCATCTATCGCATATGGTCGGTTATACCAGAGCCAGATGAAGAAAGCTTACGACAAGAAGGTGCGCCCTCGAAGCTTTCAGACGGGCGATCTTGTGCTGAAGAAGATTCTCCCACCACAATCAGATCACAAGGGCAAATGGACTCCCAACTATGAAGGTCCATATATCGTTCGTAAGGGCTTCTCTGGAGGAGCCTTACTGTTGTTCACCATGGATGGCGAGGATTTTACATCCCCTGTAAACTCGGACGCAGTTAAAAAATACTTTGCTTAAAGAGACCCGCTGGACCGAAAAATAAAGTCCAGGCAAAAATGAGGCATCCCGGCGAACCAGGAAAAATAGAAAAGGATTCGGGAAAAAATTAGGGATAAAATTGAAAAGATGTACACCCGCGAGGTCGAAAACCTGAAAAGGCGACTTCGGCAAAAAAGGGTATCCCGGTGAATTGAAAACCCGCAAAGGGCGATTCAGGCAAAAGTTAGGGATTGAAAAAGCAAATGACTGCGGTCCGAGTTTGATATTGCATTGCTTAGTGGTTTGGGAGAACCTGAGGGTCGATTATCCAAGTCAATTTCTTCTGAGGATGAAGTATCGGGAAAGCGTCGGAGTCAGGCGAGTCATAGGAGGATCAGCTCATGGTGTTTGTCTGGACCACGTTGCTGACATGTATACAAATTTCTTTGTACCTCTGTACATATTGGTATTTATTTTTGTAGCTTCCTCTTTTCAGGAGTTGCATCCATTATAAAAGACTTTGCCTATTTACAGGCCTGTTATCAATAAACGCATACTATTCAATACTTGATGTTGGTTTTTGTTTTAACTTTTACTGTTTTACTTGTAGAAAACGCCAATGTTTTTGATAAACTTGCACGTGCATAAACTTGCAGGCCTCGGCCAATAATTGTTAAACTTTGAATTGACTGAACCATTGTCACGGATGCTGACCAGGATAGTTCCTGTTGTATAGGATATCTTGTTGTTGCTCATATTTTGCAGGGTCGTTACCTTCGACGCAAACAGCCAAGGGATCGTGTTTTCCCAGCTTGAGTCCCTTAACGTAGGAGCAGGCTCTAGACGATCTTATTCCTCCCAACAGATGGAAGTCGCATTCTTTCTCCCCAGAAGAGTTGGATGCGAGCTAGTCAGCGGTCAGGCAGTGATGTACATCCCCAGCGGTGGTCATGTGCACATTTCATCCCCAGTGAAGTCCTCACAGAGTACAACTAGGTTGTCGTTGGTTTAGAAGGATCATCCCCTCGCAGGATTGTTCTTTCTGTTCTCCAGCAGGTTGTCTTGCCTCCAACAGGTTGATCATCCTCAGTAGAGTTCGTAACTTCGGATTTGTTAGGCTATCCCCAACAGGATTGTTCTTCTTCCCCCTAGCGGAAGTTTGGTTTCGTTCCTCCGACATTTATTTTGCTGGAACGCCCTATATGAATTTGCATCGTGCATAGAATTTACCCCAGACGCGTAGCATTTCCATTATGTATGGAGCATTACACCATTTTTCAAACATGCGCATTTTGAAACATAAGCCAGGTTGGTTACGTCTTTGTTTTCAAGTGTTTTTCCCTGCAGGTAATTGGAATTCTTGTTTAGGATGGTTTTCGAATATTCAAATTTTTTGCATGAGATATGTGGTGATAGCGTTCGTCCTATCATGTGTTCTCTCATCAGAGTTGCTTGGTTAAGCTTCTCTTTCTTCCCCAGCAGAGTTTTCCTAAAATTTCTGTTGCGGTAGCGTTTTAAAAAGGAAAGATTTCACGATGACACCTTTGAAGTCATTACCTGTTGTCAAGGTAAATATCTAGCAGTTGACGTCAGAAATTTCCCAGTAGAGTTTTCCTCAGATGGCTGTTACGTCAGCATTAAAAGGCTTCATAATTAGATTTTGGAGTTGTTGCCAGATTTTTCTCGCAGAGTTGCTTGTTCAAGTCTTCGGAGGCCCGATACCGCGCTTTTATTTAGTGTGATGCTTGTTTCTTCGGAAATGGAAGATCCAGGATAGTATATGGATGACGCACTTTACGGAGTGTATGCTCGTTTCTTCGGAAATGGATGGTCAAGGATAGTATATTGACAATCCGCGCTTTTATTTAGTGCGATGCTCGTTTCTTCGGAAATGGAAGATCCAGGATAGTATATCGATGACGCACTTTACGTAGTGCATGCTCGTTTCTTCGGAAATGGAAGGTCAAGGATAGTATTCTGACAATCTGCACTTTTATTCAGTGCGATGCTCGTTTCTTCGGAAATGGAAGATCCGGGATAGTATATGGATGACGCACTTTACGTAGTGTATGCTTGTTTCTTCGAAAATGGAAGGTCAAGGATAGTATATCGACAATCCGCGCTTTTATTTAGTGCGATGCTCGTTGCTTCGGAAATGGAAGATCCAGGATAGTATATGGATGACGCACTTTACGTAGTGTATGCTCGTTTCTTCGGAAACAGAAGGTCAAGGATAATATATTGACAATCTGCGCTTTTATTTAGGGCGATGCTCGTTTCTTCGGAAATGGAAGATCCAGGATAGTATATGGATGACACACTTTACGTAGTGTATCCTCGTTTCTTTGGAAATGGAAGGTCAAGGATAGTATATTGACAATCCGCGCTTATATTTAGTGTAATGCTCGTTTCTTCGGAAATGGAAGATGCAGGATAGTATATGGATGACGCACTTTACGTAGTGCATGCTCGTTTCTTCGGAAATGGAAGGTCAAGGATAATATATTGACAATCTGTGCTTTTATTCAGTGCGATGCTCGTTTCTTCGGAAATGGAAGAACCGGGATAGTATATGGATGACGCACTTTACGTAGTGTATGCTCGTTTCTTCGAAAATGGAAGGTCAAGGATAGTATATTGACAATCCGCGCTTTTATTTAGTGCGATGCTCGTTTCTTCGGAAATGGAAGATCCAGGATAGTATATGGATGACGCACTTTACGTAGTGTATGCTTGTTTCTTCGGAAACGGAAGGTCAAGGATAGCATATTGACAATCCGCGCTTTTATTTAGTGTGATGCTCGTTTCTGTGGAAATGGAAGATCCAGGATAGTATATGGATGACACACTTTATATAGTGTATGCTCGTTTCTTAGGAAATGGAAGGTCAAGGATAGTATATTGACAATCCGCGCTTTTATTTAGTGCGATGCTCGTTTCTTCGGAAATGGAAGATCCAAGATAGTATATGGATGACACACTTTACGTAGTGCATGCTCGTTTCTTCGGAAATGGAAGGTCAAGGATAGTATATTGACAATCCGCGCTTTTATTCAGTGTGATGCTCGTTTCTTCGGAAATGGAAGATCCGGGATAGTATATGGATGACGCACTTTACGTAGTGTATGCTCGTTTCTTCGGAAATGGAAGGTCAAGGATATTATATTGACAATCTGCGCTTTTATTTAGTGCGATGCTCGTTTCTTTGGAAATGGAAGATCCCAGGATAATATATGGATGACGCACTTTACATAGTGTATGCTCGTTTCTTCGGAAACAGAAGGTCAAGGATTGTATATTGACAATTCGCGCTTTTATTTTGTGCGATGCTCGTTTCTTCAGAAATGGAAGATCCGGGATAGTATATGGATGATGCACTTTATGTAGTGCATGCTCGTTTCTTCGGAAATGGAAGGTAAAGGATAGTATATCGGCAATCCGCGTTTTATTTAGTGCGATGCTCGTTTCTTCGGAAATGGAAGATCCAGGATAGTTCATGGATGACGCGCTTCACGTAGTGCATGCTCGTTTCTTCGGAAATGGAAGGTCAAGGAGGATATTTAGATATGATCCTATAATGTGGTTCCCTCTTATTGTAGCGTATAATGTGGGTTCAATGCCTGTGGTGTCACACAGGTGGTTGATGTTGAAATTAGGTTTTGTATAAGATGATTGATCAGTTGTTGCCGTGACAACCAGATTCAATTTTCTGGATATTTTGTTCCCCAAGCAGTTTGTGCAGTTTATTTCTCCGGTTGGCAAAATTTCCGGGTTCTTTGGTATTTAACCGTCTTTTACCTTGTTTGTCTGAAAGCCGTTCTCTTTTCATCCAGTCAGGTTCAAGCCGCTTGAATAGGGGCAGCTGTTGCACCCCAAAATTTGCCTAACCTTTTTCTCACTTGGTTTATGTTTCATTGCATTAGCATTGCATTGTTCTAGCATTTGCATAGCATAAAATTATTCATTTAACAGGGGATCAAGTGTGGTTTATATCAAGAGGAGCCTATCTAGAGGTCTTATTCAAGCTGGAGAGGCCACCAAAGTCATCAGAAAGAGGGTTGGGTTCTTGAGGAGTTTGGTTGTTTGTATGTGGTTAATCTCCTAACCTGAGGACCAATTGAAGACCATCAGCGGGTTGTGGAGCCTTTTTCATGGATGGATATGTGGATAGAGCTCCTAGAGTTCCTTGAGTGTCATGGTGGAGCTCAGTCAAGTCATATGCCAAGTGTGAAGAGCCACAGTTGAGGGTGTTGCAATTAGGGTTTTCATCTGAGAAACCCTAAGTCAACTGTGCAATTGAAGAGGATTAAAACCTATTTCTAAGTATTTGTGATCATGGAAAGTTGTGTTGAGATACATGAGGTGTTATCCCAAGATCAATTCAAGAAGAATCCCAAGTGTGAGGAGTTGCTAAACTAGGGTTCTCGGGGTAAAATCCCCTATTTAGTGCCTAACTTCAAGACCACTTATCTCAAGATACAAGTTTCATATCTACTTTTGGCCAACATGAAACTTGTATAGCAGGCTCTTAGCTTTAATTTGAGTACTATAAGTCCTCCATTGGATTTATAGAACTCAAGTTATGATCCAGACAAGTTACAGGTCATAAGATGATTGTGAAATTTGTCTGCAAAAGTCAACCAACTTCCAAGGAACTTTTGACCTAGCAGGGTGTTTCTCCTCAACTTTTGGCCAACATGAAAGTTGTAGGTCTTGATCTTAGCTTTCCAATTTGTACTATAAGGCTTCCATCGGATTTGTAGAACTCAAGTTATGAGGTTTACAAGTCAGGGGTATTTTGGGAAAGTGAGATTATAGGTCATTTGGCATTATAGGTCATTTTTACTATCTTGCAAGCTTCAAATGAATTTTTGTCCAACACAAAACTTGCTCAAAATGGCATTTTTAGGTCAACCATGTATTCATGATGCATTGATTTGGCTTAAGTTAGGACTTGGTTTGAAAGAGATTGACAAAAGGGGAATTAAAAGGCATTTATGTGAAAAAACTCAAATTAATTCATGTGTGTTCAAACAAGACCAAATGAGTGCTCATTTTATTGTTAGACTAAGGCACGGATCTAGAAGGGGGGGTTGAATAGATCCCTTTTAAAAATTTGAGTGGCGCTACCAATAAAATTGGTTTTCAAAATTGTTTTCAAATGCGGAAGCGGCCTTGGAAAATATAGTCTAAAACGAACAACTATTGGAGAGCCGGATATGCGTCAAGCAGATGAATTTAAGACGATAACGGATAGTAAATCACTACACACTTTTATGCAAAACTCAGATGTGATTCACTCGTACTATTTCCTTATTCCAATGATCAAAAATTACACCAAAACTAGCAGCAAAATTAAGGCAATTTTAGTTCAGCACTTTTGTCGAACAGTTGGTGTGCACAAATACCTTTAATGATATTTGTGTTGAATGAGTGATTGAAAAAGCCTTAGTACAGAATTTCTATTGTACTTAGTAGTTAAAAAACAGTGTTTCACCAACTCACTCAATCAATACTACAATTTGACAAAATCACTTATTCTAGAATCACTTAATTTTTAAGCTGTAATTGAAAATGCAGAAAATAAAGGAACACAAGATTTGATGAGGCAGTTCCCCCAGTCGTCCTCGCGTTGGGGTACGTCTGCCTTCAATTCTACAATGAGAATTGAGATATGTATTGAATAGATATCACCTGTTTGGTAGAACAGTTATACACAAGAATCGATAGACAATTGATACAAACAATCTCAATGTTGCTGATAATTTCTACCACTTCTTGCCCCTTGATTCAAGATGAATCAAGTCCTCCAATTTGATGTGAATGACCTCCGATTGCAGCCACCTTATTGACAACTCTTCCGTTAATCAAACCTTCGGCACGGCTGATCTTAGACACACCCAAATTGAACCCGGAACGTCTTCAACCTTTCAACGCCCTAGCTACTAGATTGATCAACCTTCCGCTAATCAATCACCTTCGCACTCGCTTGATTGTTGAACCGACGATTCCGTAACAAAAGCCTTCAAAACCTGTAGTCTTGATAGGTAAAACCTCAAAGGTTTTCTCCCAAGAAACACCTGCACCAGCTTCCACTCGAACCGGATCTTCAATCACGCGTTCGAACCTTATCACCGTCGAGCAAACCACAAACCGCAGCAAAAAAAATTGATTATCTGTAATTTGAGGATTTGTGAGTTGATTGAACGATGAAGATGAAGAACACTGATGCACCTCTTTCACGTTTCTTGACCTGAACACTTTCTCACAATGCTTTCAAAAAATGTTCGTTGTTAAAATTGAAAAGACAGCTATTTATAGTAATATACAAAACAGACAGTTGACAGATCAATGAAACATAGCAGAATTTCTGTTTCTGCGCGCGAACGGTCGACCATAGGGTCGGCGTGCGCTGAGCCGTGTGACACTCAAACTGTCATGCGCTGAGCCGTCAGATTCTTAAACCTGCATGCGCCAAGTTAACGGTCGACGCATGACCTTCATGCGCTGACCCGTGTGAACTGAATGAAACTGTGTGCTGACGGTATGGTCGGCTCATGGTTCAAAAATCTGCAAAAACATAAATTTCTACAGCTTTTTGTGCATTACTTCATTGTAAAAATTGAATCATAAGTAGCGTGAATGATTTAAACGAAAGAAGGATATCTCTTAGCAAGTTGTCATCATCAAAAACCAGAGGCACGCTTGTGTTGGTAGATACTTTGCCTTCACATTCTCCCCCTTTTTGATGATGGCAACCTACTGTTACGCAACACGTGATAGGTATAGGTATGCTCCCCCTTTCTTTTACAATTATAGCGGTCGTAATCATCGTCTATCTACTGCTCGGTTCTCCCCCTTTGACAACATCAAAAAGAGGTAAACTCGTGACACAATAACAACACATTGAATCATGCATAAATGAGATACCAACAGATGAGAAGTAAACAACAGTTATACATACGATGGAGATAACAGTTAATAGATTACAGAACCACAAAAATGTCATGATAGCAACATAGAAGTAAGCAACAATCATAGTGAGTTTGGGCAGAAAAGCAAAACACAACAAACAAAATGAATGCAAGCCAAAACAGGAAACAACAAATGACATATGAGCGCATGCTAATAGCCCCGTCCACGTCCGCGACCACGACCACGCCTGTCATAGTAATGAGGATGGCGTTGGGGATGAGCTAGATCAGTAAATTCTTCTGTGATGTTATTCAAAAAGTCAAGACTGTCGACAATGGCGCGCTCTTCAGCTTGATGACAGTGAGTTAGAGTCTCGAATCGAGCGTCCAGCTGAGTCGACATTCCACTGATCCGTTCATTTTGGTTATGCAGTTCAGAACGAATTTGTGCCATTCTTTCATTTTGATCCCTCATGAATTTTTGCTGTTGTTCCTGCATATTGGTCATAAAATTTCGCTGTTCCAACTGCATCGACTGCATCATTTCTAAAATCTCCGAATTGTTTGACGGTTGTTGAGGAGAAGGTGGGTCTGCAGTGCTTGGTTGATACGGCTGATAGAATTTGCCAAGGGTGGTCCACCCGGTGTATTGCCATTCACCCCAGCCTTGGTTATTCTCCTCATCCTCATTTTCCTGTTGGTCATGCTTCAGATTTTTCACCAGATACAAAAGTTAACAGGGTGCGCCGACCGCTGCCCTGTTATGGTCGACTCAATATGCAACAAACAGCAGATATTTGTATTTTACCATATTCAGAGGTACATGCTATGCAAAAATGATGTCATGACATATAAGAAAAAAATATCTATATACATATGCAGTAGATGTCATACAAATTTAGCGTAGTATAAGCGATATGATTTGAGATCAACAGGATTATCAAACAAAGAGAGAGAGAAAGAACAATATCACCTTGATGCCTGATTTGCTTGATACACAACATACTTATACTTACACGAATATCAAATTGTTAGAAGTACAACAGCATGATTATTTGAATGAAATAAGATAACATCAGCAAATATTATTCCCGTTTCGAAATGTCGAGGATGCCAAGTTCTCGGCGGATATGAAAGAAAGGTTCCGTTGCTAGCGGCTTTGTGAAAATGTCCGCTAGTTGGTTTTTAGTGTCAACGTGTTCAAATACAACATCACCTTTCTCAACATGGTCCCTAAGAAAATGGTGTCGAATTTCTATATGTTTAGTGCGAGAGTGTAATACGGGATTTTTGGTAAGGTTAATAGCGCTAGTGTTGTCACATAGGATAGGAATACGTTCAAGTTTAAGATTGAAATCTAGTAGTTGTTGCTTAATCCACAGAATTTGAGCACAACAACTACCAGCGGCAACGTATTCCGCCTCGGCCGTTGATAAAGCAACTGAAACTTGTTTCTTGCTATGCCAACTAACCAAGGAGTTTGAAAACAAATGACATGTACCACTAGTGCTTTTCCTATCCGATTTGCACCCGGCAAAATCGGAATCGGAGTAACCTACCAACGAGCAATCACTACCCTTAGAATACCACAATCCATACTTCGGGGTACCTGACAGGTATCGAAGAATTCGTTTAACAGCTTTTAGGTGGGATTCTTTGGGACATGATTGGTATCGTGCACACATGCACACACTAAACATAATATCAGGACGTGACGCAGTAAGATAGAGAAGTGAACCAATCATACCTCTATATCGTTTTACCTCTACGTCCTTGCCATTTTCATCTTTATCCAAATTTACGCATGTAGGCATTGGGGTGTCTATGGCCTTGGATTTTGCCATGTCAAATCTCTTGATCAAGTCCAAACAATATTTTGTTTGGCTCACGAATGTCCCTTCTTGGAGTTGTTTAATTTGCAGGCCGAGGAAGTATGTGAGCTCCCCCATCATACTCATCTCGAATTCGCCCTGCATGAGGTCAGAAAACTCTCTCACGAGATTCATGTTAGTGGATCCAAATATAATATCGTCAACATAGATTTGCACCAAAATCAAGTGCTTTCCTTGACGTTTAATGAAGAGTGTAGTGTCAACCTTTCCTCGTGAGTACCCCTGATTAAGTAAAAACTTACTTAGTCGCTCATACCAAGCTCTAGGAGCTTGTTTGAGACCATATAAAGCTCTTTTTAACTTGTAAACATGTTCAGGGTATTCATGAGATTCAAAACCGGGAGGTTGAGACACATATACTTCTTCATTTATGTGACCGTTAAGGAACGCACTTTTAACATCCATTTGAAATAACTTAAAATCCTTTGCACATGCAAAGGCGAGTAAAAGGCGTATAGCCTCGAGTCGGGCAACCGGCGCATAAGTTTCCTCATAGTCGATGCCTTCCTCTTGGTTATACCCTTGAGCGACCAATCTCGCTTTATTACGGGTTATTACCCCGTTTTCGTCCAACTTGTTCCTAAACACCCATCGGGTGCCGATTACTCGATGGCCTCGCGGAGGAGGGACAAGGTCCCATACCTCGTTTCTTTTAAACTGATTTAGTTCCTCTTGCATCGATAAAAACCAGTGCTCATCGAGTAGGGCCTCTTTGGGGTTTTTAGGCTCTATTTGTGAAACGAAAGCGAAGTGATAACAAAAGTTACTTAGCTTAGATCGAGTGGTGACTCCCTTTGTGATGTCTCCGAGAATATTGTCAATTGGATGATCTTTACACGACTTCCAAGCTTGAGGGAGATCATCGTTTGTAGGCGGATGAGCTTCCTCAGTTACCTCATGGTGTGCATCCTTATCCTCCTCAATTTTGACTCTATCGGGTTGATCAATCCCCGTTTCGCCACCTTTGAGTATGTCTTCTGTGGATGTACCTGCACCATGAACAACACTATCCTTTCCGACATTTCTCGGATAGGACTCATCAAACGTAACGTGCACAGACTCTTCAACAGCTAGTAATCTTTTATTATAAATCCTATATGCTTTACTTGATTGCGAGTACCCTAGAAAAATGCCTTCATCGGCTTTTGAATCAAACTTGCCCAAGTTTTCCTTTCCATTGTTTAATACAAAGCACTTGCATCCAAAAACATGAAGGTGAGAAACATTAGGCTTTCGCCCTTTTAAAAGTTCATACGGAGTTTTGTTTAGAATGGGGCGGATGAGTACCCTATTCAAAACATAACATGCCGTACTAATGGCGTCGGCCCAAAAGTATTTTGGTAAACCACTATCATTAATCATTGTTCTTCCCAATTCTTCTAAAATTTTGTTTTTACGCTCCACAACCCCATTTTGTTGAGGAGTTCGTGGAGCCGAGAAGTTATGATCGATGCCATGGTTACCGCAATATTCTTCAAATAAATGATTTTCAAATTCACCTCCGTGGTCACTTCTTATTGACACAATGTTTGTATTTAACTTATTTTGGGAGAGCTTGGCAAATCTCTCAAAAGCGGCAAACGTGTCACTTTTACTCACTAAGAAGATGGTCCAACAGAACCTAGAAAAGTCGTCCACTATTACGAATCCGTAATAGTTTCCTCCTAGACTTTTGATCCTAGACGGCCCAAACAAGTCCATATGAAGTAGTTCAAGAGGTCTCGTTGTTGAAATAATCTTTTTGGATTTAAAGGAGATCCTCGTTTGTTTTCCTTTTTGACAAGCATCACAAAGGTGATCCTTGGTGAACTTAATTTTGGGAAGTCCTAGTACTAGATCTTTTGAGACAATCTTATTGAGTAAGTCAAAGTTGACATGCGCTAAGCGCCTATGCCATAGCCATGAGTCTTCACTCATAGATATGAGACATTGATTGCTTGTTGGGGATACCACATTCAAGTCAAGCATATACACATTGTTTACTCTAAAACCAATAAACACATTCTTCTTATCACTTTCATGCACAATTTTGCAGCAATCTTTTGAAAAGGAAACATTGTAACCTTTGTCGCATAATTGGCTAATGCTAAGGAGATTATGTTTAAGGTTTTCGACAAGCAACACATCGGAAATTGTAGTAGAGGAGGGATTACCTATACTACCTTTACCTAGTATCGCTCCGCGGTTGTTATCACCGTATGTTACATACCCTTTCTTCTTAGCCACGAAGTCTATGAATAAGGATATGTCTCCAGACATGTGCCTTGAGCACCCACTATCAAGAACCCATCTTCTCTCGGTGGACTCGACACATTTCACCTGTCAAAATATAACTTAGAGAAGGGAGGTACCCAATGGCATATTGGGTCCTAATAGGTTAGCGACAAGACGGTTGCGTTTGGGCAACCATTGGTAGATGCCTTTAGGAACAAGAAATCTCCTAAATCGACATTTACCAATGGAGTGGCCTTTCTTGCAACAGTAAAAGCATACAAAGTCGACATTAGAATCACTTTCACTTGCTTGATCCCTAATTACATATGCATATTTTTGATATGGGTTTATCATACTTTTTCTAAAATCCTTTTTATCGATTGCAAATGTAATTTTAGGTTCAAGTGCCTTGTCTAATTTGGCCTTAAGGTTTCTAACCTCACCTTGCCAAATATGACAAGTATCACAACCAAAGTTGAAAGGATTACTATTGTCCTTACAATCCGATTCATTATCTTTCACAATGGAAGCCTTAAGGTCCTCTAATTTCTTTTCGGACTCTAAGACTTTGTGCTCTAAATATGTAAAAATTCTTCTATTAGAAGCAAGTTTCTTAAAGGCTTCAGTTGCTTCCTTGTGTAAAACATCGAATGCGGTTTGTAATTCGGAATGAGACATATTAGATGACATATTATATCTAGAGTGACGTACCTGTTTCTTTTTCTTTTTCTGATTTGCGGAGAGACATAGATTCACGGACTCTTCTTCATCACTAGAGCTTTCATTAGAGGAGGAGGAATCACTGTCGCTTTCCCACGCGATGTACGCCCTCCTAGGCTTTGATGCTCTCTTATGTGACTTCGATTGTTCCTTTTCTTTTCCCTTGTTGTTCATTGGACAGTCCGGTTTGTAGTGACCGGGCTTTCCACATTTATAGCACGTTCCTCTAGTCTTTTTGCCTTTTTGATTGTCATCTTTGGAGAACCTTGATTGCCTTCGGAAATTTACCAGGTTCTTCTCCGAATGTTGGATGCCGTTCTTTCTCACGTACCGGTTATACCGTTTAACGAACAGCCCCATGTCCTCATTTATGTCTTCTTCTTCGTCGTCGCTTGAAGAATAATCACTTTGCTCTTTTGCTTTAGACTTCGAGGAAGAAGCCTTAAGAGCTATGGACTTCTTTTCACTCATCTTTACTTTGTCCTTCTTTTCTTTCCTTTCATGTTGGTCAAGACTCAAGAGTACCTGTTCATGCTCTTGTAGTTTGCCAAACAATGTAGTCAGGTCTAATACCGTAAGATCATTTGCCTCTTTGATGGCGGTCACTTTCGGCTGCCATTCCCTGCTAAGACATCTCAAAACTTTATTAGTAGCAAGATCATTGGAAATAGGTCTTCCTAGTGAATGTAATCTGTTTATGAGATGAGTAAATCTCTTTTGCATGTCAGCAATGGTTTCCCCTTGCTCCATGAAAAAGAGATCAAACTCTTGTATAAGAGTGTTGATTCGAGCCAACTTAACATCGTTTGTCCCCTCATGGGCAATTTGTAGTGCATCCCACATAGTCTTAGCCGTAGGGCAATGGGATACACGGTAGTATTCATCTACACCTAATGAGGAGATTAGAATGTTCTTAGCTTTCCAATCGTAATTATACTTTTGCTCATCGTCGTCGGTCCATTGTGCTTCGGGCTTTGGCACAACTTCGTTATTCTCATTTGTCATGGTTATTTCAATCGGACCATTGAGAATAACGTTCCATATCTTTCTATCTATGGAATTAATGTGCACCCGCATACAGTCTTTCCAATAGCTATAATTTTCACCGTTAAAAACGGGAGCTCTATTGTACGCCCCTTTTGGTTCGTTAGCCATTATTCTATCAATGTTGTATTTGAAGCACCGGAGAACCGGAGCTCGTGATACCACTTGTTAGACTAAGGCACGGATCTAGAAGGGGGGGTTGAATAGATCCCTTTTAAAAATTTGAGTGGCGCTACCAATAAAATTGGTTTTCAAAATTGTTTTCAAATGCGGAAGCGGCCTTGGAAAATATAGTCTAAAACGAACAACTATTGGAGAGCCGGATATGCGTCAAGCAGATGAATTTAAGACGATAACGGATAGTAAATCACTACACACTTTTATGCAAAACTCAGATGTGATTCACTCGTACTATTTCCTTATTCCAATGATCAAAAATTACACCAAAACTAGCAGCAAAATTAAGGCAATTTTAGTTCAGCACTTTTGTCGAACAGTTGGTGTGCACAAATACCTTAAATGATATTTGTGTTGAATGAGTGATTGAAAAAGCCTTAGTACAGAATTTCTATTGTACTTAGTAGTTAAAAAACAGTGTTTCACCAACTCACTCAATCAATACTACAATTTGACAAAATCACTTATTCTAGAATCACTTAATTTTTAAGCTGTAATTGAAAATGCAGAAAATAAAGGAACACAAGATTTGATGAGGCAGTTCCCCCAGTCGTCCTCGCGTTGGGGTACGTCTGCCCTCAATTCTACAATGAGAATTGAGATATGTATTGAATAGATATCACCTGTTTGGTAGAACAGTTATACACAAGAATCGATAGACAATTGATACAAACAATCTCAATGTTGCTGATAATTTCTACCACTTCTTGCCCCTTGATTCAAGATGAATCAAGTCCTCCAATTTGATGTGAATGACCTCCGATTGCAGCCACCTTATTGACAACTCTTCCGTTGATCAAACCTTCGGCACGGCTGATCTTAGACACACCCAAATTGAACCCGGAACGTCTTCAACCTTTCAACGCCCTAGCTACTAGATTGATCAACCTTCCGCTAATCAATCACCTTCGCACTCGCTTGATTGTTGAACCGACGATTCCGTAACAAAAGCCTTCAAAACCTGTAGTCTTGATAGGTAAAACCTCAAAGGTTTTCTCCCAAGAAACACCTGCACCAGCTTCCACTCGAACCGGATCTTCAATCACGCGTTCGAACCTTATCACCGTCGAGCAAACCACAAACCGCAGCAAAAAAAATTGATTATCTGTAATTTGAGGATTTGTGAGTTGATTGAACGATGAAGATGAAGAACACTGATGCACCTCTTTCACGTTTCTTGACCTGAACACTTTCTCACAATGCTTTCAAAAAATGTTCGTTGTTAAAATTGAAAAGACAGCTATTTATAGTAATATACAAAACAGACAGTTGACAGATCAATGAAACATAGCAGAATTTCTGTTTCTGCGCGCGAACGGTCGACCATAGGGTCGGCGTGCGCTGAGCCGTGTGACACTCAAACTGTCATGCGCTGAGCCGTCAGATTCTTAAACCTGCATGCGCCAAGTTAACGGTCGACGCATGACCTTCATGCGCTGACCCGTGTGAACTGAATGAAACTGTGTGCTGACGGTATGGTCGGCTCATGGTTCAAAAATCTGCAAAAACATAAATTTCTACAGCTTTTTGTGCATTACTTCATTGTAAAAATTGAATCATAAGTAGCGTGAATGATTTAAACGAAAGAAGGATATCTCTTAGCAAGTTGTCATCATCAAAAACCAGAGGCACGCTTGTGTTGGTAGATACTTTGCCTTCACACATTTTAATTAGAAAAATCATTTGGAACACAATGGAAATAGTGAAAAACGCATTTGAGGTATAATTCATAGTGTTTCAACTTGTTGCTTCATGATGAAGAAACACATCCAATCTTGGCCATAGGATACAAACAAGGGTTTAATCCTGTCCATACACTCTCCACAGTTAACAAGCATTGCAATTGAAGCTTCTTGTAGAAGTTTTGAGCTCAGAATTGTGCATAGCCATAGTTGGAATTTTGAAGAAAAAGTGGAAATTGGATCTCACTGATTGGGCCTCCAATGGGCCTCCAAATCATCAAAATCAGTTCTATTTAAGTT
The DNA here is from genome assembly GCA_963859935.3 of Lathyrus sativus. Lineage (NCBI taxonomy): Eukaryota > Viridiplantae > Streptophyta > Magnoliopsida > Fabales > Fabaceae > Lathyrus > Lathyrus sativus. The sequence continues at coordinate 136,424,347 of OZ012736.1, read as the reverse complement.
CAGAAAGTGATTTGGATCAAGGTTGGTGATTGTTTCGTGCCAGAGCCAGAGATTGCAGAGTGAATTTCAAGGGAGAAAGTGCAAATCGTGTTTTCAATTCTAGAGAAATTCAAGGCAAATTGAGGATCCAATCATCTTCAGCATCAATCCTAGAGTGTATCTGCACAGTTTGACGCCAAGGATCGTGCCCTAACAGCTCCAATTTGAAGCTGCAAATCAGGTATGCAACTTTCGAAATTGTTGTAGATTCATGATGATCTAGCATGTTTTAGCATGAGGTTAAGGTTTAGGAGAGATTATAGATGGATTCTGGATCAAAATTGTGGAGGTTAGAGATAAATTAAGATGCCACATGATTTCTATTTGGATTCGAATTGGCCTGTTCTTGAGGTTTTAGCATGAATGGAATAGTTTAGGATGATCTATGAAGTGTAAGGAGAAGATCTATGGCTTTGGATTGAGGTTTGGTGACACTTGAAGGTTTGGTGTATTTTCTGTTTGCGATCGTGTTTCAAAACCTAGAAGGAATTAGGAGAAATGGAGTTGATATTTGGAATCAGCGTGAAAAAACAGAGAGATCCACATAAGATTTGCCTAGTTTCCTTGACCTGTAACTTTTGGCTCACCGGAGAAGACGGTGGCTCAGCCACCGTCTGGTTCACCTGAAAATCTTCCCTCCATTTGATTTTAAAATGAAGACGATGCACAAGGACCCTTGGATCTGTGGAAATGTTTGACAAAGTAACCCAATCCAACGCTTGTGATCTAACTTGAGAGTTGAACTTGGACCAGCCAAAACGCTGCGCATAATTTATGCGCTGGCAGTGTGTGAACCTTCAGATGGATTGACTAAGTCTCCGGATCCAACCATCCTGATTTAATTCTCTCTTTTATTGTTTTTTTAATTCATTTTCTTTTTATTTTAATTGCTTGTTTCATTTTAAATTCACAATAATTCCATTATTGGTCAGAAAAATAAAATAAAAATATGTGGATGATATAGATTTAATTTCTGATTTTCTGGTGCTTTGACATGTTATTTTCATGCAATTTTCAATTTAATGTGATTTTTTGCATTTTGTTTAATTCATTAATTTTGGCATAATTCTTCATTTTCTTGCTGATTTTTGTATGGCCATTTGGTATTGAATTTGAATGAGATTTTATGTTGTCTGCTAGTATAGAGATGCATGATCCCTTAGGAATTATTTCATAATTTTTATATAACAATAGGTTCTGTTTCGGATTAGGTTCCCATGACCTTCCATTTTAGGGTTTCCATTTGACAACTTTGTGATTTAGGAATTCTTTAGGACCCTTAAGCATAGTTTCAATCCCTGGTTTTGGTACCATAAGTACCTAACACATGTAGGTTCCCTTAGAAAATTTTATAGGATTTTAGGAGAAGTTTTAGTATTTTACATAGATTTAATACTTAGGCTAGTTTTAAGGTGCTTTCAACATAACACTTGCACTAGTTGAACTCCAATGGTGGCCTTTAGCTCATAATAGGTTTGCTAATCTTCTTTGATGGTGTTGTAGACATATAGAAGCTTCTGTTTGCTTGATTGTGGTGTTTAGTTTTGGTGTTTAGACCTCCTCTTAGTAGCTTTCTTGTAGCTTGATCAATTAGGGTTTAGGAAGAGCTTAGTTTGATTTCTCTTTCTTCAAATAAACATGGATTGCCTTGATTGCTGTCCATTCCCATCCTATGATTCAAGGTCTCTATGTGGAAGCCTCATCCCTCCTTTGGAAGGATGTGTGGCCTTTCACAAGAGGTAGAACCTTTGAGGATGCTTATCTCAGATGTATGGTTGAGAGCCATGATGGATTCCCTTGGTTTCCATCATGCTTCCCATCATTATACAATCATCTTGATGTTAACCCTCTTCTCTCTTGTTGGAGCTTGAAGTTGGAGCTTTCATTTCCTTCTCTTGAAGATGTATTGGACTTGGAGTTGCAGACTATTTGGTTGTTTTGCTTTTTATCTGCTTTGCTGTTGAGCTGCTTGTCTGCTGTTTTGTCAGCTGTATTTTCTGATTGCTTGACTGTTGCTTGTGTGACTGCTTGGTGTGTTGCATTAGAATAGGCCTCATGTAGATGATTCTAGGCTTAAGAGAATCCTAAAGGTTGAGTTTCTCCCTTTGCTTGTCTGCATTAGAGGTTGAGTTTGGCTCCCTCTGCTTGACTGTTATTGATTGGCTTTACTTGCTGGTTTAAGGTTGAGTCTATCTCCCTTGCCTGTGCTTTGTGTGTTGCCTCTGGCTTGCTTGCTCTAGAAGTTGAGCTTGGCTCCTTCTGCTTGTATTGTTGCATTTCATGCGTTTTATTTTACAGTTATTTCCTTTCAGTTATTTCTTTACAGTTATTTCTCTTGTTGTTGCTTTCCTTTACCATGTTCCCCTAGGAACTCTGACTTCTCTTGTTCAAGAGAAGTTATGACAGACATTAGGGTTCTAACCATGCATGATAACATTAGGTAGTTCCCTCCTAACCTCAACCATAGGATCAATTTTGCATGACAACTTTAGGATTGGATCAGTTCCCCTTTAGTGTGTCCTTTCTCCTCTCATCTTCAAACAAAATCAAAATACAGTAATAAAGGTTAATTGATGTCGTACGCTACGAGCCTTAAGCTACTTGAGAAAGGGTTGTTGGAGAGTTTCTTTCCAACAGCTTGGATGTTTAGTATGGCACCCTTTGGGTGACATGCGACGCATTCACTCTCAGGTCATAGTCTCTAGTGCGATATCAGTTGCAAACATCCATAAAATATACTTCTTCTAAAAAACAGAAAACAAAAATCAAACATCTTTTTGTCCTCTTGGACCTTTAATCCTAGGAAAACTTTTTCATAAGGAGAGTTCTGTTAACTCCTAGTTCTACCGCAAACGGTAAACGCCTAAGTCTCCGTCGAGCGAGCTGCATACACCAACTGCTGGAACCGTCTGTTAACCCTACTCGGATAAAAAAGACAAACCTGTGTTCTTATGTCCCGAACTACGTTTGCTCTAATCTTTCACGCCGTGTGAAAGTACGTAGGCACGAGATGCGATATCTCGGCGAGCAACCTTCCCCCGTAACCCATAGTTAGGCGAACTACATAGACTCTGATTTCTCGTTCCAGACGGGAATACGTAGGCATAGAACTGTTGTGTTCTGCCAAGTCATTTTCTTTTCTTTTCAAACCGACCTTTTAGCGTAGATAGATAAATCAACCCGTCAGATAAACACAACAAGTGTGGATCCCATCGAGTACGATGGACGTGAGGGGTGCTAATACCTTCCCCTTGCGTAACCGACTCCCGAATCCAGACAATGGTTGCGATGACCTTGTCTTATACCTTTTCGTCACGTTTTTTTTGATCGTTTCCTTTCCTGTTCTGTGGGATAAATAACGAAAGGTGGCGACTCTTCTGTTTTGCCGGCACCTTATTTTCGCAGTAGCGACAGTTGGTTAGGTAGTTTCTAAGCTGGTGTAACACTCAAAGCTGTTAAGCAAGAGTGGTATGTTCTTGATCAAATTTGTGTAGCACGATCAAGGTGTGTTTGAAGTATAACTTCAACAGTCATTAGTAATTGTGTATTGATATCACTGTGGTGTGATTGAGGGGGAGTGAGTAGGAATACTCAGGTCTAGAGTGTCTCTAGGCTGAAGTGTCATTGGGTAGGTTTTAAGTGAAGAGTGTAAACTGGAGGTTTAACTCTGAATTAATTCTGCTGATAGTGAATTTCCTCACTGGCTTGGTAGCCCCCAGATGTAAGTGTTGTTGACAATGAACTAGGTGAACAATTACTGTGTTTTTTACTGCTTTTCTTTACAGCTTTTTAATTATCCCAATAGTCTGTGTTACAGTGGATGTTATAACATCCGTGATAACATCCATCGTGTGCTTGCCAGAATTTCAGAAAGGAAAGGAGGTATTAACTACAACCCAGCTCTAGTAGTGAGGCAGTTTGGGTATGCTCTGAGGGAACCTCTGAAGGAAGAGGAAATACAGGAATCTCTGTATTTCACTGGCTTGCTTGAGAATAAGACCCTAATCAGAGTAGAGAAAGCTTGGAACAAGATTCACCGTAAAAGGAAGGTTTCTTTGGGTAAGAGAAATAGTAGAGCTTATGAGCCTTATATGGTTTGGATCCAGGAGAGAGCTAGGAGATTATTGATTCCATTTCCAGCTTGCGATCCTTTATATCCTTTGATGATTTAGGAGCCGACTACTATTGATATCCAGAAATATAATCAGCTATGATTCGAGAAGGAGGAGTTGTGTAAGGAAAATGAGGAATTGGAAAAAGAGATTATTCAGCTCCGAAGCGAGAGAAATCAAGCCACTTTGTCATCTAAGAAGCAAACTGAATTGATGAACAAGTTGGGTAGAGAGCTAACTGTAGAGATTCATGCTCGAGAGCGTGTGGGCTTAGATCTTAAGAGCGTCACTGATGTTCTTAGTTCCAAGAAGAAAGAGCGGGACAGAGCATATGTAGAGATCTCCAAGTTTAATGACCAATGGAATGCCATTTTAACTAACAACAAAGAGCGAGAAGACGTACTGCGGCAATAGATTGCTAAGTTGAAGGCTCAGATCCAAGTGAGAGATGAGAAGGTTATAGATGAATCCTCGCACCGATGCGAAAGTGACTGCAGACTGAATGAAGCTCTTGTAACCTTGGAGGACTATAAGGCAAGAGCTGATGTGAAGAGATCTAAGCTTGAGGAAGCATTTGGTGAAGGTGCTTGGGAGGATTATGTTCAGAGCTTGCAAAGCATCATTAGCCAGAGAGAGTTGCTCATCCAGGGGTTGGTAGCCAGGCCAGATCATTCAGATACGAGAGAGTTGTTGGAGGATTTCCAGGCTCGCCATTATATTTAATGTTTCCCTCTTTATAGTTTGTTGTTATGATGTATCTTGACCATCACCAGATTTGTTCGCTGAGATCATTTTGATTCCCTTGTACATTGACTTTTGGCTCTCATTTTATTTATGAGGAGTTTGCTATGCTTATCTGTTGGCTTCCCATTGTCTTGTTGTTCTCTTGAAACAAGAATCGAGGGGAAAATTTCCCTAACGCATATTTACATGTCTGCATATTGCATTATTTCTCATTTTGCATCGTAGGTGCTCCGGAACCGTTAACCTTATCTATGTGGTTTGTTCAGCTTGTTTCAGGATTGAAAATCAAGTAACTCATGGCTACGCTACTCGGGGAAATCAATGCAAGATTATGGATCAGATTCAGGCCGAGCTTCAGGAATTCTGTGACAGGATGGCCCAGTTCATTGATATGATGCAAGGGGTCGCCAATGGCCAAGAGCAGCTGAGAACTTTGGTGCATCCGTTAATTGCCAGGATTGAGGGAGTGGTGTGCTTCATGGAGGAACTACTGCTATACCTCCTACTGCTGACAATGTCATCCCTCATGCTAACATTGCCATCCCAATAACTGTTATCCCTCCGGGCGGAGGAATTCAAACAAGAGTTCATATTCCCGGACCTACGTGTGCTTTGCATGGGAATATTTCCCCTCAGTGGGAGGAAGATGATCAGGAGGATGTGTTCTCTATGAGGGATGTTGGTGCTGGTCTGCCATCTGATGCAGACGAGAGGTTTAAGCTGCTCGAGGAAAAGATGAAGAGTTATGAGAATCAAAATTCTATGGGGTTGGATATGGAAAATTTGGGGATGATCCCAGACATGAAGGTTCCTTTGAAGTTCAAATTCCCGGACTTTGATAAGTATAAGGGGACAACCTGTCCGATGGTTCATCTCCGTTCTTACTACCGCAAGATGTCCTCCTATTCTAACGATGAGAAGCTGCTTATGCACTTTTTCCAGGACAGTCTTTCTGGTCCGTCTCTAGAATGGTACATGGGGTTAGAGCCAGTTAACATCCAAAGCTAGAGGGATTTAGTTGAGGCGTTTGTTAAGAATTACCAATACAACAGTGATCTAGCACCGAACAGGGTCCAATTACCGAACTTATCTCAAAGAAATAATGAATGCTTCAAAGAATACGCCCAGAGATGGCGTGAATTGGCAGCTAGGGTGCAACCTCCTATGGTGGAGAGGGAGTTGATAAACATGTTTGTTGCCACATTACCGGGGGTTTATTACGAGAAAATGATCGGCAACATGTCGGGGAGTTTTTCAGATCTAATCATTATAGGAGAAAGAGTTGAGAACAGAATCAAATTGGGTAAGATTCAAGCCGGTGAAGGATCCTCAGCTGGAGGAGTTAAGAAAAGTTTTGGCAGTAAAAGGAGAGAGGGGGAAACCAATGCAATCTCGGGTTCCCGAAACATAAACAAGGGTAAAGGTCAGTAGTACCGTCAACAACAACCTCAAGTTGCAAGCATTATGATTCCTGTAGTACCACAACCACAACAACCACAACCGCAACAACAAAATTATGCTCCTCGCAGATTTTAGGATCGGGGAAGAGCAGTAAATAGGCAATTTGATGCGCCGTCGATGCCATACTCGCAGTTTCTTCAACACTTGATGCAATTACAATTAATTCAGAAAAGGACTTTGGCTCCTTTGACTGGTGCACCACCACCCGGATATGATGTTAATGCTAGATGTGATTTTCATTCAGTTGCTCCCAACCATAATATTGACAATTGTAAAGCATTCAAGCATAAGGTGCAAGACCTTATAGACAACAAAGCCATCAATTTCTCTCACGATGCGCCCAATGTCGTGCCGAATCCCATGCTTAATCATGGGGCAGCTAGGGTTAATGCCATTGTTGAGGATGAGGGTTTGAACTTGGTAGCTGATGTTGAAGATTTGAAGACACTGTTGAGTTTTGTGAAAGACAAACTGCTGAGTGGATGGGTATTTCCTGGTTGTGATAGAGCTTGTGCAAAGTGTTTGATCCATCCTAAGGGATGCGAGAAGTTGAAGAGTCATGTTCAAAAGCTAATGAATGATGGTATTCTACAATTTGACAGAGTGTCAGAGAAGAAAGATGAGAAAATAGTTTATGAAAAGAAGATTAAAGTTGCGATAATTTTGATTCCTTACAAGACAATCACTATTTCTGCGCCTCCAAGGTCGCCCACTATCATAATTACCAAAGCTGGACCCATACCCTATGAGAGTACTAAGGCTATTCAATGGAATTACGGAGCCGAGGTCTATTGTAATGGTCAGAAGCAGGAACTGAAAGGTTCATCGTTAGATTCTGTTGACAATCTGGTAGGGACCGGGGGAATAACCCGAAGCGGAAGAGTATTTTCACCTCCCGAAGTGAGTGCTGAGAAAGGTGATAAAGGTAAAGGAAAAGTGGTGGTCGAAGAGAGTTCTCAATCTGGTGAGAAGGATTCCTTGTTGAAAGAAGCGGAAGAGTTTATGCGGTTGATCAAGAAGAGTGACTACAAGATCGTGGATCACTTACAACAAACACTGTCAAAGATCTCCATTCTGTCATTATTGTTGTGTTCTGAAGCACACATAAATGCTCTCTTAAGAATCTTGAATACAACATACATGCCACAGGAGATATTTGTGAATCAGCTCGAAGGAGTAGTGGCACCCGTTAATGCGGGTAACGGGCTTGGTTTCACTGATTTGGATTTAACGCCCAAAGGAAGGAATCATAATCTGGCACTGCATATATCCATCGAATGTAGAGGGTCTGTGTTGTCACACGTGCTGGTAGACACTGAGTCATCACTGAATATGTTACCTAAGAAGGCTTTAATGAAGCTAGTCACCCGAGGGATAATGTGCACCCCAAGTGACTTGGTGGTTCGAGCTTTTGATGGGACTAGAAGGTCCGTGTTTGGGGAATTGACTCTTCCGATCCAGGTTGGTCCGGAAGTTTTTGATGTTGTGTTTTATATCATGGATATTCATCTATAATATAGTTGTCTGTTGGGACGACCCTGGATCCATTCAGCAGGTGCTGTTACGTCAACTCTGCACAAGAAGCTGAAATATATGGTGGGTGGCAGTGTTGTTACTGTTTATGGGGAAGAAGATATTATGATAAGTCATTTGTCTTCATTCAAATACGTCGAGGTTGACAGTGAGATCCACAAGACTTTATGTCAGGCTTTCGAGACTGTGCAAATTAAGGAGAAAATACCAGCTGTGGACAAAGTACCTGAGGTCGCCATGTCATCTTTCAAAGAAGCACATGCAGTGGTGAAATCCGGAGCATCTCAGGGTTAGGGCCAAGTTCTGAGCATCCCCACCAAACAAGACAAGTTCGGACTAGGGTACAACCCATCCTCTTCTTCATAGAGCGCGCCGCGCTACAAGGGACTCGTCCAATTCACCAACAGGAGGTGATTTTTGAGCAGATCATTACCGCGTCCAACGAAGAAGGAGATAACGACTGCGACATGGATTCATGGATTCGGACATGTATTTCGGGTCAGAGCCTAAGCAACTAGACTGTCAAGGAAGTTATCCAAGTGACTAAAGAAGAGTAATAATTTTTTTTCGTGATTATCTTTAGCCCTATGTTCTACCCGGAGCATAGTGGTGTTTGTATGTAGGGCCTACTCTTTTGTGTTGAACAATCGTTTTATCAATTAATCAAAGGATGTTTTTCTTGCATTCAAATATTGTGATCTCTGTTTTTCTTGTTTTATTTTTAACAATAAAATGGCGATGTGGTTTGTGCTTGTTTGCATATCATTTTAAGCATTAAATCATCATCATTGCAGATGACACCGCTCCAGAATCGTCTATGACGCGCTTTGACTTTGATAATTCGATCTTTCAAGCCCAAGAAGAGATTGAGGAAGATGAAGACCTACCTGAAGAGTTAGCCAGGATGCTGAAATAGGAAGAGAAAGTTATTCTGCCTCATCAGGAGGAAATTGAGGTCGTCAACTCTGGTACTGTGGAAGCCAGAAAGGAAGTCAGGATAGAGGCTGCATTGCAGAGTGATGTCAAGCAAAGATTGGTTGAAATACTCCAAGAGTATAAGGATATTTTTGCTTGGTCATATGAAGATATGCCCGATCTTGACACAAATATCGTGGTTCATCCCTTGCCTTTGCGTGAAGAGTGTCTACCTGTCAAGCAGAAGCTCAGGAGAACTAGACCAGACATGGCGGTAAAAATCAAAGAAGAAGTCCAGAAGCAGTTGGACGCAGGATTTCTCGCCGTGACAAACTACCCTCTGTGGGTCGCTACATCGTGCCTGTACCTAAGAAGAAAGGTAAGGTAAGAATGTGTGTTGATTATAGATACTTGAACAAAGCGAGCCCAAAGGATGATTTCCCGCTCCCCCACATTGACATACTTATTGATAATACTGCTCAGTATTCCGTGTTTTCCTTTATGGATGATTTCTCCGGATATAATCAAATTAAAATGGCGTCAGAGGGTATGGAGAAAACAACTTTTATTACACCGTGGGGGAGTTTCTGTTATAAGGTAATGCCTTTTGGGTTGAAGAACGCAAGAGCAACCTATCAGCGGGCAATGGTGATGCTCTTTCATGATATGATTCATCATGAGATTGAGGTCTATGTTGATGACATGATTGCAAAGTCACAGATGGAGGAGGAACATCTGGTAAACCTTTTGAAGTTATTTGAGAGGTTTAGGAAATTCAGATTGAGGTTGAATCTGAACAAGTCCACTTTTGGTGTACGGTCAGGAAAGTTGTTGGGGTTCATTATCAGCGAAAAAGGAATCGAGGTCGATCCTGCAAAAATAAAAGCAATTCAAGAAATGCCAGCGCCAAAAACGTAGAAAGAGGTTCGTGGTTTCTTGGGTAGATTAAACTACATTGCTAGGTTCATATCTCATCTCACAGCCACGTGTGAACCCATGTTCAAATTATTAAAGAAAGATCAGGTGATCGTTTGGAATGAAAATTTCCAAAGGGCATTTGAGAAAATAAAAGAGTATTTGCAGGAACCTCCAATACTGATACCTTCAGTAGCTGGAAGACCATTGATAATGTATCTAACGGTTCGTGAGAACAGCATGGGTTGTGTTCTCGGTCAACACGACGAGACTGGAAGAAAAGAGCATGCCATATACTACTTGAGTAAAAAGTTCACAGATTGTGAGTCCAGATACTCAATGTTGGAAAAGACGTGTTGCGTACTCGCTTGGGCTGCCAAATGCCTGAGACAGTATATGATAAATCACACAACCATGTTGATTTCGAAGATGGATCCGATTAAGTACGTCTTTGAAAAGAAAGCACTTTCGGGAAGGGTCGCCAGGTGGCAGATGGTCTTGACTGAATACGACATTCAATATGTCTCCCAAAAAGCCATTAAGGGGAGTGTTCTGTCAGAGTATCTTGCAGAGCAACCGATTGATGATTATCAATCGATGAAATTTGAATTTCCTGACGAAGACATCATGGTTTTGAAGATGAAGGACTGCGATGAGCCACTACCTGAGGAAGGTCACGAGAAAAGCTCCCAGTAGGAAATGATTTTCGACGGTGCTGTTAACTCTTATGGCAGCGGAATTGGGGCAATCATCATGACTCCCCATGGTTCTCATATACCATTCACTGCCAGGTTGACATTTCCCTGCACTAACAACGAAACTGAGTATTAAGCATGTATCATGGGTATTGAAGAAGCGATTAATTTGAAAATAAAAAACCTTGATATTTATGGGGATTCAGCTTTAGTTGTTAATAAAATTAAAGGAGAGTGGGAGACTCGTCAGCCTAATCTGATTCCTTATATGAACTACGTCAGGAGGTTGTTTCCTTTCTTTGACTGGGTGGAGTTTCATCACGTGCCAAGTGTCGCAACTGCGAAAAACCACCGGCGGAAAAAACAGAAGAGTCGCCACTTTCTTTATTTATCCTAAAGAGAGGGAAAGGAAACGATCGCAAAAACCTAAAGAAAAAGGGAAAGACAAGGTCATCGCAACCATGTCTGGATTCAGGAGTCGGTTACGTAAGGGGAAGGTATTAGCACCCCTCACGTCCGTCGTACTCGACGGGATCCACGCATTGTTGTCTATCTAAAAGGGTGCATTGAAACTATCTAGCTAAAGGCTTAGGGACAAAATAAAAAATAAAAGAGAAATGACTCGGCAGAGCATCGCCGCTCTGTGCCTATGTACTCCCTCGTGCAATAGGAAAGTCAGAGTCAACATAGTGTTGCAGTGAGAATCGTGATACAAAGCTATTGATTAACTTGAATCTTTAATTCTTAAATTCACAACCGGTCTTTAATTTATCCAAAGGAAAGGTCTAAAGAAAGAAAGAACCTTTTGCGCGATGTGACAACAACGCTAAGAGATTCGGGGATCGAGGGTTGGTTATGCATAGGGTAGGTATTTCACATCCTAAACATTTGTAGTATTCTACAGGAACCTTTGGTTTGTTTGCATGCTAAGTTGGTAAATGTTTGCTAAGGTTGGGTTGGGTAAAATGTGAAGGTTAAAACCTAAAGATAGTTTCTAAGTTTGCTCGCAAAGACGTCGTGTCCTCTGCCTACGTATCCTAACTAGGATAGAATCCGAGCAATCGTAGTTCACCTCACTAGGGTTGAAGAACACTTGATTATGATCAAGTTTCAAAGAGGAACAAACATTACAATGCTTGTATAGATTTTAATAAAACTCTCTAGATCTATGTTATAACACTCAAGAGGGGAATAAGTAATCGTTACTATGATTCTTACATAGAGTTTACCAACTCTATCCTGAAATTCTAGTTGAAGAACACTCCTAGTAAAGGTGGGTTTTTAAGACTTAAAGCAAAGTCTAATGGCTTATACTAAGGTTCAAAATGACTTCACAAAGTCAAGGGAACGGGTAATGAACTATCCATGACACAAGGGTCAATGGAGAGACTTTTCCTTTGGAAGGAGAGGGAGAGGCAACTTGGATGAGAACTAAAGAGTTCCATCACTTGGGGGAGAAATACTTAACAAAGCAATAAACAATGAGGAATAAGGCATATGGTTACAACCAAGCAAAGATGCATATTACAATAGGCAAGGATCAAATAATACAAATGGTAACAACCGAGAATCAAATATCTTAACAAATATGAAAACAATAATCATGCAAGTAAGTCACAACTTTTAGACGATCATGTTATAAATTCAAAGTGCATCAAATGTAACATCATTTAGGTATTGATAATAATCAAATACGCAAGGAATGATCACAACAGTTAAATTCAAGACTTTAGGAAGAGGACAATAATTTCATGGTAACCACAAACAAGCAATGAAGTCTCAACACGTTAACAAACATAAAGAAATCAAATACCAATAAATCTCACAAGATAAGTTAAGCATGGTATAAGGGGAATTTATCAAGACGTGAGGTAACGACCTAAAACTAATCAACTTACAAGTAGGCAAAAAGCATTTTAGATACAAAAAATTATGAGATTTTAATCCATCACATGAAAATAGGCATTACAATAAGCAATTTGCAAAAAGAATGGGTTAAAAACAATAAACAATGAATAAGTTATAAATTATTGAAGTTTCAAAGTTTTTCTGAAAATAAAATAAACAAGCACATAAAAAAAAGTGGCATGGGTAGGGATTGAACCCACGCCCTTGTGTTCACCAACATAACACACAAACCACTGAGACATAATGCGCACACATGTAAGGAAATGGAAGGAATAACACAAAGTAAATCAATGATAATTGAAAATAAAAATGCCCAAAAGAGTTGATCACCAAGGATCGAACTCAGGACTGGCAAGTGAAAGGTACAAAGCGCCAAGTTTCTTACCACTGGGGTGGCTATACATCCGTGTATTTAGCCACCCCCATAAATAGATAACACTAAAAATGATGGATATTCTGGGCAAAAACAAACCAAACAAACCACAAACGTGAAGAAACCAAACTTGATCAAAACTCAACCTTTTTTTGTGAAATTTTAGTCAAACATGACTGTTTTTTAACAAGGATTATGATGGTATCAACATAATTTTGAAATGATGCTTTAAATGAAAAACACGATTGAAAATGCAAGTTGACATAATGAGTTGCATAATGGAAACTAAAATCAGTTCTGAGTTCATACACATCAAAAGGCAATGCACATAAGTCATACATATCACAACAGAGGGATTAAACACTTAGGGCTCAAGCACAACTCAGTAGAATAAGAATTGGTTCATAAATTGCAAATGTGGTGTGAAAATGAGAACAAGCTGTCAAAGGGCAGATGGCAAGGTTCAATGTACATACATAGCCTAACATTTCTAAACATGTTATTGATGATGCTCTCACATACTTACAAATCAAACACCAAAACTCATGCAGAAAAAAGAAGATAGGATGCAGCATGACAGCATATTGGATGAAACTTAGTAAAGTGGTGAACTTGCTTTCAAAACCACAATGATAAATGACCTCAAACCAAAACCAAGTTTTTGAAAATTAACACAGGAAAACAACTACATCATGTACACCTATGGCTAAATCCAATGTGAAAATGGAAGGGGTCAAGAATGATGAACATAGCAGCCAAGCTGTAGGCCAGGGCCAAGGTGGCCCTGCTGCACCAGAATTCAAACAAAGAGCTAAACATGGATGAAAATCAATCTTGGATTAGAACAGAACAGGAGAAGTCATGAAACCTCAACCAAATTATCAAACTGCAATAAGAAACAGGCTAACCACAACCAAGATGCTAAGATCAAACACTAAGCACAACTGTTATGCCATACCATGTGAAAATGAAAAGAAAAGCAATTTGAAATCCAAAGTCATGAAATAGACTCAATCAGGTTGGATAGACCTTGCATACAAACCATAAACATCATCTTGAGTGTTTCCACACTTCAAGACTTGCCTCAAACCCAACATAATTGAAAATCACATATCAGTTGCTCAAACACACATAAAAAAGCATAATTGAAAACATATCATGATTAGAATAGGCTAGGAAAAAATAAACATCACCCACAAGTTACAATCATATCCATGAATAATTCTATACCTCAAGAATGACCAAACAATGCACACAACACAAACTAGTTATCGAGTTACAATGGTATCATACATGGTAGCAGGCTGCAGATGGAATGCTAAATTCAAGAATGAGAAAACTCAGTTAATATACACACCACATACAAGCTGTAATTATGCTGACAAGTGATTTCAGGTTCATGACTTAATGAAAATGCTTCAAACAGGCCAATTGTATGGTGTGTGCAACTGTGATTTTCAAAAAAAGGAAGTTTTGACAGCAGGGTAAGGGGCAAGCTAGTTCAGTCAACAATGAAGGGTTTCTTATCATGAAATTAGCAAATACACATCTCAAACATGACAATGAATGAGGTCATACCCAAAATTCAAACATATTGCAAACAGATTAGAAGTTGGTATGTTAGTTGATACACAAAACTGTCTTGAAACAGAATGATGGTATAGCAAGACATTTTTCAAGTAATGAGCTCTAATACTAAACCAATGACACACACACATCATAATCATGCTAAAGGATACTTTCATGCTCACAAATCCATTCAACTCATCATCAAACAGAAAAGGGCATATTGAAACTCAAGAAAATGCAAAAACAACAACTCATTAAGGCAGCAGGCAAGTTTATGGCAGTTGGGATGATTTGGCACCACATACAAGTTTCAAACATGTAAAACATTGATTCTATGCACATAGATAAAGCAAAAATCAGTTGGAGCAGAAAATGACATGTGATTGGTATTATGGAGTTTTGAAAATGCAAGATTGAGAATGTAAAACAGTTTTGAACAAGTAGGGAGAGTTTGATCATACAAGTACAACAGACATCCTCTAATCATGCTAACAAGTGATTCTACAACCTAAAATCAAGCACAAACTACTCCAAACCAGAACTGGTATGCTGATCCAAACTTGACAGCAAAACAAACAAACTCTCACAACAGGCCTTAATGAACAAATCTCAAGTTCCTTATCATTTCAACAAGCTCAATTAGGCAAACAAGATCACATAAACACAAACCAATAGTTTAGAACATTTGAGACACAAAATGGCACACATACATCATCTTGACACAAGACTCATGGCAATGGTAAAGTGAAAGACACAAAATATCACAAGCAAGAAAACAAGAGCCAAACTATATTCAAACATGATCTAGGGCATGGGGATGTCATGAAACATCTTACAAGTTATTCAAACATGACCAATAAACAAAGATTGACAAATCTAGGGCAAGCACACCAACATTTCAATGTTTGAATCTCTAAAACTACCTTATAGACAAAATCTTCAAAAACAAGTTATACATAACGTCAAAGATCAATATTGGTAACATAACAACAACACCTCATTCATGAATGAAATATCTTAACAAAAGCAAATATCATGACCACAAAACATAAGTTCTTGACAAAGAACCCTTATGGGACAACAATGACTATTTTTCACAACAAGCATCTCAAAATGGTAAAACATGACAATGTATGAACAATAAAGAGGTTGAACATTACATACCTCTTGTAGACAAATATTGAGCAAGCTAAAAAGCTAAGAAACCCAGAGACCTTCTTCTTTGGCAAAGATTTGGAGCTTTCTTCCTCTTGAAGCAACAAGCTATCTTTCAAGACAGTTTGAGTTGTGAACTTTCCAGTTGGTTTTTGAGACTTTGGACAGTTGAGGTATGATATATATGAGGTATTGGGAGTGTTGGAATGGTGGAAAATGCCTCAAGTAAAGATTTGGCTTCCAAAATGCATGAAAGTCAACATACTAAGGTGTGAAGGTTGACTTTTAGGAAAATGATGTTTTTGGATGGTTTGAGTGTATGGACACCTTTTACACAATGTTTATGGATTGTGTAAATGGTTTTTAGTGGCTTGGAAGTGGTGGAACTGAGTTTGAGCAGAGTTTTGCTCAAGACAGTTTTTTAGTGAAAACTTGAAGTTTTTTTGAAAAATGAAGCTTTTGAGAAAATGGTGGAGAGTTAAGAGTTGTTGTTTCTCTTGATTTTTAAGAGTGCTCTGGTGTGTCTAACATCATAGAGAATGCCTCTATTTATAGTGAAAATGAAAGTGAGGGCATATTTGGATTTTTCATTTTTGGAGGAAGATTGTGAGGAAATCTTGCCAAAATCTTTGTGGCAGCTCTACATATCAGTTCTATGACTCAAGGCAAGCAAAAATCAAGTGGAATGATACATGAAGTGACTGCATAGGGCTTAGAGTGATGAGTCTTGCAGCTGCAATTGTTCTTGGAGGAAAAGTTTCTCTTTCCTCTTACACATTTGATTATTTTATTACAAGTTGCTTGAAACTTGCCTCTCTCTTCATATCTCTCATTTTTCTTCATTTCCACTCATCCACACCTATAATTATCAGATTGAATCATAATCCAAGGGTCAAGGATAGCTCAAGTTGTGGAAATCTGAATTTTGAGAAATTTTGACATAGTGGTTTCAAGTGTGGCAGCCCTAACTTTCATGGTCCATAACTTTCTGCTCACATATGCTATTGAGGAGTTCTACCACAATTTAGAAAGCCCTCAAGTAGCTCTATGACTTTCATGTTTTTGAGATTTCCAAATTTTAGATGGAACTAGGTTGAAAAACCCTTTCAAGTTGCTGAAAAAATCACTTAAAAGGCTAAATAACTTTGAATTTTTTTAAGTTATTTCCCTTCTTGAAATGAATTTTGTCATAACTCCAAATCTATGCATTTTTTGATCATGGACCACTATTAGGATTTTGTAGGACTTGTCAAGAGCTTTCCAATGAGCTTTGGACCACTTCATTTGGATGTGTGGTTGAGGAGTTATAGTCGTGCCCCTTTCAAAACCCTAATTCCCGATTTTTGCAATTACTTCTTAACCCTTGATCCAATGGTCATAAAATTTTATGGTAAGGTTTAATATGACATAAGGAACATTTTTTATTCACATCTTGAAGTCAAATTCCTTATTGTTAAAGAGTTGACTTTTCGGTCAACCGTTCGATCAATCGGTGACTACCGAGACGACTGTTGGGGTTCCGGGCATTCTGAGGACTTGAAACTCTTTGGATAGACTTTACTAAGCCATAGGAACTTAATGGACCATGATCCCACCATTGAAACACTTTTTAAATCAAAAGACAAACTACAGTTGACTTTTCCTGATCGAAAACCCTAATCGGGCAACTTGAACTACACTGTTCTCAATTCCCGGGTGACCACCTCAAATTGAATTCATACATGACCCAATGTAGTATCCTTGATCTTGTTTATAGTTGAATCAATCCAAAACATTGATTTATCAAACCAATGAAGCCTCGATTTTGACGGTACGGAACCCTGATTCATCTGCATCTTAACAAAGATAACCTTGAAATAGGTTAAGGTTAGATAATCAAATGAATATGACCCTAAAATGATGATGAGGATCTAGGGGGTCAAAATTTGGGGTGCAACACGTAGTTCGCCTAATTACGGCTAAAGAAAGGGGGAAGGTTGCTCACTAAGATGTCGCGTCTTATGCCTACGTACTTTCATCTGGTATGAAAGATCAGAGCAAACGTAGTTTGGGCTTTCGAGAACACAGGCTATTCAGAAGTTTTACCCGAGTAGGGTTAACATACAGTTCTAGCAGTTGGTGTATGCAGCTCGACCATTGGAGACTTAGGCGTTACCGTTTGCGGTAGAACTAAGAGTTAACGACACTCTTTTATCTAAAAAGGTTTTTCTGATTAAGATCCCGAAGGATGAAAAAGGTTTGAAGTGTTTTTTAGAGAAGAAGTTTTTTGAATTTGGTTTGTAACTCATGTTGCACTAAAGACTATGATCTAGGAGCGAATGCGTCGTATATCGTCCAAAGGACATACACTAAAATTCTAGATAATTGAGAGGCAACCACCCAATTATCATTTCCCAAATGGCTTACGGCTCGTAGCGTACAACATTTGCTATCTTTATTAGGTGGATTGAAGTTGTTCGAAGATGAGAAGAGAGGGGGACAAACTAGATGGGGACTAGACCAAACCCTAAACGTTGTCATGCAAAGTGCACCTAAAGTTGGGATTACAAAAGGGAAATCTCTACCTAATGTTATCATGCATGGTTAGAACCATAATTTCTATCGTAACCTCTCTGGAACAAGAGAGGTTAGAAATCCTAAGGGAAGGAAGACAAAAGAAGAAGAAGAAACAACAATAGAACCATGCAAATAAGAGAATGCATACATGGAATGCACAAGTAAGAAAACATAGAATGAAAGTGGGAGGAAAACATGTGTGGGGAAGTAGCCACCACAAGCTCATCTCAACCAAGCATGCATATGAGGATGAAAAGAGAAAAGAGAGAGAGAGAGAGAGATGCAACAAAAGCAAGCAAACAAATCAACACTTAAGTCACACATGCAAAAGGGAATCACACAATGTAGACATGAAATGGAAAAGGCATGAAAAATAGTAAACAAACCCTAAAAATACTAAATAAAATCTCATTGGACCCCCAAAGGGTTAGGAACCAGGGGTCCAAATTAGAGATCAAAACACAAAGTAAAGCTACCTCAATTAAAAGCAAACACACAAGGTATGCCCTAAACTAGGGGGAAAAATAAAGGTTCACAAAACCAAACCAAAACCTTAAACAAAACTTGATAAAAAAATAGAAATAAAAATATGCAAAAATTATTCAACATGTTAATGCAATGCACAAGAAATTTCATGCAAAAATGAGGAGTTTACACCCAGAAATAAAATCAAGAGAAAAAAATGCCACAATTTAATTCAAATAAAAAATCCCCAATTAATTAATTCTTTTTTAAATGAAAATAAACTGAAAAAATAAAATAAAATATTATAAAATAAAAGACAATTCAAAGAGTCTAAAACATATTTTTGGTGAATTTTAATAATTGGAGAATTATTTATAATGAATTAAATTGCAACAGGAAAAAATTAAAACAAAAAGAAAAGAAAATAAAAGAAATTAACCAAGACCGTGGTGTGAATAGCAAGCAAAATTAGTTGAAAATTTGGATTGGGCCAAGAGGGAGGTGCAGGTAACGATGAGGCCCAAGCGCGTCCAATAAATCAGAGTTCAAACAAAACTTGCATGAGGCTGGTCAAAGGAGGCGTACGATGGAGAAGCAGTGTGAAGCGCACGATCAAGAGGTAATCCTATCAGAGAGCTGAGAACTAGCCAACGCATTAATGAATTTCAAATATGGTTGTGTGTGGAACGATCAAAAGATGAACACTGTGGGTCTTAATCAAGACCGTTAACCTGAAAAGTAATCCTATCGCACGGTCCAAAGATCATCTTCTTCACTCCAAATGCCAGTCGCCGGAAAAAATTTCCGGTCATCTTCTTCATGAGTCCGGCCGCCGCGAACAGTACAACACCACACACAGTTCTCAATTCATAACCGTTTTGGACAAACCTTATATGGAAAATTATCTACAGCTCATAAGGAACACGAATCTAGGCTCTATTTTCATTAATTCTTCATGACATGCTCAAATCAAAGACAAACATATTCATGCTCAAAACCAAAATGTTCTCAAACATCATTTAAAAACATCTAGAAATCATCTACATGAAATGTACATCACGAATCCAACATCAACTAAAACTAAAACGCCATGAATCGTCCAAACTGAGCCAACCAAGTTTCAAGCCATCAACAAAAATTGTCACCAACCAAAACAAGACATAGACAGAAACGATCTATACAACTCAAAGATCACAAAAAAGCAAAAATGGCACAGAATGGCATCATGAATTGAGAGAATGTTTGAAAGGTAGTTTACCTAGTGGAGAGCCTCCACTGGGCCATGAAACTATGCTGAAGCTTAATGAAAAATGCCCAGAATCATTCCATGAACTCCATTAAAGATGTTTGGATGCTCAATTTGGTCTAAAAATGGATGAATCTCAGAATTCGAATTCCACCTTGCTCTCACTTTTTCTTCATGTGTTTTTGCTCTCTGGGCACAAAATGACCTAATTTTTCCTCCATTCTTCATCCAGAATACTTATATATTAGATTTGACATCAAATGGGGGCCCAATTGTGGCTAAATTGTGATAATGCAATTTCAATATTTGCTCACTTTTTGCTTGCCATCCCACACGAATTTCTCACTGCACATGCTCATATTTTGCTTCAAATCAGTTGCACGTGGCTTTGGTTAATCAAAGGGTCAAGAATTAGCCCTTGTTTTTGATCCTATGGTAGATTTCCAATTTATTACTTCAAGAGGAAGAAAACATGAAAATGGCCAATTTAAAAACCTCTAATCTCAAATGTGAAAATGGCAATGTCTTTGGAACATTATTTGCACTCAAAAAATGCACAAATTTGCCTTGAGAAAGTTCAAAATCATTTAAATCTCAATTTCTCATTTTAAGCCTCCTTTATGAAAAATTCAAATCCTAAATCTTCAATCCAAGATCCAACCATGACAAGAGATGATTTGGTAATGCAAATGGCCCTATTTGGAGCAAGTTTCATGTCGAAAAGATTTCCATTTGAATTGTGCAAGTTGGTGAAATGGACCTATAATTTTATGACCTGTAATCTTACTTTCCCAAAATACCCCTAACTTGTAACCCTCATAACTTGAGTTATACAAATCAGATGAAAGAATTCTAGTACATTTTGGAACATGTTGGCCAAAAGTTGTGGAGAAACATCCTTCTAGGTCAAAAATGGCTTGGAAGTTGGTTGACTTTTGTTGACCAAAATCACATCCCTCTGATGACCTGTAACTTGTCTGGATCATAAATTGAGTTCTATAAATCCAATCAAGGACTTCTAATACTCAAAATAAAGCTAAGAACATGCTCTACAAGTTCCATGTTTGTCAAAAGTTGAGATGAAACTTGTATCTTGAGATAGGTGGTCTTGAAGTCAGGCAATAAATAAGGGATTTTACCCTGAGAACCCTAATTTAGTAACTTCTCACACACTTGATCCTTGATGAATTGAACTTGAAATGATATCTCACATATCCAAATACAACATGCCATGACCATAGAGACTTTGAATTGAGTTTTAATCTCCTTCAATTGCACAGTTGACTGAGGACTAGCCAGATGGAAACCCTAGGTGCAACACCTTCAACTGTAACCTTTCACACTTAGCACAAACACTTGGATGAGCTCCACAATGACCCTCAAGGCACTCAATGAGCTCTCTCAACATCTCATACCCATTACCATGGCTTCACAACCCTCTGATGATCTTGAAGTGGCCTCCAAGTTAGGAGCTGACCCATATACATCCATCATTTCTTTCACAAGACCACTGCCCACTTCCTGATGACTTGATGACCATTCAATCTTGAGAAACACCCCTTGCTTAGGCTCAACCCTCTGAGTAGAATCCCCTTGATGTACACAAAATCTTGATCCCCTATTCAATGAGAAATGATATGCAATGCAAATGCTAGAAAGAAATGAAATGAAACACAAGCCAGCCAAAGAAAAAAAGTTGGGCAAATTTTGGGGTGCAACAGCTTCCCCTATTCAAACGACTTGGACCTGAATGGATGAAAAGCGGACGACTTTCAAACAATCAAGGTAAAAGGCGGTTGAATACCAAAGAACCCGGAAATTTTCCAACCACAGAAATAAACTGCAACGCTCTGATCGGGGAACAAATATCCAGAAAAAACTTAGCGCAGACAATTGCAACGACAACCGGCTAACTGATCACCCGAGAAAGAACACCTGACATTGCTGCCAGTCATCTGTGTAACACCACAGACATTGAACCCATGGACCAGATCAACATGCACTTGATCCTTTCCATTGTCCAAAACCAAATCAACATGCACTTGATCTTTTCACATCGTCTAAAGCCGGATCAACATGCACTTGATCCATTCACATCGTCTAATGATAGACAGGAAGAAACAATCCCGAAGGTTCACATCGTCTAATGATAGACAGGAAGAAAAAAATCCTGAAGGTTCACATCATCTAATGATAGATAGGAAGAAAAACAATCCCGAAGGTTCACATCGTCTAATGATAGACAGGAAGAAACAATCCTGAAGGTTCACATCGTCTAATGATAGATAGGAAGAAACATAATCCCGAAGGTTCACATCGTCTAATGATAGACAGGAAGAAAAACATCATATCCAGAACTCATATCGTCTAGTGATAGACGAGAGGAACAATAAATCCAAATCTCACATCGTCTAATGATAGACGAGAGGAACAGATATAGGCCACGTCAATGAACCTCAAAACCAGCCATCAAAATTCAGAATCCTTTCGCCCATAGGAATTGATGGAAAAATATCTTCAAAGGGGTCACATCATCAATAAGAACTGACAGAAAGAAAACCACCTTCAAAGAGCCATGTCGTTAATAAGAATCAACAACTAGGAAATCCTAACACTCTTCAAAAAGCCCCGACATCAATAAGAATCGACAGCCAGAAAAACCCTCCTTGTAATGTCATCTCAACCAATAAAACAGAAAGAAAACCATATCTGAAAGATCGCCTTGAAACCTCCCAGCGTCTAAAGATAGACGGATAGAAAACCATGTCCAAAACTCGCATCGTCTAATGATAGACGAGAGAAAACCGTACACAAAGCTCGCATCGTCTAATGATAGATGAATGGAAACCTGCTGGGGAAACACATCGTTGATAGGAACTGACGGAAAGAAAAACTGCTTAGGGATGTCATCATCAGAAGACTGATGGACAAAATCATAACCGATAGATGATATAAAACCCGAATAAACCGATAAGCTGACTGAACCAAGTTGCTGGGTAAATGCCCATGTATTGATTGAAGAAGCGATTCAAGTTGCCATGGAAGGCTGACAGAAACTGGCTTATGCTTCGAATGCATATGCGTATGTTTGAATATGGCGTAATGCTCCATGCGAAATGGAAATGCTACGCGTTTGAGGATGAAATACAAGGATGATGCAAATATGATAACAACATGCAAAGATGCAGATGCAGGCTCGGGCTGCCGGAGAAAGCTGGATACAACAGAACATTCCAGCGAAATAAATGCTGGAAAGATGAAGCCAACTCTATTGGGGATAACTAGATATGCCAAATATGCTTGGACTCTCCTGGAGATAGCTTACACATGCCAATGATGATTGGACTTTCGCTGGAGAGAACAAACGAAGTATTCCTGCGTGCCAAAGGGAATTGGATTTGCAAAGGATCAGGTACGACTGATGCTGGAAAAGATACATGGTCTGAACTCGAAGATTTTTTGGTTGAAAGGGTCAAGGGATAGTAGCACGACTTCCCGACATTCGTCTTGCACTTGAAAGTTAGCTGAACCTGCTTGAACAGCTCTGAAGATATGCAGAGGAACAAATCCTAAGCTTCCAACCTTGCCCCAGTTCATGGGACCTCTGTGAGGATATTCCTCGAAAGGAAATCTAAAATCTCATGCCCTGATGGCTTGATATGCACTGCCTAAACACCTTGAACCTCGGAGAGGTACTTCACATTAATTGCCCCACGGATAAGGAATAGCTTCTGTGCTCTTTAGGGTGGTCTGCCCCAGTTTGCCACGATTTTGCCCCTGATTGGCTATTCTGTGGGGAATGTGTTTCTTAGCTGCGAGAGATTCAACGAATATCGACTCAACTGCCTCAGATTAACTGACTTCTGGATGGCTGACTCCCACGATCATTCGATATAAACTTGACCCAGTTCGATAGAGTATTCAGGCAATCCGCATTCTATCCTGATCAATCTTTCCACTGTGGAAACTCTCCTGCTGATAAGTTTTTACTCACAAGTAAAACAAGTTGTCCTGCATAAAAGATACATTAAATGCAATGTATATGACAGGTTTGACATTCTAATCTGTTCACTGGAAAAAATTATGACATAAAGTGTGAAATCAAATATCAACATGTCAACATTAGTACAACACTGTAAGAGGAATTCTTTTAGAAGTAAGTTTCTATGCGATCTTTACCGAAGTATGCTTTCGAAACAAACCTGCTTCAATTAGGACTTTTCCAGGTTGTAACTTGGTCAGGTTCACAGTTTACAAGGAAAGGATAAAGGCTCAAGATTTATTATAACCCACCCATTCTCCGTGATGTTCTCCAATCCTATGCTCAGCTATTTTGACACTAGCGCTCACCTCTCAGAGGTTGAATGACAGGAGTGCTGGTTCGGGAAACCACAAGTTTTCTTTCTCGGAACGACAGTCACTCGCTTTTCGTCTTTTGGTGCCTGAATCACACGACTTGTTTTTCACCATAATTTTTTTTTATTTCCCTAACTTTTGCTTGGACTGGCTCTTTTGAGCTTCTTTGGATTTCATGGTCGAGCGGGATGCCCTAATTTTTGCCTAAGTCGCTTGTTTTTAAGATTCGACTTAGCGGGCTTTGTTCTTTTTTTAAAATTCTTTTTCTTTTCGAACAAATCGTGTGACACTGGATTGTCTGACTCTTTGGGGAATAACGTGACTATTTCACTCCTTATCGGTAAGGTTTAACCACTGTGGTTCTTTAGGCACGACCTATAAAAATGTGATTTATCCTCAAAAGGGAACACTCCTATTACAATTAGGATGTTCGGTCAAATCAGCTGACACCTACCCTGCCCTCAGGTTAAGACTTAGGGTTTTTCGTTTTCAAAAAGGAACTCCTACTACTAGGCTCAAAGGGGTTGACAAGGGATTATCATCCTTATATCTCCGGTGTTTGGGAATTTGAAACAATGCCTGTACATCATCAATAGGTTTCATTTCAAAATCATACTTTCGGAAGCTTGCGCGTCTTTAAACTTTGTCATCCTCCCGGACTATGCTTAAACAAGCGTATAACATCTGTCGTCTATAAAAACAATTAGTGAACATGAATGGATTAAATCAAAATATGCATATTCATTTCATTAATATCAATCAACGGAAACAACAAGTTTTACAAATGAGATTGCACGTTAAACAGGAAAGGAAATTACAAACATAAAGAAATAACAGGATAAAATGAAAATTGCCATCTTCTGAGAACTGGGCTTTCACACTGATCAGCTGTTGCGGGAATGATGCGACTCTTGAAGTCTTCAAACTCAATCAGACGACTGACGTGGCATAGGTACTGGACGCATAGGAGCACTCCTTCTTTTCAGATTGTTGTTGCAGGGCCGATTCTGATTCTGGTACTGATAGCTTTGCTGCAAGGACCCAAAAGGTCGTGGACTCTGAACGGCAGAAACATTCGGCGACTGGGTTTGGACTCGTGAGCACTCTCCTTGCTCGGGCGCTTTCATCCTTAAGCTCGATCCAGGAACCGGCAGCGACTGTGGGCAAGGGGATTCTGACACCATTGATTGCAGGATATACTCTTGACCTATTGCAGCCTTAGGCATGGGAACAGAAGTATCCATCTCTTTTTCACAACAGGGAGCAAACTCGCCTGATACCTTCATGCCGCTCGGCGTGAATTCAATTGTCTTTGAATCAATCAAATCCTGAACCTTATGCTTAAAAGCTTTACAGTTTGCGATGTTGTGCCCCTGTCCTCCATAGTGGAAATCACAATAAGCATTGATATCGAAGCCCGGTGGTGGTTGGCCAGTAAGTGGATCCAAAGTTCGAGGCTTTACCAACTGAAGTTGGAGCAAGAGTTACACCAACTGAGCATAATCCATGGGGATCTGATCGAAGATTCTATCTTGAGATTTTGTCCTCTGACCATATCTTCTAACTCTGGGATTCTCCTGAGAAACGGGTCGCAGCTGATGACACGGGAATTTTGGAACTTCTGGTTGCACAAAAGATTTCTGACACACATTTTGCTCTGGGATAGGCTCTACAGACAGAAGTGGAACAAGCATCTTTGCTGCAGCCTCCGACATCTGATCCTCTTCTTTCCTAAGCACATTTCTTATCACTTCCATGATTAAACCCACTTGATCTTTCAACTGCTGGTTCTCCTCTCTGAGTGCATTCTGACCCAAGCGCAACGCTTGCATGTCCGCAATGAACTGACCCATCTGGCTCTTGACGTCTCTCAGCTCTGCTTGGACTTGCTCCATGACTTTGCGGGAATTCCTGTGACTACCTGATTATATAGCCTGCAGCAAACTAACGAGTACATGAAGTCAAATTAACAGCTCCGAGGTAGCTGTTACACAAGAATAATATGCAAGATGCAAACAAGCATGTAACAGGGAAATCTCAGAATAGCACCAAGGTAAAAAGGAAGCCAAGATCCAAACAGAGAGAACCATCACACATATATGCACCATATAGGAGTAACTGAATACAAACAGAATGACCTCGGCCAACAAGCCTGGCGATGGTCAGCATGTAGTAATGAATAGAAGCTAATCACGTAAGCAAAGAAAGTAGATGCGGCAGTCGGCACGGGAAACCTCTAGCAACTTCCCTCATATTCAACTGAGCCTTCAGTTTGAAACTCTTCAGAACACACACTCTCGGTGGATCCTTCCATAACAAGAACTGTTGTGCCCCCATGGCTGGGTGAAGGGGAATCATTAATCTGAATAAAACCCTGAGGCGTGATGGAAAACTTGTTAGAGTCTAAAAGAGTCTGAACTTGGCTCCTAAACACCTTACAATCATCCGTGGAATGCCCCGGTGCCCCAACATGGTACTCACAGCGAGCATTGACATCGTAGCCTGGAGGGTACGGCGGGATCATTGGATTAGTCTCTTTCGGAACTATCAATCCACCTTTGACCAAATCCGGCAACAACTGGATGTACGACACCGGTAGCTGAGTAAATTACCTTTCGTGTTTCCTTGGTCTTTGTCGAGCGTGCTGACGCAGCTGATGACGGTATGACCGTTGGCTTTGAACACTTGAAACGTCTGAAGACTAAACCTGAGATGCCAAAGATTCTGAGATAAAGTCACTTCCTTTCTCCCATTCCTCTTAAGAACTCACAACTGACTCATTCTCCTCAACTGAGATGAAGGGAATGTCTCTAATCTTTCCATTCTTGAGTCCACTCTCAACGCGTTCACCCATTATCACCAAGTCAACAAAGTTTGACATCCCACCGCTGATCAACTTGTCAACGTAATGGCCCTTCAGAGTACCTAAGAAGAGGTAAACCAGTTCTCTATCCTGAAGCGGTGGTTGAACACGAGCAGCGAATTCTCTCCATCTCTGCGCATACCCTCTAAAGGATTCATTCTCCTCCTGAGATAAATCTTGCAACTGCATGCGACTAGGAGCCATATTGAGATTGTAGTCATACTGCTTCACGAAGGCATTGGCTAAACCTGACCATGATCAGATACGACCACTCTCCAACTGCGTATACCAACTCAACGATGCTCCACTCAGACTATCCTGGAAACAATGAATCATAAGCTGATCATTATGAACAGTGAATCATAAGTTGATCATTGTGAACATTAGTCTGAGGATGGATATGCAAAAATGAAATGTAAATGCAAACAATGCTAAATGCAAGATGCTAATGCACACACAAGGGATCAAGACTGATGTGCTGTAGACTAAGGAAGATCAGAGATCTGCTTCAGCGAGAATATAGCACTACTCCGATAGAAACCATTTGATACCAATAATCTAGATTCAAACTGCAGAGAAAACCGGGTAATTTGAAGGTAAAAGTTTCCTGCATAACCCCAGTCCCACTCACAGGTATGGACCTATCCACAGACAAAAGTTCGGCATCCTATGCTTTTGTCAGCGTCACAGACTTTTAAGAAATGATGATACGTTCACCATTTATGGTTTGGCATCATTATCTCCTGAAGAGGCCTCACTTAACTGACTCACAAATGATCGGTTCCTAGAGTCGACAACCCTCAAATTTGAAATCCTCTCAACGGCCCACTGGGCTGGAAAGAAAGTCATCAAAGAGAATCTTGTCTGAGCGCAAATTTCGTGGGAACTAGTGCATGCCTGACATACAGGTTCACCACTACTTTTCGCTTCTAATACTATGTTTGTACTCAAGCCCAGGTCCGACTTATCACTCATCAGAACTTCCCATTCTCACAACACAGCACAAATGATATATGATGCGGAAACTAAATGCGGGAAAGTAAAATGCGAAAGTAAATAAAACACATATATACAACACCCAAAAATAAACACAAAAGCGCTAAGATTGACTCGCATAGCGAACCAGATTCCCCAGCTGAGTCGCCAGCTGTCGCAACTATGAAAAACCACCAGCGGAAAAAACAGAAGAGTCGCCACTTTCGTTATTTATCCCAAAGAGAGGGAAAGGAAACGATCGCAAAAACCTAAAGAAAAAGGGAAAGACAAGGTCATCGCAACCATGTCTGGATTCGGGAGTCGGTTACGCAAGGGGAAGGTATTAGCACCCCTCACGTCCATCGTACTCGACGGGATCCATGCATTGTTGTCTATCTAAAAGCGTGTGTTGAAACTATCTAGCTAAATGCTTAGGGACAAAAGAAAAAAGAAAAGAGAAATGACTCGGCAGAGCACCGCCGCTCTGTGCCTATGTACTCCCTCGTGCAATGGGAAAGTCAGGGTAAACGTAGTTCGCCTAACTACGGCTAAAGAAAGGGGGAAGGTTGCTTGCTAAGACGTCGCATCTTATGCCTACGTACTTTCATCTGGTATGAAAGATCAGAGCAAATGTAGTTCGGGCTTACGAGAATGCAGGTTGTTCAGAAGTTTTACCCGAGTAGGGTTAACAGACAGTTCTAGCAGTTGGTGTATGCAGCTCGACCATTGGAGACTTAGGCGTTACCGTTTGCGGTAGAACTAAGAGTTAACGACACTCTTTTATCTGAAAAGATTTTTCTGATTAAGATTTGGAAGGATGAAAAAGGTTTGAAGTGTTTTTTGTGTTTTTTTGAGAAGAAGTGTTTTGAATTTGGTTTGTAACTCATGTTGCACTAAAGACTATGATCTAGGAGAGAATGCATCGTATATCGTCCAAAGGACATACACTAACATTCTAGATAATTGAGAGGCAACCACCCAATTATCATTTCCCAAATGGCTTAAGGCTCGTAGCGTACAACATTTTCTATCTTTATTAAGTGGATTGAAGTTGTTTGAAGATGAGAAGAGAGGGGGACAAACTAGAGGGGGACTAGACCAAACCCTAAAAGTTGTCATGCAAAGTGCACCTAAAGTTGGGATTACAAAAGGGAAATCTCTACCTAATGTTATCATGCATGGTTAGAACCCTAATGTCTATCATAAAATCTCTTGAACAAGAGAGGTTAGAAATCCTAAAGGAAGGAAGACAAAAGAAGAAGAAGAAACAACAATAGAAACATGCAAATAAGAGAATGCATACATGGAATGCACAAGTAAGAAAACATAGAATGAAAGTGGGAGGAAAACATGTGTGGGGCAGTAGCCACCACAAGCTCATCTCAACCAAGCATGCATATGAGGATGCAAAGAGAAAGAGAGAGAGAGAGAGAGAGAGAGAGAGAGAGAGAGAGAGAGAGAGAGAGAGAGAGAGAGAGAGAGAGAGAGAGAGAGAGAGAGAGAGAGAGAGAGAGAGATAGAGAGAGATGCAACAAAAGCAAGCAAACAAATCAACACTTAAGTCACATATGCAAAAGGGAATCACACAATGTAGACATGAAATGGAAAAGGCATGAAAAATAGTAAACAGCCCCTAAAAATACCAAATAAAATCTCATTGGACCCCCAAAGGGTTAGGAACCCGGGGCCTAAATTAGATATCAAAACACAAAGCAAAGCTACCTAAATTGAAAGCAAACACACAAGGTATGCCCTAAACTAGGGCAAAAAGAAAGGTTCACAAAACCAAACCAAAACCTTAAACAAAACTTGATAAAAAAATAGAAATAAAAATATGCAAAAATTCTTCAACATGTTAATGCAATGCGCAAAATATTTCATGCAAAAATGAGGAGTTTACACCTAGAAATAAAATCAAGAGAAAACAATGCCACAATTTAATTCAAATAAAACATCCCCAATTAATTAATTCTTTTTTAAATGAAAATAAACTGAAAAAATGAAATAAAAATATTATAAAATAAAAGACAAGTCAAAGAGTCTAAAACATATTTTTGGTGAATTTTAATAATTGGAGAATTATTTATAATGAATTAAATTGCAACAGAAAAAAATTAAAAGAAAAAGAAAAGAAAATAAAAGAAATTAACCAAGACCGTGGTGTGAATAGCAAGCAAAATTAGTTGAAAAGTTGGATTGGGCCAAGAGGGGGGTGCAGGTAGCGATGAGGCCCAAGCGCATCCAATAAATCAGAGTTCAAACAAAACTTGCTTGAGGCTGGTCAAAGGAGGCGTACGATGGAGAAGCAGTGTGAAGCACATGATCAAGAGGTAATCCAATCAAAGAGCTGAGAACTAGCCAACGCATTAATGAATTTCAAATATGGTTGTGTGTGGAACGGTCAAACGATGAACACTGTGGGTCTTAATCAAGACCGTTAACTTGAAAAGTAATCCCATCGCACGGTCTAAAGATCATCTTCTCCACTCCAAATGCCAGTCGCCGGAAAACCTTTCCGGTCGTCTTCTTCATGAGTCCGGCCGCCGCGAACAGTACAACACTACACACAGTTCTCAATTCATAACCGTTTTGGACAAACCTTATATGGATAACTATCTACAGCTCACAAGGAACACGAATTTAGGCTCTATTTTCATTAATTCTTCATGACATGCTCAAATCGAAGACAAACATATTCATGCTCAAAACCAAAATGTTCTTAAACATCATTTAGAAACATCCAGAAATCATCTACATGAAATGTACATCACGAATCCAACATCAACTAAACCTAAAACGCCACGAATCGTCCAAACCGAGCCAACCAAGTTTCAAGCCATCAAAAAAAATTGTCACCAACCAAAACAAGACATAGACAGAGACGACCTATACAACTCAAAGATCACAAACAAGCAAAAATGGCACAGAATGGCATCATGTGTTGCACCCCAAAATTTGACCAACATTTCTTTACCTAGCTTATGTTTCATTTCATTCACATTAGCATTATCATTTGCATTTCATTGACATGTGTGCAGGATATCAAGAGGTATGATTACCAATTAAGAGCTATGCAAGACTATGAAGCTAGCTAGAGAAAGTTATTCAAGTGTTCAAGGGTTGATATCCTTGACAGAGAAGCTAAAAGATCCTCAGCGAGAGTGATTGAAGCCAATAAGGTGTGTCTCCTAACTTGAGAGTTGTGGGAAGCCATCAGATGATTCTAAGGTCATGAAGTTAGACTTGAGGTCTTGAGAGAGCTCATGAGAAGTGTTGAAGATCACTTTGAGGCCTAGACAGGTCATTGTGCAAGATTAAGAAGACTCAGCCATGAGTGGTGCACCTAGGGTTTGACTGGGTCAACCCTAAGTCAACTGAGGATTTGAAGGAAGTTGAGACCTAATTCAAGAGCCATGTGATCATGGGTTGATGCATTGAGATGTTCTAAGGATGATTCCAAGGTTAACTCATCATGATTGAGGAGTTTGAGAAGTTTCAGGCTAGGGTTTCTAAGGCTTGACAGTGTAAAATCCCCTAGTTTGGCCCCTATCTTCAAGGCAATGTAGCTCAAGATGTGATTGTCATCTCTTCTTGACCCCAACATGATTGTTGTAGAGCATGGTCTTAGCCTTAATTTGAGGGCTAGAAGTCCTTGATAGGATTTGTAGAACTCAAGTTATGGCTTTGACAGATTACAAGTCATCTGAGGTATGTGAATTTGGAGCTTGAAAGTTACCAAACTTGCATGAAACCTTTTCCCTAGAAGGATGATTCCTATGAACTTTTGGTCAACATGAATGTTGTTCCGTATTCTCTTAGCTTTCCATAGAGTACTAGAAGTCCATGAGTGGATTTGTAGAACTCAAGATATGACTTTGACAAGTCAAGGGTATTTTGGGTATTTGGACATTACAGGTCATTTTGAATCATAAGTCAATTACACCATCTTGCAAGCCTCAAATGAATTTTTGTTCAACATGAAAGTTGTTCAAAATTATGTTTTTAGCTTGTCTAAACATCAAGTGTCCATTGATATGGATCATATCAAGCATTGGTGGAAGAAAGTTCATATAAAAGCCATTTTAATGAATTAAGATGGGAAAATTCAAAACAATTGAGAATAACTTGTTTTCAAGTCAAATTTGTGGTCATTTTGAATGGAATTGATGTTTTAGAGAGATTGGAATTGTCACATTTTTGATTTGAAGTGCTTAACATGTCCATTTAGAAGGTTGCTTCACAAATAAGAAACACACCTCACACACTCCATATGTTGAAATCAAGGGAAGTAAACCACATCATTACATCCCACAAGGCTTAAATGTATGGTTTGGAAGGAAATTGGAGTATGAACAAAGCTTGAGAGCACACATCCACATTGAAATTTTGGAAGGAAGGTGAAAATCCAAAATCCACAAATGGGCTTGGTTTGGGCCTCTAACCCATTGAAACAGAATATAAAAGGGATTTAGAACAGAATTGGAAGCTTCTAGTGCCAAAATTCATGGAGAAGCCATTGATGCAAGGTGAAGAAGAAAGCTTGAAATTGAAAATTCGTTTTGGAGAATCAGGAGGTTTCAACAAGAATTAAGCATCAAGAAACATTCTCCATTAATCACTGAAGAATTCTGCAAGGTTTGGAAGAGAATTGAGGCGTGAATCCACTGCAATCCAAGCTCAAAGACAAGTTTTAACTTCTTGAAATTTCTCTCTAATTATGTGCTTTTAATGAAGTAGAAGCATGCGGTTAGGATCCTGATGATGAGTAGTTGGATTTAGGATGATCAATTTTAACTTTAGAGACGATTTAGGTTGAAGTTCATTTTCGGTTGAGATTGATATCTCAAGATTCATGCGTTTTTAGAGTGAATAAGTGGCATGGTTGAATTGCTGGTGAAATTCTGGTCAAGTTTCGTTTAGAGATCGTGGCTAATGGTTGATTGTAGACGAACTTAGGGATATACAGGGGTGGCCGGAAAAGCCACCGGCGACGGCCTGGTTCGCGCGCAGGTTTGCAGGTTTGAAATGAGGAAGATGAAATCCTCACCATCCATTCATGTGAAAAGCTTGACTCAGTCCATTGATCCCAGCACTCACGTTGAGCCACGCGCCCATCCCCTTAAACTCACCGTTTTGATTAATGAAGGAACTCAGCTTGTAAACTTCGCTGTGTGAACCAAGAGATTGTGGGTTCGAGACCTGGCGTGTGCATTTTTTTGGTTAACTTGAAGAATGAATTGAGCCTGAAGGTAATCATAGGCATGTGGGCTTAGGTTTCAGTTGCTATCACCACCCCTCCATCCAAGCCCAACATGGATTTTCAATGTAAATTGGTTACTCAATGCACCCTCCCCTGGCTTATTTTTGTTTGAACTGAATGGATATTCAGATGGGCCTAGCGTCCTCCTTGCTAGTGGCACCTCCCTTCTGGCCCAACCCAGGATATGAACTTGAAATATTTGCTAATTGATACGCAAGTTTTATTATTTTCTTCTTATTTTCTTATTTTTCATCATTTCATGTAGTTTAGAAAATAATTCATAAAAAATAGAATAATAACTCAAATTGATCCAAGTTTTTTCCCCTGACTCATGAGTGAGTCCAGAATTTTAGGAAATTGAAAGATTAGGGATTCATGCATTTGTGATTTTATTTTCATTTTTTGTATTTTAATTGACATTAATTTCATTATGGTTGATGCCTTGTCTTGTGGAATTTTGTGTGATCATGTGATGATGATTTTTGAGCTGATTTTTTGTGTGCAGCTAGTTTAGACGTGTATGCTCCCCTTATATTTTTCTCACATTTTTGTGATGAAATTAGGTGTTGGTTTTAAGTTGAAACTTTAGGTGCTCTAGTTTTAGGGTTTAAGCTTAGTACCTTGTAGTTTGGATTTTATTTCTAGGAATTTTTGGATGATTTAACCTCTGGATTTTGTATGGTAGAGTCATGATTGAATTAGGTTCCCATAGTTATTTTTGTAGGATTTTACAATTGATTTTAGTATTTTAGTTAGGATTAACTTTAGTACTAGGTTTTAGGTGATCCTAACTTGCTAATTCAACTAGAATGATTTCTTTAGTTCCCTTAGATTAGGGTTTTGCCTCTCTTGCTCTTGGCTGATGATGAAGGCATGTGTGGGCTGCTGAGGAATGCATGGTGGAGCTTGGACTTGAAGTTTGCTCTTCCTTTGGAGTAGTTTTGTTTAGGTGTTAAGATTAGGGTATGTAAGTAGAGCTTCTAGATAGATTCTCTTCTTTCATAAACATGAAAGGTGTTGATCACTTCCATTCTTCCCTATGATGTAAGGTCCCCTTGTGAAGGCCTCATCCCTCCTTTGGTAGGATGTGTGGCTCTTCACAGGCTGGTAGAACCTTTGAGGGTTCCTTTCTTTGATTGTGGAGTGTTTACTGGTGACCTTTGGTCTTCACTTTGCTTTCCACTATCCAAACCTTGCTCTTGTTAGATGAATCTTTCTCCCTTGCTAGAGGATGGAGTTCCTTGTTAGAAGAATGAAGATGCTAGAGGTTGCTACTTCCCTTTGTTTGAAGACTGCCCTTGGAGCTGAAGCTTGAAGACCAAGAAGAACAAGTTGACACTTGTTATTGAATATGATAGCCTTGAAGAGCAGTTGAAGACTGAGGACTGAACTGCTGTCAGAGGAGAGCTTTGCTGTGAAGCTGTGGAAGCTGTTGATCTGCTTTCTTTCCTGTCTGTTTGCTTGTTGTGCAACTGTATTGATGTGACTTGTTTGATTTGCTTGATGCATTAGAATAAGTTCATGCTTAGACTGATTTAATCTAGGAGCATGATTGCACTAGAGGTTGAGTTGCTCCCTCTGCTTGTATTGTTACTGTGTGGCTTTGCTTGCGGGTATTCGGTAGAGCTCAGCTCCCTTGCCCATGTGGGTTGTGGTTTGCTTGATTTCATTTTATTTCTTCTGTATGATTGCAGTTATTCATAGTTGGCTTAAGGTTGAGATGAGCTTGTGGAGGCTGATGTCCCACACACATTTCCTCCCTCACTTGCATTGCATGCATTTTACAGTCGTTTACTGTTTACTGTTTAAGCTGATGCTTTATCTGTTTCTGTTTATCATTGACATGATCCCCTATGAATCTCACTTCCTTTGATAAGGAAGTGATGATTAGAACTTTAGGTTGAAACCTATGCATGATAACTTCTAGGAGTCCCCTGTTTCAAACCTCAACCATAGGATGAATCCTTGGCATGACAAATGTTAGGACTTGATAGTCTCCCCTTAGTTGAACCTGTTCGTTCTCTCTTCTCATCTCAAAACAAATTAAAATACAGTAATAAGGGTTAACTGACGTCGTACGTTATGAGCCTTAAGCTATCTGAGAAAGGGTTGTCGGAGAGTTTCTTTTCAACAGTCTGGATGTTTGGTATGGCACCCTTTGGGTGACATACGACGCATTCACTCTCAGGTCATAGTCTCTAGTGCGATATTGGTTGCAAGCATCCATAAAAAACAGTTCTTCCGTAATAACAGAAAACAAACTTCAAACCTTTTTGCCCCGTGGGCCCATAATTCAAAGGAAGCTTTTCTGAAGAAAAAGAGTGTCGTTAACTCCCAGTTCTACCGCAAACGGTAACGCCTAAGTCTCCAAGGGTCGAGCTGCGTACATCCAACTGCTGGAACTGTTTGTTAACCCTACTCGATAAAACAGATGAATCTGAATTCCCGTAATCCGTATTATCCCGAACTACATAAGCTCTGATCTCTCATACCTGTTGAGAGTACGTAGGCACAATACTGACGTATTAGCGAGCCACCTTCCCCCATCACCCGTAGTTAGCCGAACTACGTTGACTCTGATTTCTCATTCTCTGATGAGAATACGTAGGCATAAAGCGCGACGCTTTGCCGAGTCATTTTCTTTTATTTTTAGACCGGCCTTGATAGGTAGGTAGTTAAATAAACCCGTCAGATAAACACAACAAGCGTGGATCCCATCGAGTACGATGGACGTGTGGGGTGCTAATACCTTCCCCTTGCGTAACTGACTCCCGAACCCAGACAATGGTTGCGATTACCTTGTCTTATACCTTTTCGTCAGGTTTTTCCGATCGTTTCCTTTCCCATTCTGAGGGATAAATAACGAAAGGTGGCGACTCTTCTATTTTGCCGGCACCTTATTTTCGCGGTAGCGACAGCTGGCGACTCTGCTGGGGACTGCGTTGGTTTCCTAGGGATCCAACGTCCCTTATGCGAGTCAGTTTGGGGATCCAACGTCCCCTGCGAGAGTCAATCCTAGCGCTTGTATGTTTACTTGTTGGGTTGTGTTTACTTATCGCATTTTATTTCCCGCACTTTATTTTCAGTATGATATGATTATCTGTGCTGTTGTGGGAGGGGCATTCTGATGAGTGAGGAGCCAGACCCAGGCTTAAGTGTACCTAGCATTAGTTGTGGAAATTAGTGGGCGCGTGCTTGCTTTGCAAGCACTAGTGTCTCATGAAATCCACGCTTAGACGAGGTTCTCCCGGTTGACTTCTTTTCTGGCCCTTTGGGCCTGAGGGGTTGTTGGTTTGGAAGATTATCGACTCTGGGGACCGATCTTTTGGGATTCAGCTAAGTGAGGCCGCTTCAGGAGATGGTGATGACACACCTTCTGGGTATCGTATCATCTCTCTTGAATGTCTGTGACGCTGATGACCGCATAGGATGCCGAACTTGTGTCAGTTTAGGTCCATACCTGTGAGCAGGGTCGGGTTTGTTGCAGGAAACCATAACCTTCAGACTACCTGGTTTTCTTGATAGTGAATCAGTTTTGTTGGTATCATAGGTTCTCATCATCAGATATATGGTTGTTCTTGACAGAGCAGGGTTATGGTCTGGTATCAGGGGTTACTTCTCATCAGAGATATGGTTGTTCTTGACAGAGCAGTATTATGGTTTTGTTGATACAGAATCTTCACCTTCATCTCCTCAACAGCATAGTCGTCTTGATCTCCTGCTGCATGGTTGCATTTTGCATTGTTTTGCATACTCATTTGCATATCATTAACGTGTGTCTGTGTTGCAGGTACCGTTTCCCCCGGTTCAGGTTTTCTTGCCTTCTATTGTGCTATCATGGGTTCTCTGAGGAAGACCGTGGCCTACAAGCTCCCCACTCCTGATGTTGTTCAGCTGTCTAGTTTGATTGCTTTGGCAGATGATTCTGTGAGAGGTGAATTCAGAAAGTCTTATGGGAAATTGCTCAGCTTGGTTCGTAAACCTTCTGTGTTTGAGTTGAATGGGTTGTACGCCTTGCTGCAGTTCTACGATCCTCCTTTGAGATGCTTTACCTTCCCGGAATTTATTCTCGCACCTACACTAGAGGAGTATGCTGATTTGTTAGGTGTGCCTATCAAGAGTCAGATGCCCTTTGTTCATATGGATGCTGAGCCTAATTTGGCTAGTCTAGCTCTTTCGCTTCATCTGGATGCCTCTGAGTTGGTCTTGTCTAGTTGGAACAGGGTTCCCGGTTTCTCCTTGCAGTTCTTAGTGGGAAAGGCCCAGCAGTGTGCCAAAGACGATTGTTGGATCGTGTTCAACGCTATTCTTGCTCTTTGCATATACGACATCATTTTGTTCCCTAATATGCATGACTTTGTAGACTTCGACGCCTTTCACATCTTTGCAGCAGGGAATCCAGTCCCTACCTTGATTGGAGATGTTTATCATTCCGTCCACTACAAAAACGAGAACAGAAGGGGCAAGAATGTCTCATGCTGTGTGCCCCTATTCTATAGATGGCTTGATAGTCACCTACCCAAGAAGGGTCCATTTGCTTCATCTGCAGCCACAGCTGAGTGGTCTGAGCGTTTGTTGAGTCTATCAGCGGAGGATGTTGCCTGGTTTGATAGAGATAGGTTGGGTACTGAGATTATCTTCAGCTGCAACGAGTTTCTGAATGTGCCTTTGATAGGCAGGAAGGGCTATATCAACTATAATCCATCTCTGCTGGTCCGACAGTTTGCTTATGCTTTGAGAGCTCCACCGAAGGATGAAGAGGTGCAGGAATCTTTGTACCTCACTGGTCTTCTAGAGGGGGATATGTTATCTAAGCTTCAGCACGCTTGGAATGGTATCAGTAAGCGGGGAAAACCGTTGCTGGGAAAAAGTAATAGCCAAGCCTACGCTCCATATGTGACCTGGACCAGAGCCAGAGCAGATATCATAGGGATGCTGTTTCCTCCTGCGAAGCTAGAAAGCCCTCCAAT
This sequence comes from Lathyrus sativus, assembly GCA_963859935.3. NCBI lineage: Eukaryota > Viridiplantae > Streptophyta > Magnoliopsida > Fabales > Fabaceae > Lathyrus > Lathyrus sativus. Next base: position 136,386,237 of record OZ012736.1, on the reverse strand, counting down.
GATTGAAGAGCCTACCACCGTGCCTATTCAGCAGTACAATCAGGTGTTAGCTGAGCGAGAGGAGCTGAAGAAGGCAAATGAAGAACTGGAAAAAGAATTGGCTCAGCTCAGAAGCGAGAGAAGCGAAGCCGTCCATTCCTTCAAGAGGCAAACAGAGCTGGTAAACAAGTTAGGTACGGATTTGACTAAGCAGTTGGCTGAGCGTGAGCGTTTGGGTCGGGACTTCAAATCTGTCAACGACCTATTGGCCACTAAGAAGCAGCACTTGGATGAAGCGTACCGGAGAATATCCAAGTTTAATCAGCATTGAAAGGCCACCCTAGCCAACGACAAGGAACAGGAGGATAAACTGAAGCAGCAGATCTCCAAATTGAAAGCCCAGGTGAAGGCTAGTGAGAAGAGGTTTGATGAAGAAACCGTTCGCAGATATGCCACTGAAGGCCTGCTAAACAAGGCTCTTGCTAACCTGAAGGAGCACAAACAGACGTTTGAATCCAAGAAACAGAAGTTAGAAGATTGTTTCGACGAAGGAGCATGGGAAGACTCAGTTGAAGGTCTTCAATACACTATTATGCAGAGGGAGTTACTCGTCGAAGGGTTGCTCACTCAGCCTAATCATCCAGAAACGAGGGATCTGTTAGAAGAGTTTCGAGCCCGTGGCCGTGCTTGACTATATTTGTAATCCTTTTGTTTTGATCATTGTTGTATGCTGACTATCACCAGGCTTGTTGGTCGAGGTCATGCTATTGATTCTGCTTGTACTCAGTGACGTTGTGTACCGCCTTGATGTGCTTTCTTTATATATATGAGATGTTATTTCCATGATTGGACTCAGACTTCTTATTATCAGCACTGGCACTCAAGCACTAGGATCGGGGGGGAAATCTCCCTAACGCACAAACACACGTTTACATTTGCATGAAGCATTTGCATGACGGGCACGTTGTCGTTTTTCTAACCCTTTGTGTATGCAGGTTGTTCTAGGATTGATCGAAGGCCAATCCACCACTATTCGACCAGAGAAAATCAAGCTAGAGCAATGGAACAAGTGCAGACTGACGTTCAGGAAATCCGAGAGAGGATGGTCCGCTTCATGGAGATCATGCAAGTGGTTGCCAACGGCCAAGACCAGCTCAGAACATTGGTCCAGCCTCTGATCTCAAGGGTTGATAGCAACGGTGTACTCCATGGTGGGAATGTTCCAACCCCTCCACCTGTTGAAACTCCTCAGAATGGTATCCACGTGACCGGGGGGAATGGCAGTGGTAACGACAATGTGATCACTAACATAGGACTCAATGGCAATATGACTGGCGTCGGTAATGGAAATTTTGAAGCTAATGGCAATGCTGGACTGAGCAATGGCAACACAGGTGCTGGAAATCTGTATGGGCCTCAGCCATGGATAGAAGATCGTCAAGAAGATCTGTTCTCACAGAGGAGTGCTGACTGCTGAAGCACGTTTGAGGTATAAGGCACTCGAGGACAAAATGAGGAATTTCAAGAACCTGAACACTATGGGTGTTGACATGTCTAAATTGGGATTGATTTCTGATTTCAAGGCGCCTCCTAAATTCAAGGTACCCAACTTTGAGAAGTACAAGGGCACCACCTGCCCTCGTGTCCACTTAAGGTCATACTACCGAAAGATGTCCGCTCACTCTGAAGACGAGAAGTTGTTGATGCACTTCTTTTAGGATAGCTTGTCTGGGCCATCCTTGGAATGGTACATGAGTTTGGAACCTACCGGTGTGCGCACGTGGAAGGAACTTGCTGAGGCCTTCGTGCACCATTATCAGTATAACAGTGACTTGGCTCCGAACCGAGTTCAACTGCAGAACTTGTCACAGAGGAACAACGAAGGGTTCAAAGAATACGCCCAGCGGTGGCGTGAATTAGCAGCTAGAGTTCAACTGCCGATGGTTGAACGGGAGCTTGTTGAGATGTTTGTATCCACCCTCCCAGGGGTTTATTACGAGAAATTGGTCAGTGGTATGTCTGGAAGTTTCTCTGATCTCATCATCATTGGGGAGCACGTTGAAAATGGGATCAAGTTGGGGAAAATTCAAGGTGGTGATCTATCCTCAGCTGGAAGAGGAAAGAAACCATATGCTAGCAAAAGGCGTGAAGGGGAGGTGAGCGCCGTGTCTAACGCTCGAAGGAAAGGTAAGGGCCCGCGCCAGCAAGTGGCTAGCATAACCATCCCTGCTGTCCAACAACCCCAGCCACAGTAGCAGCCGCAGCAGCAGCAACCAAATCAGCAAGGGTACAGAAAGTATCAGAACAGGGCACCTCTGTCAAGTCGTCACCTTGAGACGCCACCTATGTCTTATGCCCAGTTGTTACAAACTTTGCTTCAGTTGCAGCTAGTCCAGAAGAGAACCCTGGCTCCCTTGACAGGGGCACCTCCGCAAGGTTATGATGCGAATGCAACATGCGATTTTCACTCAGGGGCACCTGGCCACACGATAGAAAACTGCAAAGCCTTCAAGCACAAGGTGCAAGATATGGTGGATGCTAAGATCATCAATTTCTCAGATAATGTGTTGAATGTCACAAAGAACCCTATGCCGAATCATAGGGGAGGTGGGGTGAATGCCATTATTGAAGAAGAGCATTTAGATGTGTTGATTGACTTCAAGGATCTGAAGATACCGCTTAGCTTCGTTAAAGCCAAGTTGATGAAGAAAGGCTTCTTTCCAGGCTGTGGAGAACTGTGTATGGGTTGTGCGACTCGTCCTGATGGATGTGAACAGTTGATAGAGGGGATTCAGAGCCTGATGACCGAAGGAATCTTGCAGTTTAGCCGAAGGGCCGAATATGGATCTGGAGAAGTAATGCTGAAGCAGGATGATGAGGTTGCCACCATCACCATCCCTCGCCAGACAATAACCATTTTTGCACTCAGGCCGCCCATAATTACCATCACCAAAGCTGGGCTGATACCTTTTGAAAGCACCAATGTTGTCCCATGGCATTATGGGGCAGACGTCTACTGTAACGGACAGAAATTGGAATTGGAACCATCTGGGCAGTCTGTGGGTAACCTAGTGGGAATTGGCGGAATCACGCGCAGCGGAAGAGTATTTGCTCCACCTGAGGTTGTGGCGGACAAAGCAGACAAAGCTGAAGGAACCAATAAGGGAAAGAGTAAAGTCATTGAGGAAATCCCTCATGGGGTAGAGAAGGACTTACTTGTAAAGGACGCTGAAGAGTTCATGAGGTTGATCAAGAAGAGTGACTACAAGATCGTGGATCACCTCCATCAAACACCCTCGAAAATTTCCATCCTAAATTTGTTGCTGTGTTCAGAGTCACATCGCAACGCGCTGTTGAAGGTTTTGAATGCCACGTATGTGCCGCAGGAAATCTCGGTCAACCAGTTGGAAGGGGTAGTAGCCCACGTGAACGCTGGAAACGGGTTAGGGTTCACTGACCTGGAGCTGACGCCAAAGGGAAGGAACCACAACAGTGCCCTGCACATCTCGATAGAGTGTAGGGGAACGATTATGTCTCACGTGTTGGTGGACACAGGGTCGTCGCTCAATGTTCTTTCGAAGAAGGCATTGATGAAGTTAGATACTCGAGGATTGATCTGCACACCCAAAGATCTGGTTGTGAAGGCTTTCGACGGAACCAAGCGTCATGTCTTTGGGGAGGTGACTTTGCCAATCCAAGTCGGGTCGGAAACTTTCGACGCAGTCATCTACATCATGGACATCATGCCAGCCTACAGCTGTCTCTTAGGCCGGCCATGGATCCATTCTGCTGGTGCCGTGACCTCCACGTTGCACCAGAAACTCAAGTATGCTGTCGGAGGCAGCATCGTAACTGTTTGTGGCGAGGAAGACATAATGGTTAGCCATTTGTTGTCTTTCAAATATGTTGAGATGGATGAGGAAATCCACGAAACCCTATGTCAGGCGTTCGAAGCTGTTAAAGTCAAGGACGTGGCTCCAGTAATGACCGAAAAGCCAGAGATGACTCTCTCTTCCTTCAAGGAAGCTCGGGCCGTTGTTCAAGCCAGATCTACCCCAGGCTAGGGGCAGGTTCTAGAAATACCTAACAAACAGGACAAGTTTGGGTTAGGATACTCTCCTGCGGCTGAAGCCTCCTCTTCTCACAGTGCGTCGCGAGGTAAAGGGCCGATCCAGTTTACAAGCGGCAGGGTGATATTCGAAAGTGTCAACGGAGTGTCTGAAGACGGCGAGGACAGCGATTGCGACCTAGATTCTTAGATCCAGCCAAGAAAACCAGGCCAGAGCCTCAACAACTGGTCCATCAGGGATACCATCCAAGTGACAGGAAAAGAGTAATGATTTACTTTCTCCAATCGTTGTACAACCCTATGTCCTACCCGGGGCATAGTGGTTTTACTGTCAGGGCCTTGTTTGATTATGTACATGCATTTTACCAATAAATCAAAAGGCGTTCTTTCGCATTCAAATGTTGTGATCTCTGTTATTCTTGTTTTATATTTGTTTTGAAAAACAATAAAATGGTAATGGGGTTTGTTCTAACCTGCATATCCTTGTTTTAAGCTTAACCCTTGTTATTGAAGGATCCACATAGCAGATGACATCGACTCTGGACCTTCCACGACTCACTTCGACTTCGATTGCCCGATCTATCAAGCCGAAGAAGAGATTGATGAAGACGAAGACCTTCCCGAAGAGTTGGCCCGCTTATTGAAACAAGAAGAGAAAGTTATTCTGCCTCACGAGGAAGAGATTGAGATTGTGAATTTGGGTTCTGAAGAACTTGTCAGGAACGTCAGGATAGGGGCAACATTGCAGAGTTATGTCAAGCAGAGATTGGTCGAGATGCTGAGAGAGTATAGTGACATCTTTGCTTGGTCATACGAAGATATGCCCGGACTTGACACTAACATCGTGGTCCATCACTTGCCGCTGCGAGAAGATTGTCCTCCCGTTAAGCAGAAGCTTAGGAGGACGCGACCAGATATGGCCGTTAAGATCAAAGACGAAGTGCAAAAGCAGCTTGATGTTGGCTTCTTAGCGGTCACCAATTACCCTCCGTGGGTCGCCAACAAAGTGCCTGTACCGAAGAAGGACGGTAAGGTACGAATGTGCGCCGATTATCGGGATTTGAATAGGGCGAGCCCTAAAGATGATTTCCCGCTCCCTCATATTGATGTGTTGGTCGACAATACAGCTCAGTTCTCCGTATTTTCATTCATGGATGGCTTCTCCGACTACAATCAGATCAAGATGGCACCGGAGGACATGGAGAAAACTACGTTTATTACACCTTGGGGAACATTTTGCTACAAGGTAATGCCTTTCGGTCTGAAGAACGCAGGGGCCACTTACCAACGAGCAATGGTTACTTTGTTTCATGATATGATTCATCATGAGATTGAAATCTATGTCAATGACATGATTGCGAAGTCCCAAACGGAGGAGGGACATCTGGTCAATTTGCTGAAGCTTTTTGAGATGCTTAGGAAGTTCAGGTTGAGGCTGAATCCTAACAAGTGTACTTTCGGAGTACGGTCTGGAAAACTACTGGGGTTTATCGTGAGTGAAAGAGGCATCAAGGTTGATCCTGCGAAGATAAAAGCAATACAAGAAATGCCAGCGCCAAAAACCGAAAAAGAAGTTCGTGGTTTCCTGGGTAGAATAAACTACATTGCAAGGTTTATCTCTCAGCTCACGGCCACGTGTGAAACGATGTTCAAACTGCTAAAGAAAGATCAGGCGATTATCTGGAACGAGGATTTCCAGAAGGCATTTGATAAGATAAAACAGTATCTACAAGAACCTCCGATCTTGATACCCCCAGTGTCCGGACGACCCTTAATCATGTACTTGACAGTTCTTGAGAATAGTATGGGGTGTGTTCTCGGTCAGCACAACGAGACGGGCAGAAAGGAGCATGCCATTTATTACTTGAGTAAAAAGTTCACGGACTGTGAATCTCGTTACTCGATGCTGGAGAAGACGTGTTGTGCACTAGCCAGGGCTGCCAAACGTTAATGACAGTACATGCTCAATCACATAACCATGCTAATTTCGAAGATGGATCCGATCAAGTACATATTCGAGAAGCAAGCGCTTTCGGGCAGGATTGCTAGATAGGAAATGGTGTTGACGGAATATGACATTCAGTACGTTTCCCAGAAGGCCATCAAGGGCAGCGTATTGTCTGAATACCTTGCCGAACAGCCGATCGAGGATTATCAGCTGATGAAATTTGAATTCCCTGATGAGGATATCATGTTTCTCAAAGCAAAGGATTGCGATGAACCGTTGCCCGACGAGGGTCCAGATAGGAAATCCCAATGGAAATTGATATTTGACGGGGCGGTTAATTCTTATGGAAGTGGCATTGGGGCAATCATCACGACCCCCAATGGATCCCACATCCCGTTTACCGCTTGACTGACGTTTCCGGTCACCAATAACGAGGCAGAGTACGAAGCATGCATCATGGGCCTGGAAGAAGCAATTGATTTGAGAATCAAGAACCTAGATGTATATGGTGACTCGACACTTGTGGTTAACTAGATTAAAGGGGAATGGGAGACTCGTCAATCGAATTTGGTGCCGTACATGAATTATGCCAGAAGGATGCTTCCGTTCTTTGATCGAGTGGAACTCCATCATGTGCCCAGGGCTGAGAATCAGATGGCTGATGCCCTAGCCACGTTGGCTTCGATGTATAAAGTCAATTTTTGGAATGAAGCTCCAAGAATTGTCCTTTCTCGTCTTGATAGACCTGCATTCGTCTTTGTGATCGAGGAAGCCTCCGATGGCAAGCCATGGTTCTATGATATCCAGTCTTTCCTTATGACTAAGGAGTATCCTGCGGGAGCATCAACCCAGGATAAGAAGACTCTGAGGAGGCTGTCTGGAAATTTTTATCTCAATCCTGATGGAGTTCTGTATAAGAGAAACCACGATCTTGTGCTACTCAGATGTGTAGATGAGAAAGAAGCGAGTATGCTCATGGAGGAAGTCCATGAAGGCACATTTGGTATGCACGCCGGCGGGCATGCTATGACGAGAAAGATCCTGAGAGCATGATACTACAAGCTGACGATGGAATCAGATTGCTTAAATCTCGCGAAGAGATGTCATAAATGTCAGATTTATGCTGATAAGATTCATGTGCCGCCGTGCCCGTTGAATGTCATGTCCTCCCCGTGGCCGTTCTCCATGTGGGGCATCGATATGATCGGCAAGATCGAGCCCACTGCATCTAACCGTCATCACTTCATTCTAGTAACTATCGACTACTTCACCAAGTGGGTGGAGGCAGCCTCATATGCTAATGTGACCAAGCAGGTGGTGGCTAGATTCATAAAGAGGGACATCATCTGTCGTTACGGAGTTCTCGAACGGATCATTACTGATAATGGTTCGAATCTGAATAACAAGATGATGAAGGAGTTGTGCTAGAGTTTCAAGATTAAACATCACAACTCATCTCCTTACCGGCCGAAGATGAATGGCGTCGTTGAAGCGGCCAATAAAAACATCAAGAAGATTGTACAGAAGATGGTTGTGACCTATAAGGATTGGCACGAGATGTTGCCATTTGCACTGCACGGTTATCGTACAATGGTGCGTACATCAACCGGGGCAACTCCTTTCTCACTGGTGTACGGTATGGAAGTTGTCCTACCGTTAGAAGTTGAGATTCCTTCTTTACGAGTTTTGGTTGACGTGAAACTCGATGAGGCAGAATGGATTAAGAACCGACTAAACCAACTCAGCCTAATGGACGAGAAAAGATTAGCATCGATTGCATATGGTCGTCTGTACCAAAGCCGAATGAAAAAAGCTTATGATAAGAAGGTGCGTCATAGAAGCTTTCAGACGGGTGATCTCGTCCTGAAGAAGATTCTTCCTCCACAGTCCGATCACCGGGGCAAGTGGACTCCCAATTATGAAGGTCCGTATATCGTCAGCAGGGTCTTCTCGGGAGGAGCCTTGTTGTTATCCATGATGGACGGCAAAGATTTTGCATCCCCGGTGAACGCGGATGCAGTTAAAAAATACTTTGCTTAAAAATGACCCGCTGGAAAGAAAAAGAATATCCAGGCAAAAATGGGGCATCTCGGCGAACCATAAAAAAGGGAAAAAGGTTCGGGCAAAAATTAGGGATATGAAAGAAAAGAATGTACACCCGCAAAGTCGAAAACCTGGAAGGGAGACTTTGGCAAAAAAGGGTATCCCGGTGAATCGAAAACCCGAAAGGGCGATTCAGGCAAAAGTTAGGGATTTGAAAAAGCAAATGACTGCGTTCCGTGTATGGACTTTCATTGTTTGGTGGTTTGGAAGACCTGAGGGCCGTTTATCTGAATCAATCTCTTCTGAAGCTGAAGCGTCGGAGAAGTATCGAAGTCGAGTGGGTCATAGAGGGATCAACTCATGGTGTTCGTCTACGCCACATTGCCGACATTTGTGTATATACTGATGTATATTTATGCTTTTATATTTGCACAGCTTCCTCATTCCAGGAGCTTGCATCTGTTGTAAAACATTTTCACCCATTCAGGGGTTCGTCATTAATAAAAAGTATACTATTCAACAATTCTGTTTGTTTGTTTAGCACCTATCTAATTTGTTTGCGAAAAAGAACGCCGATGTTTTTGATAAAATGCGCATACATAAACTTACCGGCCTAGGCCACTAATTGTTGAAACGATGAATTACTTGAACATTGTCACAAGATGATAACCTTGATAGTTCCCTTTGAGAGGGGTGTCATGTCTGTTTGTTTGTGTTGTTGCAGGTATAACATATCCCAGGCAGTACGCCGTATACGTTCCCAAGCAGGATGATTCCTTCTTCTCCAGCAAGTTCAGCAGCATCTCCCCGCGGAGTCTGAACATGAGATTGTAAGCATTGATATGTCTCCCCACAGAGAAGATTCTCTCCCCAATCAGATGTATCCTGAAGGATCGTCATCTCCCCGGCTGAGTCATACACTAAAGTGTGCGTTCATTCCCCAGCACTAGATCAAAGTGCAGTTTTCGTAGAAGACCACTCGCAAGTATGCAACACTCGATACAGCAGACTGAAGTCTCCAGCGGAATTGAAATTCCCCACAGAGTTGTACTCTCCCCAGTAAGCAGGATGATTCCTTCTTCCCCAGCCAAGTTTGTAATTCCCAAGAGAGCCGAGTCCTTGGAAGCCGTTCGAGCCATGATTGGTTTTCCCCAGTAGAGTGTTGAATAGCTGATGCTATATTTCCCCATCGGAGTCGTTACCTCCAGGAAAGTGTTAGCCGCGAAGGCCGTGCAGTTTATTTCTACGATTAATATCGTTTCCTCGAAAGTTTGTGGTTTGAATACCTGGTTGAGCGGGTTCAGGTTCTTGTAGAACTTTGCTCCCCTGCAGCAGTCCACTGAAGTTCGTTTCCCCAGGGGGAATCCAATTGAGATTGGTGTGACTTCTTCTCCTTGGCAGGATGATTCCTCCTCTCCACCAGAGTGGTTCCTTCTCCTTGACAGGAGAACTCTCCCTTCAGCATCTATTTTGCTGATGGGGTCGTAGCATCTTGCATGATTGCATAGCATTTACCCTAAAAATGCGTAGCATTTCCACCGTGTGGAGCATTGCGCCATAGTCAAACATATGCATATGAAACATGAGCTAGGTCGTTACCGTTCTTGTTTTGCAGGTGTTCCTCAGCGAGGTTGATTTCTCAAGATGATTCTTGAATTCCCCATCAAAGTAATTGCTTAAGATGATTCTTAAAATCCCCAGTGAAGTCTCCAGGGTTGGTTGCTCAAGTTGATGCTTGGAGTCCCTGGCAGAGTGTTTGCTCAGGATGATTCCTGAAATCTCCAACAGAGTTACTGGTTCAGGATGAGTCTTGAAGTCCCCGGCGGAGTTATTTGCCCAAGAAGATTCTTGTAGTCCTCAGCTGAATTTATTTGTCCAGAATAATTTCTGAATCCCCGAAGCAGAGTTACTTGATAGTTCTCCAGAATCCCCAGCGGAGATGTGTCATCCCCAGCAGGTTTTTAAACAGAAAAGTTGAAATTTCCTGGAAGACTTATTGACGAAGTCCAACTGACGCCCGAAAATGTCTTTGAATGCCCGATGGCATAGTTACAGAGATTGTCAAAAGTTCCTAATGACCTGATGAGTCCCGAGGAATTCTTCTGCCGCAGTGTCGCAGAATGCCTAACGGCAATACCAGCTATGTATCACCGGTTACCGAGTCACCAGTGATCCCTTGATGACTTGAGGATGAAGATCTACAGCAAAATCAGATGATCATCCTGACGGAGATTTGAGATTAGACTCTTCACCGGTTACCGTGTGACCAATTCCCCAGCAGAGTTGTCGTGCAACTGTCATGCTCAGTTTCAAAGATGTTCCTACCAATCAAAGTATCGTTTACCTGTGCGGTGGAAGATTGCCTATTGCCGTGTAACCGGTGATCCCTTGATGATTTGAGGACGCAATGATATCAGATAAATCAGAGAGTCATCCTGACGGAGGTTCAGATCAATATTTCCCCAGCTAGTTGTCGTGCAACTATTATTTCAGTTTCCGAAAATTTGTCCCCATCAGAGTACCGTATACTTGTGCAGTTGGCAAATTTCCGGGTTTGTTGGTATTCAACCGTCTTTTACCTTGATTTTTTGAGAGTCGTTCGCTTCTCACCCAGTCAGGTCCAAGCCGTTTGAATAGGGGCAGCTGTTGCACCCCAAAATTTGACTAACATTTCTTTACCTAGCTTATGTTTCATTTCATTCACATTAGCATTATCATTTGCATTTCATTGACGTGTGTGCAGGAGATCAAGAGGTATGATTACCAATTAAGAGCTATACAAGACTATGAAGCTAGCTAGAGAAAGTTATCCAAGTGTTCAAGGGTTGATATCCTTGACAGAGAAGTTAAAAGATCCTCAAAGAGAGTGATTGAAGCCAAGAAGGTGTGTCTCCTAACTTGAGAGTTGTGGGAAGCCATCAGATGATTCTAAGGTCATGAAGTTAGACTTGAGGTCTTGAGAGAGCTCATGAGAAGTGTTGAAGAACACTTTGAGGCCTAGACAGGTCATTGTGCAAGATTACGAATACTCAGCCATGAGTGGTGCAGCTAGGGTTTGACTGGGTCAACCCTAGGTCAACTGAGGATTTGAAGGAAGTTGAGACCTAATTCAAGAGCCATGTGATCATGGATTAATGCATTGATATGTTCTAAGGATGATTCCAAGGTTAACTCATCATGATTGAGGAGTTTGAGAAGTTTCAGGCTAGGGTTTCTAAGGCTTGACAGTGTAAAATCCCCTAGTTTGGCCCCTATCTTCAAGGCAATGTAGCTCAAGATGTGATTGTCATATCTTCTTGACCCCAACATGATTTTTGTAGAGCATGGTCTTAGCCTTAATTTGAGTGCTAGAAGTCCTTGATAGGATTTTTAGAACTCAAGTTATGGCTTTGACAAGTTACAAGTCATCTGAGGTATGTGAATTTGGAGCTTGAAAGTTACCCAACTTGCATGACACTTTTTCCTAGAAGTATGATTCCTATGAACTTTTGGTCAACATGAATGTTGTTCCTTATTCTCTTAGCTTTCGATAGAGTACTAGAAGTCCATGAGTGGATTTGTAGAACTCAAGATATGGCTTTGACAAGTCAAGGGTATTTTGGGTATTTGGACATTACAGGTCATTTTGAATCATAAGTCAATTACACCATCTTTCAAGCCTCAAATGAATTTTTGTTCAACATGAAAGTTGTTCAAAATGATGTTTTTAGCTTGTCTAAACATCAAGTGTCCATTGATATGGATCATATAAAGCATTGGTGGAAGAAAGTTCATATAAAAGCCATTTTAATGAATTAAGATGGGAAAATTCAAAACAATTGAGAATAACTTGTTTTAAGTCAAATTTGTGGTCATTTTGAATGGAGTTGATGTTTTAGAGAGATTGGAATTGTCACATTTTTGATTTGAAGTGCTTAACATGGCCATTTGGAAGGTTGCTTCACAAATAAGAAACAAACCTCACACACTCCATATGTTGAAATCAAGGGAAATAAACCACATCATTACATCCCACAAGGCTTAAGTGTATGGTTTGGAAGGAAATTGGAGTATGAACAAAGCTTGAGAGCACATATCCACATTGAAATTTTGGAAGGAAGGTGAAAATCCAAAATCCACAAATGGGCTTGGTTTGGGCCTCTAACCCATTGAAACAGAATATAAAAGGGATTTAGAACAGAATTGGAAGCTTCTAGTGCCAAAATTCGTGGAGAAGCCATTGATGCAAGGTGAAGAAGAAAGCTTGAAATTGAAAATTCGTTTTGGAGAATCAGGAGGTTTCAACCAAAATTAAGCATCAAGAAACATTCTCCATTAATCACTGAAGAATTCTGCAAGGTTTGGAAGAGAATTGAGGTGTGAATCCACTGCAATCCAAGCTCAAAGACAGGTTTAAACTTCTTGAAATTTCTCTTAATTATGTGCTTTTAATGAAGTAGAAGCATGCGGTTAGGATCCTGATGATGAGTAGTTGAATTTAGGATGATCAATTTTAACTTTAAAGACGATTTAGGTTGAAGTTCATTTTCGGTTGAGATTGATATCTCAAGATTCATGCGTTTTTAGAGTGAATAAGTGGCATGGTTGAATTGCTGGTGAAATTCTAGTCAAGTTTCATTTAGAGATCGTGGCGAATGGTTGATCGTAGACGAACTTAGGGTTATACAAGGGTGGCCGGAAAAGCCACCGGCGATGGCCTGGTTCGCGCGCAGGTTTGCAGGTTTGAAATGAGGAAGATTAAATCCTCACCATCCATTCATGTGGAAAGCTTGACTCAGTCCATTGATCCCAGCGCTCACGTTGAGCCACGCGTCCATCCCCTTAAACTCACCGTTTTGATTAATGAAGGAACTCAGCTAGTAAACTTCGCTGTGTGAACCAAGAGATTGTAGGTTCGAGACCTGGAGTGTGCATTTTTTGGTTAATTTGAAGAATGAATTGAGCCTGAACGTAATCATAGGCATGTGGGCTTGGGTTTCAGTTGCTATCACCACCCCTCCATCCAAGTCCAACATGGATTTTCAATGTAAATTGGTTACTCAATGCACCCTCCCCTAGCTTATTTTTGTTTGAACTGAATGGATATTCATATGGGCCTAACGCCCTCCTTGCTAGTGGCACCTCCCTTCTGGCCCAACCCAGGATATGAACTTGAAATATTTGCTATTTGATACGCCAGTTTTATTATTTTCTTATTTTTCATCATTTCATGTAGTTTAGAAAATAATTCATAAAAAATAGAATAATAACTCAAATTGATCCATGTTTTTTTCCCCTGACTCATGAGTGAGTCTAGAATTTTAGGAAATTGAAAGATTAGGGATTCATGCATTTGTGATTTTAATTGCATTTTTTGTATTTTAATTGACATTAATTTCATTATGGTTGATGCCTTGTCTTGTGGAATTTTGTGTGATCATGTGATGATGATTTTTGAGCTGATTTTTTCTGTGTAGCTATTTTAGACATGTATGCTCCCCTTAGATTTTTATCACATTTTTGTGATGAAATTAGGTGTTGGTTTTAAGTTGAAACTTTAGGTGCTTTAGTTTTAGGGTTTAAGCTTAGTACCTTGTAGTTTGGATTTTATTTCTAGGAATTTTTGGATGATTTAACCTCTGGATTTTGTATGGTAGAGTCATGATTGACTTAAGTTCCCATAGTTATTTTTGTAGGATTTTACAATTGGTTTTAGTATTTTAGTTAGGATTAACTTTAGTACTAGGTTTTAGGTGATCCTAACTTGCTAATTCAACTTAAATGATTTCTTTAGTTCCCTTAGATTAGGGTTTTGCCTCTCTTGCTCTTGGCTGATGATGAAGGCATGTGTGGGATGCTGAGGAATGCATGGTGGAGCTTGGACTTGAAGTTTGCTCTTCCTTTGGAGTAGTTTTGTTTAGGTGTTAAGATTAGGGTATGAAAGTAGAGCTTCTAGATAGATTCTATTCTTTCATAAACATGGAAGGTGTTGATCACTTCCATTCTTCCCTATGATGTAAGGTCCCTTTGTGAAGGCCTCATCCCTTCTTTGGTAGGATGTGTGGCTCTTCACAGGCTGGTAGAACCTTTGAGGGTTCCTTTCTTTGATGGTGGAGTGTTTAGTGGTGACCTTTGGTCTTCACTTTGCTTTCCACTATCCAAACCTTGCTCTTGTTAGATGAATCTTTCTCCCTTGCTAGAGGATGGAGTTCCTTGTTAGAAGATTGAAGATGCTAGAGGTTGCTACTTCCCTTTGTTTGAAGACTGCCATTGGAGCTGAAGCTTGAAGACCAAGAAGAACAAGTTGACACTTGTTGTTGAAGATGATAGCCTTGAAGAGCAGTTGAAGACTGAGGACTGAACTGCTGTTAGAGGAGAGCTTTGCTGTGAAGCTGTGGAAGCTGTTGATCTGCTTTCTTTCCTGTCTGTTTGCTTGCTGTGCAACTGTATTGATGTGACTTGTTTGATTTGCTTGATGCATTAGAATAAGTTCATGCTTAGCTGATTTAATCTAGGAGCATGATTGCACTAGAGGTTGAGTTGCTCCCTCTGCTTGTATTGTTACTGTGTGGCTTTGCTTGCGGGTATTCGGTAGAGCTCAGCTCCCTTGCCCATGTGGGTTGTGATTTAATTGATTTCATTTTATTTCTTCTGTATGATTGCAGTTATTCATATTTGGCTTGAGGTTGAGATGAGCTTGTGGAGGCTGATCTCCCACACACATTTCCTCCCTCACTTGCATTGCATGCATTTTTCAGTCGTTTACTGTTTACTGTTTAAGCTGATGCTTTATCTGTTTCTATTTATCATTGACATGATCCCCTAGGAATCTCACTTCCTTTCATAAGGAAGTGATGATTAGAACTTTAGGTTGAAACCTATGCATGATAACTTCTAGGAGTCCCCTGTTTCAAACCTCAACCATAGGATGAATCCTTGGCATGACAACTGTTAGGACTTGATAGTCTCCCCTTAGTTGAACTTGTTCGTTCTCTCTTCTCATCTCAAAACAAATTAAAATACAGTAATAAGGGTTAACTGACGTCGTACGTTACGAGCCTTAAGCTATCTAAGAAAGGGTTGTCGGAGAGTTTCTTTTCAACAGTCTCGATGTTTAGTATGGCACCCTTTGGGTGGCATGCGACGCATTCACTCTCAGGTCATAGTCTCTAGTGCGATATTGGTTGCAAACATCCATAAAAAACAGTTCTTCCGTAAAAGACAGAAAACAAACTTCAAACCTTTTTGCCCCGTGGGCCCATAATTCAAAGGAAGCTTTTCTGAAGAAAAGAGTGTCGTTAACTCCCAGTTCTACCGCAAACGGTAACGCCTAAGTCTCCAAGGGTCGAGCTGCGTACATCCAACTGCTGGAACTGTTTGTTAACCCTATTCGATAAAATAAATGAATCTGAATTCCCGTAATCCGTATTATCCCGAACTACGTAAGCTCTGATCTCTCATACATGTTGAGAGTAGGTAGGCACAATACTGACGTATTGACAAGCCACCTTCCCCCATCACCCGTAGTTAGCCGAACTGCGTTAACTCTGATTTCTCATTCTCTAATGAGAATACGTAGGCATAAAGCGCGACGCTTTGTCGAGTCATTTTCTTTTATTTTTAGACCGGCCTTGATAGGTAGGTAGTTAAATAAACCCGTCAGATAAACACAACAAGCGTGGATCCCATCAAGTACGATGGACGTGAGGGGTGCTAATACCTTCCCCTTGCGTAACCGACTCCCGAACCCAGACAATGGTTGCGATGACCTTGTCTTATACCTTTTCGTCAGGTTTTTCCGATCGTTTCCTTTCCTGTTCTCAGGGATAAATAACGAAAGGCGGCGGCTCTTCTCTTTTGCCGGCACCTTATTTTCGCGGTAGCGACATCATGAATTGAGAGAAAGTTTGAAAGGTAGTTTACCTAGTGAAGAGCCTCCACTGGGCCTTGAAACTATGCTGAAGCTTAATGAAAATGCCCAGAATCATTCCATGAATTCCATTAAAGATGTTTGGATGCTCAATTTGGTCTGAAAATGGATGAATCTCAGAATTCGAATTCCACCTTGCTCTCACTTTTTCTCCATGTGTTCTTGCTCTCTGGGCACGAAATGACCTAATTTTTCCTCCATTCTTCATCCAGAATACTTATATATTAGATTTGACATCAAATGGGGGCCCAATTGTGGCTAAATTGTGAGAATGCAATTTCAATATTTGCTCACTTTTTGCTTGCCATCCCACACGAATTTCTCACTGCACATGCTCATATTTTGCTTCAAATCAGTTGCACATGGCTTTGGTTAATCAAAGGGTCAAGAATTAGCCCTTGTTTTTTATCCTATGGATGATTTCCAATTTATTACTTCAAGAGGAAGAAAACATGAAAATGGCCAATTTAAAAACCTCAAATCTCAAATGTGAAAATGGCAATGTCTTTGGAACAATATTTGCACTCAGAAAATGCACAAATTTTCCTTGAGAAAGTTCAAAATCATTTAAATCTCAATATCTCATTTTAAGCCTCCTTTATGAAAAATTCAAATCCTAAATCTTCAATCCAAGCTCCAACCATGACAAGAGATGATTTGGTAATGCAAATGGCCCTATTTGGAGAAAGTTTCATGTCGAAAAGATTTCCATTTGAATTGTGCAAGTTGGTGAAATGGACCTATAATTTTATGACCTGTAATCTTACTTTCCCAAAATACCCCTAACTTGTAACCCTCATAACTTGAGTTATACAAATCAGATGAAAGAATTCTAGTACATTTTGGAACATGTTGGCCAAAAGTTGAGGAGAAACATCCTTCTAGGTCAAAAATGGCTTGGAAGTTGGTTGACTTTTGTTGACCAAAATCACATCCCTCTGATGACCTGTAACTTGTCTGGATCATAACTTGAGTTCTATAAATCCAATCAAGGACTTCTAGTACTCAAAAGAAAGCTAAGAACATGCTCTACAAGTTCCATGTTTGTCAAAAGTTGAGATGAAACTTTTATCTTGAGATAGGTGGTCTTGAAGTCAGGCAATAAATAAGGGATTTTACCCTGAGAACCCTAATTTAGTAACTTCTCACACACTTGATCCTTGATGAATTGAACTTGAAATGATATCTCACATATCCAAATATAACATGCCATGACCATAAAGACTTTGAATTGAGTTTTAATCTCCTTCAATTGCACAGTTGACTAAGGACTAGCCAGATGGAAACCCTAGGTGCAACACCTTCAACTGTAACCTTTCACACTAAGCACAAACACTTGGATGAGCTCCACAATGACCCTCAAGGCACTAAACGAGCTTTCTCAAAATCTCATGCCCATAACCATGGCTTCACAACCCTCTGATGATCTTGAACTGGCCTCCAAGTTAGGAGCTGACCCATATACATCCATCCTTTCTTTCACAAGACCACTGCCCACTTCCTGATGACTTGATGACCATTCAATCTTGAGAAACACCCCTTGCTTAGGCTCAACCCTCTGAGTAGACTCCCCTTGATGTACACAAACTCTTGATCCTCTGTTCAATGAGAAATGCTATGCAATGCAAATGCTAGAAAGAAATGAAATGAAACACAAGCCAACCAAAGAAAAAAAGTTGGGCAAATTTTGGGGTGCAACAGCTTCCCCTATTCAAACGACTTGGACCTGAATGGATGAAAAGCGGATGACGTTCAAACAATCAAGGTAAAAGGCGGTTGAATACCAAAGAATTCGAAAATTTGCCAATTGCATAAATAAACTGCAACGCTCTGATCTGGGAACAAATATCCAGAAAAAACTTAGCGCAGACAGTTGCAACGACAACCGGCTAACTGATCATCCGATAAAGAACACCTGACATTGCTGCCAGTCATCTGTGTAACACCACAGACATTGAACCCATGGGCCAGATGAACATGCACTTGATCCTTTCCATTGTCCAAAACCAGATCAACATGCACTTGATCTTTTCACATCGTCTAAAGCCGGATCAGCATGCAATTGATCCATTCACATCATCTAATGATAGACAGGAAGAAACAATCCCGAAGGTTCACATCGTCTAATGATAGACAGGAAGAAAATATCCTGAAGGTTCACATCGTCTAATGATAGACAAGAAGAAAAACAATCCCGAAGGTTCACATCGTCTAATGATAGACAGGAAGAAACAATCCCGAAGGTTCACATCGTCTAATGATAGATAGGAAGAAACATAATCCCGAAGATTCACATCGTCTAATGATAGACAGGAAGAAAAACATCATATCCAGAACTCATATCATCTAGTGATAGACGAGAGGAACAATAAATCCAAATCTCGCATCGTCTAATGATAGACGAGAGGAACAGATATAGGCCACGTCAATGAACCTCAAAACCACCCATCAAAATTCAGAATCCTTTCGCCCATAGGAATTGATGGAAAAATATCTTCAAAGGGGTCACATCATCAATAAGAACTGACAGAAAGAAAACCACCTTCAAAGAGCCATGTCATCAAGAAGAATCAACAACTAGGAAATCCTAACACTCTTCAAAGAGCCCCGACATCAATAAGAATCGACAGCCAGAAAAACCCTCCTTGCAATGTCATCTCAACCAATAAAACAGAAAGAAAACCATATCTGAAAGATCGCCTTGAAACCTCCCAGCGTCTAAAGATATACGGAGAGAAAACCATGTCCAAAACTCGCATCGTCTAATGATAGACGAGAGAAAACCATACACAAAGCTCGCATCGTCTAATGATAGACGAATGGAAACCTGTTGGGGAAACACATCGTTGATAGGAACTGACGGAAAGAAAAACTGCTTGGGGATGTCATCATCAGAAGACTAATGGACAAAATCATAACCGATAGATGATCTGAAACCTGAATAAACCGATAAGCTGACTGAATCAAGCTGCTGGATAAATGCCCCTGTATTGATTGAAGAAGATATTCAAGTTGCCACAGAAGGCTGACAGAAACTGGCTTATGCTTCGAATGCATATGCGTATGTTTGAATATGGCGTAATGCTCCATGCGAAATGGAAATGCTACGCGTTTGAGGATGAAATACAAGGATGATGCAAATATGATAACAACATGCAAAGATGCAGATGCAGGCTCGGGCTGCCGGAGAAAGCTGGATACAACAGAACATTCCAGCAAAATAAATGCTGGAAAGGTGAAGCCAACTCCATTGGGGATAACTAGATGTGCCAAATATGCTTGGACTCTCCTGGAGATAGCTTACACATGCCAATGATGATTGGACTTTCGCTGGAGAGAACAAACGAAGTATTCCTGCGTGCCAAAGGGAATTTGATTTGCAAAGGATCAGGTACGACTGATGCTGGAAAAGATAACTGGTCTGAACTCGAAGGTTTTTTGGTTGAAAGGGTCAAGGGATAGTAGCACGACTTCCCGACATTCGTCTTGCACTTGAAAGTTAGCTGAACCTGCTTGAACAACTCTGAAGATATGGAGAGGAACAAATCCTAAGCTTCCAACCTTGCCCAAGCTCGTGGGACCTCTGTGAGGATATTCCTCGAAAGGAAATCTAAAATCTCATGCCCTGATGGCTTGATATACACTGCCTAAACACCTTGAACCTCGGAGAGGTACTTCACATTAATTGCCCCACGAATAAGGAATAGCTTCTGTGCTCTTTAGGGTGGTCTATCCCAGTTTGCCACGATTTTGCCCCTGATTGGATGATCTGTGGGGAAAGTGTTTCTTAGCTGCGAGAGATTCAACGAATATCGACTCGACTGTCTCAGATTAACTGACTTCTGGATGGCTGACTCCCACGATCATTCGATATAAACTTGACCCAGTTCGATAGAGTATTCGGGAAATCCGCATTCTATCCTGATCAATCTTTCCACTGTGGAAACTATCCTGCTGACAAGTGTTTACTCACAAGTAAAACAAGTTGTCCTGCATAAAAGATACATTAAATGCAATGCATATGACAGTTTTGACATTCCAATCTGTTCACTGGAAAAAATTATGACATAAAGTGTGAAATCAAATATTAACATGTCAACATTAGTACAACGCTGTAAGAGGAATCCTTTTAGGAGTCAGTTTCAATGCGATCTTTACCGAAGTATGCTTTCGAAACAAACCTGCTTCAATTAGGACTTTTTCAGGTTGTAACTTGGTCAGGTTCACAGTTTACAAGGAAAGGATAAAGGCTCAAGATTTATTATAACCCACCCATTCTCCGTGATGTTCTCCCATCCTATGCTCAGCTATTTTGACACTAGCGCTCACCTCTCAGAGGTTGAGTGACAAGAGTGCTGGTTCGGGAAACCACAAGTTTTCTTTCTCGGAATGACAGTCACTCGCTTTTCGTCTTTTGGTGCCTGAATCACACGACTTGTTTTTCACCATAATTTTTTTTTATTTCCCTAACTTTTGCTTGGACTGGCTCTTTTGAGCTTCTTTGGATTTCAAGGTCCAGCGGGATGCCCTAATTTTTGCCTAAGTCGCTTGTTTTTAAGATTCAACTTAGCGGGCTTTATTCTTTTTTTTTATATTCTTTTTCTTTTCGAACAAATAGTGTGACACCGGCTTATCTGACTCTTTCGGGAATAATGTGACTGTTTCACTCCTTATCGGTAAGGTTTAACCACTGTGGTTCTTTAGGCACGACCTATACAGATGTGATTTATCCTCAAACGGGAACACTCCTATTACAATTAGGATGTTCGGTCAAATCAGCTGACACCTACCCTGCCCCCAGGTTAAGACTTAGGGTTTTTCGTTTTCAAAAAGGAACTCCTACTACTAGGCTCAAAGGGGTTGACAAGGGATTATCATCCTTATATCTCTGGTGTTTGGGAATTTGAAACAATGCATGTACATCATCAACAGGTTTCATTTCAAAAGCATACTTTCGGAAGCTTGCGCATCTTTAAACTTCGTCATCCTCCCCGGACTCTGCTTAAACAAGCGTATAACATCTGTCGTCTGTAAAACCAATTAGTGAACATGGATGGATTAAATCAAAATATGCATATTCATTTCATTAATATCAATCAACGGAAACAACAAGTTTTACAAATGAGATTGCACTTTAAACAGGAAAGGAAATTACAAACATAAAGAAATAACAGAATAAAATGAAAATTGCCATCTTCTGAGAACTGGGATTTCACACTGATCAGATGTTGTGGGAATGATGCGACTCTTGAAGTCTTCAAACTCAATCAGACGACCGACGTGGCATAGGTACTGGACGCAGAGGAGCACTCCTTCTTTTCAGATTATTGTTGCGGGGCCGATTCTGATTCTGGTACTGATAGCTTTGCTGCAAGGACCCAAAAGGTCGTGGACTCTGAACGGCAGAAACATTCGGGGACTGGGTTTGGACTCGTGAGGATTCTCCTTGCTCGGGCGCTTTCATCCTTAAGCTCGATCCAAGAACCGGCAGCGACTGTGGGCAAGGGGATTCTGACACCATTGATTGCAGGATATACTCTTGACCTATTGCAGCCTTAGGCATGGGAACAGAAGTATCCATCTCTTTTTCACAACAGGGAGCAAACTCGCCTGATACCTTCATGCCGCTCGGCGTGAATTCAATTGTCTTTGAATCAATCAAATCCTGAACCTTATGCTTAAAAGCTTTACAGTTTGCGATGCTGTGCCCCTGTCCTCCATAGTGGAAATCACAATAAGCATTGATATCGAAGCCCGGTGGTGGTTGGCCAGTAAGTGGATCCAAAGTTCGAGGCTTTACCAACTGAAGTTGGAGCAAGAGTTACACCAACTGAGCATAATCCATGGGGATCTGATCGAAGATTCTATCTTGAGATTTTGTCCTCTGACCATATCTTCTAACTCTGGGATTCTCCTGAGAAACGGGTCGCAGCTGATGACACGGGAATTTTGGAACTTCTGGTTGCACAAAAGATTTTTGACACACATTTTGCTCTGGGATAGGCTCTACAGACAGAAGTGGAACAAGCATCTTTGCTGCAGCCTCCGGCATCTGATCCTCTTCTTTCCTAAGCACATTTCTTATCACTTCCATGATTAAACCCACTTGATCTTTCAACTGCTGGTTCTCCTCTCTGAGTGCATTCTGACCCAAGCGCAACGCTTGCATGTCCGCAATGAACTGACCCATCTGGCTCTTGACGTCTCTCAGCTCTGCTTGGACTTGCTCCATGACTTTGCGGGAATTCCTGTGACTACCTGATTATATAGCCTGCAGCAAACTAACGAGTACATGAAGTCAGATTAACAGCTCCGAGGTAGCTGTTACACAAGAATAATATGCAAGATGCAAACAAGCATGTAACAGGGAAATCTCAGAATAGCACCAAGGTAAAAAGGAAGCCAAGATCCAAACAGAGAGAACCATTACACATATATGCACCACATAGGAGTAACTAAATACAAACAGAATGACCTCGGCCAACAAGCCTGGCGATGGTCAGCATGTAGTAATGAATAGAAGCTAATCACGTAAGCAAAGAAAGTAGATGCGGCAGTTGGCACGGGAAACCTCTAGCAACTTCCCTCATATTCAACTGAGCCTTCAGTTTGAAACTCTTCAGAACACACACTCTCGGTGGATCCTTCCATAACAAGAACTGTTGTGCCTCCATGGCTGGGTGAAGGGGAATCATTAATCTGAATAAAACCCTGAGGCATGATGGAAAACTTGTTAGAGTCTAAAAGAGTCTGAACATGGCTCCTAAACACCTTACAATCATCCGTGGAATGCCCCGGTGCCCCAACATGGTACTCACAGCGAGCATTGACATCGATGCCTGGAGGGTACGGCGGGATCATTGGATTAGTCTCTTTCGGCACTATCAATCCACCTTTGACCAAATCTGGCAACAACTGGCTGTACGACACCGGTAGCTGAGTAAACTGCCTTTCGGGTTTCCTTGGTCTTTGTCAAGCGTGCTGACGCAGCTGATGACGGTATGACCGTTGGCTTTGAACTCTTGAAACGTCTGAAGACTGAACCTGAGATGCTGAAGATTCTGAGATAAACTCACTTCCTTTCTCACATTCCTCTTGAGAACTCACAACTGACTCATTCTCCTCAACTGAGATGAAGGGAATGTCTCTAATCTTTCCATTCTTGAGTCCACTCTTAACGCGTTCACCCATTATCACCAAGTCAGCAAAGTTTGACATCCCACCGCTGATCAACTTGTCAAAGTAATGGCCCTTCAGAGTACCCAAGAAGAGGTAAACCAGTTCTCTATCCTGAAGCAGAGGTTGAACACGAGCAGAAAATTCTCTCCATCTCTGCACATACCCTCTAAAGGATTCATTCTCCGCCTGAGATAAATCTTGCAACTGCATGCAACTAGGAGCCATATTGAGATTGTAGTCATACTGCTTCACGAAGGCATTGGCTAAATCTGACCATGATCGGATACAACCACTCTCCAACTGCGTATACCAACTCAACGATGCTCCACTCAGACTATCCTGGAAACAATGAATCATAAGCTGATCATTGTGAACAATGAATCATAAGCTGATCATTGTGAACATCAGTCTGAGGATGGATATGCAAAAATGAAACGCAAATGCAAACAATGCTAAATGCAAGATGCTAATGCACACACAAGGGATCAAGACTGATGTGCTGTAGACTGAGGAAGATCAGAGATCTGCTTCAGTGAGAACATAGCACTGCTTGCTTTTGTCATCCTATAGACCTATCCACAGACAAAAGTTCGGCATCCTATGCTTTTGTCAGCGTCACAGACTTTCAAGAAATGATGATACGTTCACTATTTATGGTTTGGCATCATTATCTCCTTAAGAGGCAACGAACGCAAAAACCTAAAGAAAAAGGGAAAGACAAGGTCATCGCAACCATGTCTGGATTCGGGAGTCGGTTACGCAAGGGGAAGGTATTAGCATCCCTCACGTCCGTCGTACTCGACGGGATCCATGCATTGTTGTCTATCTAAAAGGTTGTGTTGAAACTATCTAGCTAAAGGCTTAGGGACAAAAGAAAAAAGAAAAGAGAAATGACTCGGCAAAGCACCGCCGCTCTGTGCCTACGTACTCCCTCGTGCAATGGGAAAGTCAGAGTCAACGTAGTTCGCCTAACTACGGCTAAAGAAAGGGGGAAGGTTGCTCGCTAAGACGTCACGTCTTATGCCTACATACTTTTATCTGGTATGAAAGATCAGAGAAAACGTAGTTCAGGCTTACGAGAACACAGGCTGTTCAGAAGTTTTACCCGAGTAGGGTTAACAGACAGTTCTAGCAGTTGGTGTATGCAGCTCGACCATTGGAGACTTAGGCGTTACCGTTTGCGGTAGAACTAAGAGTTAACGACACTCTTTTATCTGAAAAGATTTTTCTGATTAAGATCCTGAAGGATGAAAAAGTTTTGAAGTGTTTTTTGTGTTTTTTGAGAAGAAGTGTTTTGAATTTGGTTTGTAACTTATGTTGCACTAAAGACTATGATCTAGGAGCGAATGCATCGTATATCGTCCAAAGGACATACACTAACATTCTAGATAATTGAGAGGCAACCACCCAATTATCATTTCCCAAATGGCTTAAGGCTCGTAGCGTACAACATTTTCTATCTTTATTAGGTGGATTGAAGTTGTTTGAAGATGAGAAGAGAGGGGACAAACTAGAGGGGGACTAGACCAAACCCTAAAAGTTGTCATGCAAAGTGCACCTAAAGTTGGGATTACAAAAGGGAAATCTCTACCTAATTTTATCATGCATGGTTAGAACCCTAATGTCTATCATAACCTCTCTTGAACAAGAGAGGTTAGAAATCCTAAAGGAAGGAAGACAAAAGAAGAAGAAACAACAATAGAAACATGCAAATAAGAGAATGCATACATGGAATGCACAAGTAAGAAAACATAGAATGAAAGTGGGAGGAAAACATGTGTGGGGCAGTAGCCACCACAAGATCATCTCAACCAAGCATGCATATGAGGATGCAAAGAGAAAAGAGAGAGAGAGAGAGAGATGCAACAAAAGCAAGCAAACAAATCAACACTTAAGTCACATATGCAAAAGGGAATCACACAATGTAGACATGAAATGGAAAAGGCAAGAAAAATAGTAAACAGCCCCTAAAAATACCAAATAAAATCTCATTGGACCCCCAAAGGGTTAGTAACCAGGGGTCCAAATTAGAGATCAAAACACAAAGCAAAGCTACCTCAATTAAAAGCAAACACACAAGGTATGTCCTAAACTAGGGCAAAAAGAAAGGTTCACAAAACCAAACCAAAACCTTAAACAAAACTTGATTAAACAACAGAAATAAAAATATGCAAAAATTCTTCAACATGTTAATGCAATGCGCAAAATATTTCATGCAAAAATGAGGAGTTTACACCCAGAAATAAAATCAAGAGAAAACAATGCCACAATTTAATTCAAATAAAACATCCCCAATTAATTAATTCTTTTTAAAATGAAAATAAACTGAAAAAATAAAATAAAAATATTATAAAATAAAAGACAAGTCAAAGAGTCTAAAACATATTTTTGGTGAATTTTAATAATTGGGGAATTATATATAATGAATTAAATTGCAACAGAAAAAAATTAAAACAAAAAGAAAAGAAAATAAAAGAAATTAACCAAGACCGTGGTGTGAATAGCAAGCAAAATTAGTTGAAAAGTTGGATTGGGCCAAGAGGGGGTGCAGGTAGAGATGAGGCCCAAGCGCGTCCAATAAATCAGAGTTCAAACAAAACTTGCATGAGGCTGGTCAAAGGAGGCGTACGATGGAGAAGCAGTGTGAAGCGCACGATCAAGAGGTAATCCAATCAGAGGGCTGAGAACTAGCCAACGCATTAATGAATTTCAAATATAGTTGTGTGTGGAACGGTCAAACGATGAACACTGTGGGTCTTAATCAAGACCGTTAACCTGAAAAGTAATCCCATCGCACGGTCCAAAGATCATCTTCTCCACTCCAAATGCCAGTCGCCGGAAAAACTTTCCGGTCATCTTCTTCATGAGTTCGGTCGCCGCGAACAGTACAACACCACACACAGTTCTCAATTCATAACCGTTTTGGACAAACCTTATATGGAAAATTATCTACAGCTCACAAGGAACACGAATCTAGGCTCTATTTTCATTAATTCCTCATGACATGCTCAAATCGAAGACAAACATATTCATGCTCAAAACCAAAATATTCTCAAACATCATTTAAAAACATCCAGAAATCATCTAAATGAAATATACGTCACGAATCCAATATCAACTAAACCTAAAACGCCATGAATCGTCCAAACCGAGCCAACCAAGTTTCAATCCATCAACAAAAATTGTCACCAACCAAAACAATACATAGACAAAAACGATCTATACAACTCAAAGATCACAAACAAGCAAAAATGGCACAGAATGGCATCATGAATTGAGAGAAAGTTTGAAAGGTAGTTTACCTAGTGGAGAGCCTCCATTGGGCCTTTAAACTATGCTGAAGCTTAATGAAAAATGCCCAGAATCATTCCATGAACTCCATTAAAGATGTTTGGATGCTCAATTTGGTCTGAAAATGGATGAATCTCAGAATTCGAATTCCACCTTGCTCTCACTTTTTCTTCATGTGTTCTTGCTCTCTGGGCATTAAATGACATAATTTTCCTCCATTCTTCATCCAGAATACTTATATGTTGGATTTAACATCAAATGGGGGCCCAATTGTGGCTAAATTGTGAGAATGCAATTTCAATATTTGCTCACTTTTTGCTTTCCATCCCACACGAATTTCTCACTGCACATGCTCATATTTTGCTTCAAATCATTTGCCCATGGCTTTGGTTAATTAAAGGGTCAAGAATTAGCCCTTGTTTTTGATCCTATGTGTTGCACCCTAAAATTTGCTCAACCTATTTCACCTAGTTTATGTTTTAATTGCATTATCATTTGCATAGTCACATCATGTACATGGTCCAATCATTTGCATATCATAACATAGAAAGTCATCTAACAGGGGATCAAGTGCCATCCTTATCTAAAAGAAGCACATCAAGGGGCCTTATTCAAGCTGAAGAACATCCAAGTCATCAAGGAATGGGTTGAAGCTTTGAGGAGATTTGAGTGTCAACAAGTGGATTTCTCTCCTAGCTTGAGGAATATTAAGAATCATCAGTGAGATGAGAAGCATGGAATGTGAGTATGTATAGATCTCATGTGGTGTCTAGAGGGCATTATTGAAACTGAGGCAAGCCATTGATTCAAGTTCAAGAACCACAGTTGAGGTGTGTACAAGTAGGGCTTCATCTGGGTAACCCTAGGTCAAGGAGAGTAAAGAAAGGACATCAAGCCCTAGCTCCAGGTCATGGAAGTCATGGGTTGATGTGTTGAGACATGAGTATGGATGAGTCAAGACCAAGTTCAAGAGAATCAAGAGAGGTGGGAGGTGTTTGAGACAGGGTTCCTAGGGTAAATCCCTTATATAGCACTTGACTTCCAAGCAACTTTTGCCCATCAAGGAGTTTTCAAATGGATTCTTGGACAACATGAAACTTGTATAGATTCTCAATAGCTTTAATTTGAGTACTATAAGTCTTCAAGAAGATTTGTAGAACTCAAGTTATGGTTCTTGCAAGTTATGGGTCACCAGAGAACACTGAAATTTATCTGTGAAAGTCACTTGACTTCCAAGCAACTTTTGCCCATCAAGGAATTTTCAAATGGATTCTTGTCCAACATGAGAATTGTAGGGATTGATCTTATCTTTAATTTGAGTACTAGAAGTCCTCAAGAAGATTTGTGGAACTCAAGTTATGATCTTGGCAATCCAGGGGTATTTTGGGAAAGTTGAATTATAGGTCATTTTTCAACATAGGTCAAAATCTCTATCTTCCAATCCTCAAATGAAAAAATGTTCAACATGAGATGTGTTTAGAATGATGTTTTTAGGGAAGGAAAGAAGTCATGAGGATTTGAATGGGCTTGTATCACAAAGTTGCCCAAAATGGCCTAAAAAGGGAGATTTTTCAAATGATCCAAAGGAGGGAAATTGGGATTTTTGAGATATGAGGCATACACATGGCATATGGGTAGTCCTTTTGAATGGAAATTGGATTTCAAACATATTGGCAATGCCACAATTTTGAGATGAGCCATGGTTTTATGAGTTGCTTTGGAAAATGCTTTCTTACATCATAAGTAACATATGCAAAACCATTCTTTAGATCATAACCAAGGCCTTAACCCTTACCAATCCATTCAATATGTCATTAGAGGAGAATTTGGATCAAAAATCAGGTGTTGAAGCAAGCTGAATCATGACTGTCATGGATGAACTTATCATGGTAATTTCAAGTGCATGAGAATTTCAATATCTCACATAGATCATTCCAGGGCATTCTAGATGATTCCTACATGTTCTATATAAGGATTATAACTAATTCAGTTAGTTTTTTGGTGAAGATTGAGAGAGATTTGAGAGATAGAACTTTGAGTTTTCACTTTGCAAATCCAAATCGGTTACACGAATTTGAGACATTTCAATCCAAACTTTTGCACTCAGTGTCTTCATCTTGAGTTGTTGATTGAATTCAGAGAGATTTCTGGTCAAGATTGTTGGAGAATCAAGAGATAGCATTGTGAGTTTGAAGCTTGCAACTCAGAATCCAATTTGGTAATTCAAGAGGATTCAACACAAATTGATGCATACAGAAGCTTGATAATCATTCATTGATCATATCTGGAGGATCTTGGAGCATAATTCGAAGCTTTCCTTGTTCTGTTCATCCAAAATTCACAGGTATGTAAATCTCATTGTGTAGCTCTATATAGATAGAATTTCTAGGTTTTAGGTGTTTAGATGCAATGTAGATGATGGCTAGGTGGTTTCTGGTAAAGAAATTCAAGGTTTAGAGACAAATTTAGGTGGAACCAACTTTCTGTTGAGGATCATCTCTTGCAGTTCTTGATGATTTAAGCTTAGTGGAATGGTGGAAATTACTCAGGGTAGAGTGTAGATGATGTTGGGACCATTAATTTTGAGAATCTTGTTGGTTGAAGTTTGAGCATATTCTAAAATTTTTATCGTGTTTTGAAATGGAGGATGTTTCAATGAAAATGGAGGTTGGATTCTTGTTAAGTGTGAAAAAACGAGTGGATTGATGTGTTTAATTTTAAGTTTTGGTGAGGATTTAGTGATGTTGATGATTGGGGACGACGGTGGCGCCACCTTCGGCCACCGTCTGTTGTTTCTTCCCTCCAACTTTCAAAAGGTAGGAGACAATCTTTTAACCCTACGATGAGAGGAAGACCTTTGACTGAATTCTGATCCAACGGCCACGAGTGCGTTTTGAGTTGTGAAGAAGTCTGAGAAGGAGCCAAAATGCTCCGTTTCATTTACTAGCTTGGCATGGGCTTAGTAGAACCAATGCTACCCACACCCCACTTTGGAAGCCCAATAGAATTAACACTGAATTGAGTTGCTATTTGGCACGGCATTTTGTTTATTTTCTTTTACATTTTCTGGTAGTATTTTAGTTGGTTTGGGCTTAGGAGAACTTGATAAGCGCACCCCCACCTTAGCCCAGTCTGGAGAAATAACTTGGATCAATTGCTATTCCACACGCCCATTTTCTATTTTTTGCAATTATTTTCTTCTATTTTCATTTTATTTTAGTTAGTAAATAATTCATATTAAATTGAAAAATAATCATTTTAGGATGGGATTTTTTCCCTAGTTCCCTTAGGACCTCTAGAAAATTATAAAACTAAAAAATATTAATTTCATGCATTTTATATTTTGTGGTATATTTTACAATCTTATTGCTTTTATTTTACATTTGTTTGATACTTCATTTTTCTGAATTTAGTATGAGCGATTGGTGCATGATTTTTGATTTATTCTTGTGAGGTTGATTAGATTAGGGAAGCATGTACCCTTAGGAATTTTGTCATATTTTCGTGACTAAAACTTAGGTTAGTTTGAGAGGTGGATAGAAGAGGTATTAGAATTAGGGTTTCACAACACTTAGGTGTAGTTTAGGGCACAGTTTGGGGACCTAGGGTTTGATTTAGGCCTTGGGGTTTATATGGGGTATTAGGTATAGGGTTAGGTTCCCTTAGAAATTAATCTAGGATTTTATATTGAGTATTACTATTTTCTTTGATTTTTGCAATTTGAGTGGTGATTGTGTGTTTTCCCTCTTGGGCATTTTGCTTGTTTGTTTGGTTTGGGCTATTTCAATTGGGCTTGGGGCTTGGGCTTTGCTTGTTGGAGCTTATGAAGACATTGAAGATGATTGGAGACAAAGGATGGAGCTTGGAGCATGAATATTCTTCTCCTTGAAGGTGGCTTAGGAGATAGGAAATGTAGGAAGAGCTCTAGATTAGATTGATTTCTTCTTGCAAACATAGAAAGCATCTTGTGCTTCTATTCCTCCCTATGACATAAAGTCCTTCTAAGGTATTCATATCCCTCCTTTGGAGGGATAAGTGACATGCTTTAGAAGTAGAACTTTGAGGGAACCTTTCCCCTACAATGCTAAGTGCTTATAGGCTTCCTTTGGTTGTCAATAAGCTGTTTAGCATTGCAACTTAATCTGATAATTGATTCTCTTCTGGAGTGGTGGCATTGAAGATGGGAACCTATTGAAGAATTAAATTCATTGAAGATTGATAAAGATGAAGCTTGTGCCTGTCAAAGATAGTTATCTGTTGAAGCTAGGGTTTTGCTGCTGTTTGAAGTTGTCTACTGGTTGAGGTTCATGCTTGCTAGAGCTTGGAGATTTTTGGAGACAGGAGCTTATCTAAAGCTTGGGGATCATTGAAGAGTGAAGATGGGGTCTTGCTTGAGGTTGTTACTGTCAACTTTTTTGTTGTTAATCAACTGTAGTTGTCAGAGCTATTGCTGTTTGAGCTGCTTACTGTAGGAGCTGGTGTTGCTGTCAGAGCTGGTGTTAGGTTTTATTTCTTTTTCTGTATTGATTGTTGGCTTGTACAGCTTTCCCCCTTAGGCTTGAAGTGAATACTATTTCATTTTGCCTGTTGTTTTCCCAGGTTCGAGGTTGAGTGGGACTCCCTTGCCTCGCTTGTATTACTGCATTGCATGCATTTTACTGTATTTGCTTGCTTTATTTTCTGTTTATCCCCTAGGATCTATGATTTCCTCTGTGCAGGAGGGAATTATGATAGACATTAGGATTCTTATCCATGCATGACAAAATTAGGTTAGTTTTTATTCCCTTTTCAACCCTAGGCTTTTTAGAGCTTCTTTCTCTTCTTATCTCAAAACAACTCAAAAATACAGTAATAGGGTTAATCGATGTCGTACGTTACGAGCCTTAAGCTATTTGAGAAAGGGTTGTTGGAGAGCTTCTTTCCAGTAGTCTGGCTGCTTAGTGTGGCACCCTTTGGGTGACATGCGATGTAGTCACTCTTAAATCATAGTCTCTAGTACGTCAGAGATTGCACACAAACTAAAAAACACTTCTTTCGTAAAAGATTCAAAACAAACATCAAAGTGTCATTTTTTTCCGCTTGGACTCTTAATCAAGAAAAACCCTTTCATAAGGTAATAAGAAACAGTCAGACAAACTTGTGTCTTTCGTAGCCCAAACTACATTTGCTCTGATCTTTCATGCTGTATGAAAGTACGTAGGCATAAGATGCCGTATTCTAGCGAGTAACCTTCCCCTCCTTTCCCGTAGGTAGGCGAACTACGTTGACTCTGATTTCTCGTTCCAGACGGGAATACGTAGGCATAAAGTGTGATACATTGCTGAGTCATTTTCTTTTCTTTTAACCCTTGACCCTTTAGAGTAGATAGAATAACAATCCGTACTAGAAAACAAGCGTGGATCCCGTCGAGTACGACGGACGTGAGGGGTGCTAATACCTTCCCCTTGCGTAACCGACTCCCGAATCCAGGATTTGGTTGCGATGACCATTCCTTTCCCGTTTTGCGTTAGGTTTACTCTGAGCGTTTCCTTTCCCTCCGTTGGGATAAATAACGCACGGTGGCGACTCTTCTGTCATAGCCGGCGTCGATATTCGCAGTAGCGACACTATGGTAGATTTCCAATTTGTTACTTCAAGAGGAAGAAAACATGAAAATGGCCAATTTAAAAACCTCAAATCTCAAATGTGAAAATGGCAATGTCTTTGGAACATTATTTGCACTTAGAAAATGCACAAATTTGCCCTGAGAAAGTTCAAAATCATTTAAATCTAAATTTCTCATTTTAAGCCTCCTTTATGAAAAATTCAAATCCTAAATCTTCAATCCAAGCTCCAACCATGACAAGAGATGATTTGGTATTGCAAATTGCCCTATTTTGGAGCAAGTTTCATGTTGAAAATATTTCCATTTGAAGTGTGCAAGTTGGTGAAATGGACCTATAACTTTATGACCTGTAATCTTACTTTCCCAAAATACCCCTAACTTGTAACCCTCAGAACTTGAGTTTTACAAATCAGATGAAAGACTTCTAGTACATTTTGGAAAGCTAAGATCATGCCCTACAACTTTCATGTTGGCCAAAAGTTTAGGAGAAACATCCTTATAGGTCAAAAATGGCTTGGAAGTTGGTTGACTTTTGTTAACCAAAATCACATCCGTCTGATGACCTGTAACTTGTCTGGATCATAACTTGGGTTCTATAAATCCAATCAAGGACTTCTAGTACTCAAAATAAATCTAAGAACATGATCTACAAGTTCCATGTTGGACAAAAGTTGAGATGAAACTTGTATCTTGAGATAGGTGGTCTTGAAGCTAGGCACTAAATAAGGGATTTTACCTTGAGAACCCTAATTTAGTAACTTCTCACACACTTGATCCTTGATGAATTGAACTTGAAATGATATCTCGCATATCCAAACACAACATCCCATGACCATAGAGACTTTGAATTAAGTTCTAATCTCCTTCAATTGCACAGTTGACTGAGGACTAGCCAGATGGAAACCTTAGGTGCAACACCTTCAACTGTAACCTTTCACACTTAGCACAAACACTTGGATGAGCTCCACAATGACCCTCAAGGCACTCAATGAGCTCTCTCAACATCTCATACCCATAACCATGGCTTCACAACCCTCTGATGATCTTGAACTGGCCTCCAAGTTAGGAGTTGACCCACATACATCCATCCTTTCTTTCACAAGACCACTGCCCACTTCCTGATGACTTGATGACCATTCAATCTTGAGCAACACCCCTTGCTTAGGCTCAACCCTCTGAGTAGACTCCCCTTGATGTACACAAACTCTTGATCCCCTGTTCAATGAGAAATGCTATGCAATGCAAATGCTAGAAAGAAATGAAATGAAACACAAGCCAGCCAAAGAAAAAAAGTTGGGCAAATTTTAGGGTGCAACACCAAGAGCGGAGAATCAGATGGCAGATGCTCTGGCGATGTTATCCTCAATGTACAAGGTGAACTACTGGAATTATGCTCCAAGAATAGTCATCTCTCCCCTTGATAGGCCAACATTTGAATTTGCGACAGAGGCAGCTTCTGATGGCAAGCCATGGTATTATGATATCTAGAATTTTCTCAAGAACCAAGAGTATCCGCCAGGGGCATCGACCAGGGATAAGAAGACCTTAAGGAGGTTGTCTGGAAATTTCTATCTAAACCAAGATGGTGTACTCTACCGGAGGAATTTTGACTTGGTACTGTTGAGATGTATGGACGAGAAAGAAGCAAGTCTACTTATGGAAGAGGTCCACGAAGGTGCCTTTGGCACGCACGCCGGCGGGCATGCCATGTCTCAAAAGCTGTTACGAGCAGGGTATTATTGGTTGAACATGGAGTCTAATTGCTTCAAGTATGCAAAGAAATGTCATAAATGCCAGATTTATGCTGATAAGATTCATGTGCTGCCGAGTTCTCTGAACGTCATGGCATCTCCTTTGCCCTTTTCCATGTGGGGCATTGACATGATAGGCAAGATCGAGCCGACCGCATCTAATGGACATCGCTTCATCTTAGTGGAAATTTATTATTTCACTAAGTGGGTCGAAGCAGCTTCCTATGCGAACGTCACCAAACAAGTTGTAGTCGGTTTATAAAGAAGGACATCATCTGTCGTTATGGAGTGCCTGAAAGAATCATTGTTGATAATGGTTCGAAATTGAATAATAAGATGATGAAGAAATTGTGCCAGAGTTTCAAGATTGAGCATCACAGCTCTTCTCCCTATCGTCCGAAGATGAACGGTGTTGTTGAGGCGGCCAACAAGAATATAAAGAAGATTGTGCAAAAGATGGTTGTAACTTATAAGGATTGGCATGAGATATTGCCCTTTGCTTTGCACGGATATCGTACTACGGTGCGTACTTCAACTGGGGCAACTCCTTTCTCGCTGGTGTATGGTATGAAAGCTGTCCTACCATTGGAAGTCGAGATTCCTTCTTTGAGAGTTCTGGTTGACGTTAAGCTTGATGAGGCAGAATGGGTGAGAAACAGATTGAATCAATACAGCCTAATAGATGAGAAGAGGTTAACGTCCATTGCATATGGTCGTTTATATCCGAGCACGATGAAGAAAGCTTTCGATAAGAAGGTGCGTCCTCAGAGCTTTCAGACTGGCGAGTTAGTGTTGAAGAAGATTCTCCCTCCACAGACAGATCACAGGGGCAAATGGACTCCCAACTATGAAGGTCCATATGTCGTGCGAAAGGTTTTCTCTGGAGGAGCCTTGCTGTTATCAACCATGGATGGTGAAGATTTCACATCCCCTGTGAACACAGACGCAGTTAAAAAATACTTTGCTTAAAGAAACCCGCTGGAAAGAAAAAGAATATCCAGGACAAAATGGGGCATCCCGACGAACCACAAAAAGAATGGGTTCGGGCAAAAGTTAGGGATAAAAAGAAAAGATGTAAACCCGTAAAGTTGAAAATCTGAGAAGGCAACTTTGGCAAAAAAATGGGTATCCCGGTGAGTTGAAAACCCGAAAGGGCGATTCAGGAAAAAGTTAGGGATTTTGAAAAGCAAATGACTGTGGTCTACGTATTGATCTTCAGAGTATAGTGGAGGACCTGAGGGCCGTTCATCCAAATCAATCTCTTCAGAAGACGAAGCATTGGAGAAGCATCGAGGTCATGCGAGTCATAGATGGATCGATACACGGTGTTTGTCTGTGCCACATTGCCAACATTTTGTATATTTCTGTGCATTTCTGTAATTTTTTGCGCAGCTTCTCTTTTCAGGGGTTGCATCTGTTGTAAAATCTGCCTATTTACAGGCCATTTTTCAATAAAGCGTATACTATTCAGTAAATTGTTATTCTTTCTTTGGTTTTACTATTTTGTTTGCAAAAAAACGCCCGATTGTTGCACCCCAAAATTTGACCAACATTTATTTACCCATCAAGAGTTATATGAGGCTTTGAAGCTAGCCAAGAGGTTGTTCAAGTGTTCAAAGGTTGATATCTTTGTCAGAGAACTCAAGAGATCCTCAGAGAGATTGGTTGAAACCAAGGTTGTGTATCTCATAACTTGAGAGTTGTGGGAGCTCCTCAGATGATTCTGAGACTATGAGGATGAACTTGAAGCTTTAAGAAAGCTTATGAGATGTCTTGAAAGCCATCATGAAGCCTAGAGAGGTCATTGTGCAAGTTTAAGAAGACTCAGCCATGAGTGGTGTAATTAGGGTTTGACTGGGTCAACCCTAGGTCAACTGATGATTTGGAGAGGGTTGAGACCTAATCCAAGAGCCATGTGATCATGGAATGATGAATTGAGATGCTATAAGGATGATTCCTAGACCAACTCATCATGATTGAGGAGTTTGAGAAGTTTTAAGCTAGGGTTTCGTCCTCCCCAATTGCCCTATAAACCTCAACTCCAAATTCAACCTCCAAACCACCGTTCTGTCACATTTCCTTCTCTGCCGAAAAACCCCAAAACCTCCGAAAACTCTCCATCTTCAACAATGGCCGGAAACGCAGATATCAACAACATTTCCTTCCCTGAGGGCGAGTTAGGCGAGAGACAACGAGCACAGTACATTGCATTTCATCAGAGGTCGCTCCAGCCAACTCACTACCCGCACCTTCCATCACTTACGGAGCTCGGACTCCTCGAAGGTGTAACCTGGATGCTTCAACGAGCAGGCATCTGGAACCTCTGCTCCAACCCCCAGCCGACCTACGAACAGCTCACCCTTGAGTTCTTGAGTTCGTTCTCATACATCACCAGCAGCGGCGAACTCAACCAGCACTCAGGTGCCGCTTGCTTCCAGATGTTTGGCGTTAACTATCAGATGCACCAAAACCAGATTGCCGACATCCTACAGCTACCCCGCGGCGACAACGCTCATCGCCGCATCACTGATCAGTTCCAGCACGAAGCCTTCGCGTTGTGGTATCAGTTGACCGGCCTAAATGCCGATGGTTGGGACTCCCTGCACGCCACTCACATCCATAACCCCGCCATCAGGTACTTTCACAGAGCGTTGAGCAACACCATCTTCGCAAGAGAGAGCAACCACAAAGTGAACTCCAAGGAGCTCTTCTTTCTGCACTGCGTCTTCAACAATGAACCGGTCAACGCCGCCCCGTTCCTGCTGGCTCACATTCAGGCCAACTGCAACCGTGGCTCGAAGCCATTCTACTTTGGCGGGATTGTCACGACGATTTCACTTGGGCTGAACCTTGGCGACCGCCTTCAGCACCTCCAGTCCATCCCCTCGGTGTTCCTTGACACCGACCACTGCAGGGCCTCCCATCTCATCCGCTCCCGAGCTGACGGGAAATATCATCCGGTTGTGCGTGGCAAGACCGTCCGAAGCATCATCCTTCTGTCCCGCACCCGCATCCATCCTGAGGACCGTACCAACTGGTTGTTCGACCTCACTGCCCCTCCTGCTGCCGCTGTTCCTACTCAGGACCCCACACATGATTCCGAAGATGAAATCCAAGCTGAGTTGGACAGGTCCGAGCAGCCAGTAGGTACATCATCCCGCCGCCGCCGTCACCATCCCGTGCCCGACTACACCGAAGAGGACCTCCGTCGCTCCCTAGACCAGCAGGCACAGATACTCACGATGCTGCAGCAGCAGAACCAGCGAGCTGACCAGTTCGAAGCTTGGCGCCGGACTCAAATGCAACAACTTCACACCGGCCAAGCTACGATTACTGAGAGTCTAGCGAATCTGACCCTGCAGGTCGAAGGCCTCCGAGACACGGTCTACCACACCGGAGCCATGAGCTATGAGTACAGAGTAGCCCTTGCTAGAGCCAGAGGACTCCAGCATGGACGTGACAGACCCCGGGACTAGATTTTCATTTTTTCCTTTATTGTTTACTATATTTCAGTTCTTTGTATTTTCATTTTCAGTTGTATCTCCCTCTCGCATGCTTCAAGAATCAGTGAGGACACTGATCGAGATAGTGTGGGAGCGGAGCCTTATTTCCACTGTATTCAGAACTTCCCTTATTTATTGTATTTCCATTTCACTGCACTTTTGAATTTTAGTAAGTTCTATTTTTACACTTTCTATTTCTAACAAATAAAGCTCGTCTATATAATTTTCACGTTACGCAAACCATCCCCACATTATTCAACGTAAACAAAAACTTTCATTTGTTCCTCAAAAGCAAAAGCATCACGAGAATGCACCTGAGTTCAAACCGATTTTTGAAACTCCGAGGAAACGACAGTTCTAACGAAACCAGTATCGTCCAGACACCTTAGATTTCTAGTTTATGCGAGTCGGTTTCACCACCTACGTGTACCAAAGTCTCAAGTGTCTACGCAAACTCAACCCCAAGTAGTTTATACTAGCAGTCAGCACCATCCTAAAAACACCTCTAAGCGAGCAACCGATGCAAATAAGTGTATGATCTCCAAAAAGATGAAAAATCATGAAAAGAGAGCTAAAAAAGCCCAAGACTTTAAGATACGTTTCCTTCTAAGTTAGGTGCTCCTCACCCGAGCACTTAGCCCAACGACACGAAAAACTCATTGAAAATCAATGACATAAAATTATGATCAATGAAGAAGATCAAAAACAAAAACGAGATCATATTCACTAACAGGTCGACTTGCCATGAAAGTGTGCGGACAACGGGCTTAATGTGATTGCGCTAGAACAAACAGGGTGAACTTGCCACGAGAACCTTGACACCAAGATACGGTAGCATGACTGAGACCGATTTGCATAAAAAGGAGACCTCCGGAGACTCATAGTCCAGTGTCTTCATGATACTCGTCTTGTTCCTACCAAGAATCCCGGTTTTTCCAAACTCTGCGAACAAAGAAGCAGCCTCGTGCTTGCCGACTTTTCCACGTTTTACTTGAGGACAAGCAAAGATTCAAGCTTAGGGAAGTTTGATAACACGAAATCATATAGATATTTTCATGCATAATTCAACTAAAGTCTAACCGTTTTCGATCCGATTTTGGGTTATTTCCATGTATTTGTCTGATGTTTTTGCAGGTATTCAACGATCACGTCTAAACAAGGCGACATGAAGAAAAGAAGCAATCCCGGATGAAATATGGACGAAAAAGGAGTGAAAACACAATGAAAAGCGCAGCAGACAGTTTTTGCTGATGTGACAACCGTCACAGATGCATGACGACCGTCACACGGGTGACGACCGTCACACCTTGTGACGACCGTCATGCAGGCAAAAACGCCCCACTCAGATTACACGTCAAAAGAGCAGTTCCAATTCCCATTAAATGGTCCACTACTCCCTAAATTATCTGCCTCAAGGTCCATCATCCTCAGAGGTAACCGTTGGAATTCCACCTCTATAAAAAGGGAAGCAGGGGACTTCAAAAAGGGAGCTGCATTCATACCACGAAGTGCTGCCAAATTTAATTTCCAGCAAATTTATTTTTAGTTATTATTTGTATCCATTTCTCCAGTTTTATTTGTATCCCTTTCCTTTATTTCCCTTTCCATTCTACTCATTCCCATTTCCGCTCTTCTGTAACTGTTACTGCACTGTACGATCGAATTGGAACTAAAGACAGAATCCTGCCAACATCTGTGGAGGATCTGCCCAAAGGCCAATTGGCATTATTTACAGGTTTTCATTTTGATGGACTTCTATTTTATCATAATGCAATTTATTATTTATTATTATTATTTATGTTTTGCTTTTCCAAATTCCATGTCTAGCTAAACTTAAGTAATCGATATATAGTAATGATTCGAATGGGATTTGATAACTCTTGTTTGAAAACTTTCTTTTCACAAAAATAACCTATGGTCTAAGTGTTTAAAATTGATTTACGAAATAAACTTCGTCGCGAAAGCGAGAACTTATTTTAAAGTAGTTTTGCCACGAAAGTGGGAAATTAATTAAGATACGAACCAACAAGCGAAAGCTGCGGTAAGGTCAGATAGTAAACACTAGGCATTTGTTTTAATAACAGCGAAAGCACTTTAAAACGAATTAGAACTTAGAGATTTCCAAAAAATAGTTTTAACCCCGAACGGGATACGAAAGTGTACGTTTGGCCCTTAGGATTATGATTAGCGTCAATAACCATTGTGAGACGAGAGTCTTCAAATCTCCATTTTCTGCTTAAATAAACTGTGAAAACTACTTCATACACTAGTCACTTATCAAATCCCTGAAGAACATAATTACTACGTATCGATTCAATTAATTAAAATCTAAACAGTAATCTTAGTTTCCCCCTTTTAGTGACAATCCTATTCCCTTAAAACATATTCTACCTAGCTAAACATAGTAACTCCCGAGAACACTAGTTTGATTACGAGTCCCTGTGGGATCGATATCTTTTATTACTACGCGATAGACTGTGCACTTGCAGTTAGTAGTATTAGACATAGAAAGTCGCGATCAATGGATCAGCTGCCTATAAAAGGAGAACTTCACCACATTCTTCAGTTACAAAAAATTTTCTGAAAAGAAATCATTATATTCTAAGCTCTCATTCATTCCTATTCTTCTTAGAATTTATTGTACTTAAACTTAAGAGAAAAATCACTGTTGTGATAAAAGCTTTATAGAAGCATTAATACTCTTGTATTTATTTTACATTGATTGTAAAGGATATTCCTTAAGAGGATTCAGTTAGAATCAGTAGCTCTTGAGAAGACTAAGAACTGTTGTTCTTAGGTGATACTATTGTAATCAGTTTGATTTAATAGTGGATTAAGTCCTTGTGGAGAAAGGCAAATCACTCTAGGAAGGGTGGACTGGAGTAGTTGTTAAACGAACCAGGATAAAAATAATTGTGTGATTATTTTTTAAGTCTTAACTTATCATACTTATTCAACCCCCCCTTCTAAGTATTATCTCACCTTCAGTTGGCATCAGAGCTCCGGTTCTGAGTGTGCTACCACTTAACAGTGTCAGTAAAGATCCAGAGAGATATACTTTGATATATATATTTATTTGTTATCATGGCTGATAATTCAATGTCAAATATTAACAATAAATATGAAGAGAGGGATAGGATCAGCACCAAACCCCCAATGTTTGATGGGGAGAAATTTGACTATTGGAAAGACAGAATTGAGAGTTTTTTCCTAGGATATGATGCTGATCTATGGGATCTTGTCATAGATGGATATGTACATCCCACAGATGGGGATGGCAAAAAGATTGACAGAAAATCTATGACAGATGCTCAGGAGAAAGACTTCAGAAATCACCACAAAGCCAGGACTATATTACTGAATGTTATTTCACATACAGAGTATAAGAAAATTACAAACAAGGAGACTGCTTTTGATATGTTTGAATCCCTTAAAATGACTCATGAGGGAAATTCTCAAGTTAAGGAGACAAAAGCTCTGGCTCTGATCCAGAAGTATGAGGCTTTCAAAATGGAAGACTCTGAATCTGTTGAAGCCATGTTCTCCAGATTCCAGATACTCACTGTTGGGCTGAAAGTTCTGGACAAGGGATATTCTACGTCAGATCATGTAAAGAAAATCATCAGAAGTCTGCCTATCAGATGGAGACCAATGGTGACTGCCCTGAAGATGGCCAAAGATCTGAACAAGATCTCTCTAGAAGAACTCATCAGCTCAGTGAGGAGCCATGAGATTGAGCTTGAGGAAGATGAACCTCAGAAGAAAGATAAAGGTAAATCTGTAGCATTAAAATCTAACAAAACTTCTAAAGCTTTGCAGGTCATTCAAGAAAGCTCTGAAGAATCTTCTTCTGAAGAAGAAGATGAGTTATCCATGCTGTCCAGAAGGATTAACAAACTCTGGAAGCACAAGGGAAAGAAGTTCAACAACTTCAGAAGATCTGACAACAGAAAGGAATCTTCTAGTCACAGAAGATCTGCCATGAAAGAAGTTGTGTGCTATGAGTGCAAAGAACCTGGGCACTACAAGAATGACTGCCCCAAACTTCTGAAAGAAAAACCTAAGAAGAAGTTTAACAAAAAGAAGAAGGTTCTGATGGCAACATGGGATGACTCAGATGAGTGTGAATCATCTTCTGAATCAGAAGAAGAATGTGCAAACGTTGCACTGATGGCTAGCACAGAGGATCAAGAGGAAGGTACCTCAGGATATGAATCAGAATCTGAATCTGATGATGATGCAGAAGAGGTAATGGCTAAACTTACTAAAGAAGAACTCATTAAAGTTTTAACAGAAGTTCTTAAAAGTTATAACAACATCAAACTCAAATACAAGAAGCTGAAAAGCAATCTTGAATCTGAGATTGATCTTCTGAAAACAGAACTTGTTGAGCAAAAAGAAATAAATTTGAAAATCAAAAATGACTTTGAAATAACTCAACAAGAATCTGAATCTGAGACCAAGTCATGTGAAAATATTTTAGAAAAATATGACTCCAGTTTTCAGAGATTTCTCACTAAGAGCATAGACAGAAGCAAGATGGCTTCCATGATCTATGGTGTTAGTGGAAACAACAGAAGAGGCATTGGATATGAATCTTCATCTGGAAGCAATCCAAAACCTGTTGACAAACTTTTCATCAGGAAGACACCTCTGTATTCTCAATTCAAATTTGGTCACTTGAATGACATTAAACACACAAGCTCTGAGAAGAGTACTTATGTGTTTAAACCCAAGGCAAGTCAGAATAAACATTATGTTGCAAAACAGAAGTTTAGACAAACCTACAAACCAACTAACCCCAAAGGACCCAAGAAGATCTGGGTACCTAAAAACAAAATAATTCCTGTTGCAGATGTTCTTAGCAGCAAGGTCAGGACACCAATCATGGTACCTGGACTCTGGATGCTCACGACACATGACAGGAGAAAAGTCTATGTTCCAAAGCCTGGAACTTAGATCTGGAGGTGACGTGAAGTTTGGAGGGAACCAGAAGGGCAAGATCATTGGATCTGGCACTATTGGAAATGGTAAACTTCCCTCTATTACTAATGTTTTACTTGTTGAAGGGTTAAAGCATAACTTATTGTCCATAAGTCAATTAAGTGACAATGGTTATGATATTACCTTTAATCAAAAATGTTGTAAAGCTATTAGTCAGAAGGATGGCTCTATCCTATTTAGTGGTAAGAGGAAAAACAACATTTATAAAATAAATCTTTCAGAACTTAAAGTTCAAAATGTTAAATGCCTCTTGTCTGTTAATGAAGAGCAATGGGTCTGGCACAGAAGATTGGGCCATATTAATATGAGACGTATATCTCAGATTAATAAACTTAATCTTGTCAGAGGACTCCCTAATATGAAGTTCACTTCAGATGCTCTTTGTGAAGCATGCCAGAAAGGGAAGTTTTCAAAAACATCTTTCAAATCAAAAAATGTTGTTTCTACTTCTAAACCATTAGAACTACTTCATATTGATTTGTTTGGACCAGTGAAAACTGCATCCATCAGAGGCAAGAAGTATGGATTGGTCATTATTGATGACTTTAGCAGATGGACATGGGTAAAGTTCTTAAAACACAAGGATGAGTCACATTCTGTGTTCTTTGACTTCTGCAAGCAAGTCCAGAATGAAAAGAATTTCAAATATAAAAGTCAGAAGTGATCATGGTGGTGAATTTGAAAATAAATATTTTGAAAAATATTTTTCTGAAAATGGCATTGCTCATGATTTTTCCTGTCCTAGAACTCCACAACAGAATGGGGTTGTAGAGAGGAAAAACAGAACTTTGCAAGAAATGGCCAGAACCATGATCAATGAGACAAATCTGGCAAAACATTTTTGGGCAGAAGCAATCAATACAGTATGCTACATTCAGAACAGAGTGTCTGTTAGACCTCTTCTGAAGAAGACTCCTTATGAATTGTGGAAGAACAAAAAGCCCAACATTTCATATTTTCATCCTTTTGGATGTATTTGTTATATGTTAAACACT
Source organism: Lathyrus sativus (assembly GCA_963859935.3). Classification (NCBI taxonomy): domain Eukaryota; kingdom Viridiplantae; phylum Streptophyta; class Magnoliopsida; order Fabales; family Fabaceae; genus Lathyrus; species Lathyrus sativus. The sequence goes on along the minus strand of OZ012736.1, from coordinate 136,342,961 downwards.
AAGGAAAATTTGAGCAAGTTTGATTCCAAAGCACAGAAGTGTTTCATGCTTGGATATTCTGAACACTCTAAAGGCTACAGAGTATACAACACTGAGACACAGATTGTGGAAGAATCCATTCATGTCAGATTTGATGATAAGCTTGGCTCTGAAAAGCCAAAGCAGGTTGATAACTCTGCAGATAGGGAAGTAGTCTTTATTGACTTTGAAGTTCCAGAAGCAGACAAACTTCAAGTGAAGGAACCAGAAGCAACTCCAGATGCTACTCCCTTAACTTCTCAGATGAATAATCTAAATATTTCTGAAGAGTCAACTATCAGAGGATCATCATCCATAATTAAAGCTTCTCATCTAGAGGATGTCATTATTGGAAGGAAGGATGATCCCATCAGAACAAGATCCTTTCTAAGATCATCTGAAGCATCACTTTTTGGACTAGTGTCAGAAATTGAACCATCTTCTGTAGAAGAAGCTCTGCAAGACAATGATTGGATTATTGCCATGCAAGAAGAGCTAAACCAATTCAGCAGAAATGATGTATGGGATTTAGTTCAAAGACCTCAAGGATTCAATATTATTGGTACAAAATGGGTCTTCAGAAATAAGCTAAATGAGAAAGGAGAAGTTGAGAGGAATAAGGCAAGGCTGGTTGCTCAAGGGTACAGTCAGCAAGAAGGTATTGGTTACACTGAGACATATGCTCCAGTGGCAAGGTTAGAATCTATACATCTTCTTATTTCCTTTGCTGCACAGAATAACATCACTCTGTATCAGATGGATGTTAAAAGTGCCTTTCTTAATGGTATTATAGAAGAAGAAGTTTATGTCCACCAACCTCCTAGTTTTGAAAATGAAAAATTTCCAGATCATGTTTTCAAATTAAAGAAATCTCTATATGGATTAAAACAAGCTCCCAGAGCTTGGTATGAGAGATTGAGTAATTTTCTTCTGGAGAAGAATTTCATCAAAGGCAAAGTGGATACAACTCTATTCTGTAAAACAATAAAGAAAGATCTTCTAATTTGCCAAATTTATGTAGATGATATTATTTTTGGATCAACAATTATTATGCTTGGAAAGGAGTTTGCTACATGTATGCAGGCAGAATTTGAAATGAGCATGATGGGAGAACTCAGATTCTTTTTAGGAATCCAAGTTAATCAAACTCCAGAATGTACCTACATACATCAGACAAAGTATGTTAAAGAACTTCTGAAGAAATTCAACATGTCTGACAGCAAGCTGGCAAAGACTCCAATGCATCCTACTAGCTCACTTGGCAAAGAAGAGGTAAGTAAGAAAGTAGACCAGAAGCTCTACAGAGGTATGATTGGCTCTCTTCTTTATCATACTGCTTCTAGACCTGACATATTATTCAGTGTTTGTCTGTGTGCTAGATTCCAATCAGATCCTAGAGAATCACACTTGACAGTTGTCAAGAGGATTCTAAGGTATCTGAAAGGTACTTCTAATGTGGGTTTGTGTTACAGAAAATCTGATGATTTCAAATTAGTTGGATTCTGTGATGCTGACTACGCTGGAGACAGAGTGGAAAGAAAAAGTACTTCTGGAAGTTGTCAATTTCTAGGAAGAAATCTAATCTCCTGGTACAGCAAGAAGCAACCCACAATTGCACTTTCAACCACAGAGGCTGAATACATTGCTGCTGCTGGATGTAGCACGCAGATGCTCTGGATGAAAAGTCAACTAGAAGATTATCAAATTTTTTAGAGTAACATTTCTATCTTTTGTGATAATACTTCTGCTATATGTTTGTCCAAGAATCCCATTTTACATTCTAAGGCAAAACATATAGAAATTAAGCATCATTTCATCAGAGACTATGTTCAGAAGGGAATCATAAATTTAGCCTTTGTTGATACAGATCATCAATGGGCAGATATTTTTACAAAACCCATTGTTGAAGATAGATTCAATTTTATTCTGAAAAATATTGGTATGGATTTTTGTCCAGAATGATATTTATCAGAAGCAAATTGTTACAGATGCAAAAATGCTTAATTCATCTGAAGTATTTCTTCTGTTTATTTATTCTATTCTGATTAATATTTTTGATATGAAACTCTGAACTAACCATCTTTAGAAGATCTGAACGTTGGCTAACGTTTCATTTCTTGAGAGAATTCAGAACAACATGCAAGTAAACACGTGTCACACAAAATCTGAAGAGGTGGCGTGTACATAACTGAAGATACATTTGAGGTGAAATTTGAATAGTAAATATCTTTGTTTTCCCCCCAAATTGTCAGAAGCATTTATTGTTTGAAATGATTTTATTCTCTTCATTTAATGCTTGCTCAAACGTGCGTTTTTCTGACTTTTGATGTGCCTAAGTGTTTAGTATAAATACTTGTTGTGTATTCACTTTCACACTTTTCACTCTCAGAATTTACATGCGTTTTCATCTCTTGTTCTCTCTGCATAAAAACCCAAAACCTAAGTGTTTGAAAAAGCAATCTTCAATGGCGTCTTCTTCATCAACAACTGCTCAATTTCAAGCTACAATGGCTGCTGTGACTTCAGATAACTTAGGTGCTGCTCCATATTCTCCTCCAAAGAGAACTCTTCTCACACCTGTTGATAAACTAGAAGTGCTGTGTGAATCTATGGTTGAATTTGACTCTCTGGCTGACAATGGGTTTGATTTTCGCTCCATTGTTAGAGCTCAAGGATGGGTGAAATACTTTGATAGGTTGTTTGGACCAGTTTACCCTCTACTTATGAAGGAATTCTGAATTCATGCATCTGTGTATCCCAAGTTTATTTTATCATCTGTGCTGGGAAAAGAGATTATCATCACAGAGGATCTGATAAGAAGATTGATTGGTTATGAAGAAACAGATGGTGTTTCCCACTTGCTAGCTGGGCGTGTGGATATGGAAGAGGTTTATGAGGAAGTTATGACTGCTGGACAAGCTTCTAACAGATTCAAAGATCTGAAGCCTGATTACAAGATCTGGGCCAAGATATTCATGGGATGCATACATCACAGGAAGTCAACAAATTCCCCAGATTATGTCAACAATGAACAGATCTATTTTATGTACTGCCTTAGTCAGAGCAACAAGGTAGATCTTCCTTACATTCTGTTCGTGCATCTGTGGAATCACATCAATGCATCTAGAGAATCTGTAAAAGAAAAAGGTCAGAAGATCAGGACTTGGATCCCTTTTGGAAGGTTGATCTCAGATCTTCTCACTGAAAATGGTTTAGTGGCTGCTCTGTATGATGCTGGGGTTACAGAGGAATTAGAGTTCATTATGGGAAAGCCTCTGAACGCTAAAAGTCTTCTGAGACTCAAGATTGTAGATGAACTCACTACTGCTCCAAAGAGGCTGAATATGTCTGATTTGAATAAGAGGGTTCCAGTATCTGACTTTCCTCTATTCTTTGCTGAAGAACCTAGATATATAGTACTGATGTACATAGAGGAATGCAAAAAGGAAGGAGTACCTGTTCCAGCTAATGTGTTTCAGCTTGTCAAACAACCACTACCAGATGCAGCAGAAGAAGAAGAAGTACCACTTCAGAGGAAAAGGACTCAGCCTGCAGCAGAATCTGAACCTGTCCAGAAGAAGGCTAAGATTGCTGAGAAACCCAAGAATCTCTTAAAGAGAAAGGATTCTGAAGAAGGTGCCTCTGCATCTGCCAAAAGGATTAAACTAAAAGGTACATATACTTCTGCTATTTCTAAAAATGTTGTTATTAATGATTCAACTATTAAGTCTGTTCCAAAACCACCTGTTACTCAAACAACTTCTGTTGCTGCCACTAGCTCTGTCTCACCTCAAAAACAAAACACTACTTCTGTATCAAAAACACCTCAACCCAAAATACACATCAAACACTTTATTCCATGTCCACAACCAACAGAACCACAACCAACAGAACCACAACCAACAGAACCACAACCAACAGAACCACAACCATCAGAACCACAGCCATCAAAACAACAACAACAATCTGAAAAACAAAACTCTGATCAACCACAAACAGAAAATCAACCACAAACTTCTGAACATCCAGAAAACCAAACCACAGAAGTTCAACCAGAAAAAGACTCTGTCATACCACCATCAAATACTCCATCTTCTGAACCTGTTGCACCTGTTACTTCTGAACCCACAAAAGTAACTTCTGCTCCTGTTTCATCAGAACCACCATCCCAACAATCTGATACTCCTTCAGAACCTACTCATATCCCTGAGACAAAAGTTCTTGATATCACTCCATTAAAAACAGTGTTTCAAGTCTCTTCTACTTCTTGTACACCTACAACATCCTCCAATTCATCTGAATCAGATATCCATCCAGATTTTCTTGTCTCTTCATCCAAATACTCTGATATGAACCAACCTAAACCTGAACCTGCATCAACCATACCTGCTAAAACTCCTATTCCAGATCCTTTGCCTCCACCTGCACCTTCATCTGAGATGATTGTTCCCACTTCCAATCCATCATCATCTGGTATATCTTGTGCCCAAGTCTCTTCTCTTTATCATAATTTATCTTATGGTTTCAAACTGAAAGATTTTTATGATAGAGTTGAACCTTCTGAACCCCTGAAACCTCTGAAACCAAAACTCAGACAGGCTCTTCCACCTGTGATCCTTTCATATATTCAATCAATGAACAATGTAGGATCTTTAGCACCAATATCTGGAACCTCTGGTAAAGCTGTTGTTTCAGCTCTACAACCTGCATCTGATAACACAGTTGCATCTGTTGAACCACAAACATCTGCTTTCATACCATATTCTAATGAACCCTTTGATGATGTTTGCCCACGCACAAGACCAAAACCTAATATGCTTAATGCTTTAAACAGATCCTTACCTCAAAAACCAGAAATTCCCTTCATTCCATATTATCCCCCTCCTCTGATTTCCATCCAAAAATCACTGCTACCACCTACTCCCAAACCTAAACATATGACTCTGGAAACCTTGCTTAAACCACCACCCAGACTTAATATTGATCATTTATTTCAAACGTTTTTGCAAGAAATACAGATGTCTTTAGGTACTGTTCAGAAGAAATGCTCTGAAACTATGGATGCAAATGAAACTGACATCATCTGGAAAGGATTCATCAATAGATTCAACACTGTAGCTTCCAATCTGAAGAACGTCTGTTCTGATGATGCAAAGCTCAGAGCTGAAAGAACTCAATTCTGGATTGTCAACAAAACTGAACCTCTGCTTTGTTTGGATGCTCCTCCTCCTCCATCAGAACCAACTGCCAATGCATTGACTATGACTCTGGTAGAACCCTCTTCAGGATCTACATAACCAATGGCAATTGACTCTGTTCAGGCTGCAGAACCTCCACCTTCTTCATCTGAGATAAAGTCAGAACATCCAGACTTTGGAGACAAGATTGCTGCTCTGGAGGCTGGTCAGTCTGAAATAAAATCTTGGATGGCAAAGCAAGATAAGAAATCTGAGGACATGACAGAGTGGATGTCAAAACAAGATGAGAAGAATGAGACAATGACTAAGTGGATGTCAAAGCAAGAGCAATCTTCATCTGAGATTACAGACCTATTGAAGATGCTTTTGTCAAAACACTCTTAGATTTTTTTTCATTCTAATGTTTGTGCATCTGTTGTTTTGCATCTGAATTTTATTGTTATATCTTCTGTTATTTACCAGTGTACTCTTGCTCTGTTATGTTAAATGAATCAATTTTTCTCCATTGAATTATCTGTTTATTGTTCCTTTTATTTGTCTTTATTAAAAGTTTTTACTTTTTGCTTATGACAAAAAAGGGGGAGAAAATAAAGATCTGAACTGTTTAATATAATTTCACTAGAATGAATCTTCAGACATATATATTCTATCTAATATTTAAATTGACTATTTCAGATCATTTGATAAGAACACTCTATAAAAGAATCTCTTTTTCTATCAAACTCTGAATCTCATATCTGCAAGATATTCTGACCCTAATTTGTTATAAGAACAAACAAGATCTAACTCTGAAGATTACTCAAGATAAAAGGGAAGTTTCTATTCCTCTTTCATATTTAACTCAGGGGGAGATTCATCATCTCAGGGGGAGTTATAATTCTTTATGTTCAGTTAAATAAAATTTCTGATACTTTTTGTCATCATCAAAAAGGGGGAGATTGTTAGAACACAGATTGGTTCTTAATAATAACTCTTTGTTTTGATGATAACTGTTAGGAAATTTATATTTAAGAATTATATACTCTAAAATTTGTTTGAGAGTTTTACTGCAGATTGAAATAATATTAATTCTCTAGGAGCCAATCTGTTTTAAATACAAGAAGTTATTCTGACTCTGAAGCGCCAGATGCACCTTACAGAAGAATCTGTTTGCTCCTTACAGAAGATTCTGAGCGTAGTTTCCAGAAGGATCTGAAGCAAGAAGCTCCAGAACATTCTGAGTCAGAAGCATCTGAAGATAACCAGAAGCATCTGAAGCTGAAGCATCTGAAGAATAGAAGAATTTTGATTGAAGAGTTTCTTAAAGCATTAGTCTACAGAAGTTTCTGAAAGTACCTATGCTGCCAAGTACTGAAGCTCTGTGTCAAATATGCTCTAATGATCAACACGCTGAAAGCACACATGCTGCAGAAGACTCTGATACAGCATAGTTCTGAATCTCATTAGAAGACTCTGATCCATTCAGACTCTGAAGAACTTGCTGAAAACTGAAGAAGTAATTTTCAAGAATATATCTGTTGGAGTTATTCAACGTCTCTTTCCTTATTTGTGCTAGACACACTTACACAGACAAAAAGGATTTATCTGTGCCATCTACTTCTAGGAAAGGTCACTTGATGTGAAGACAAAAAGGCTCAGACCTTTTGGGACTCTCTTTTCAACGCTCAGCTTGCATGGATCAGCTGCCTATAAAAGGAGAACTTCACCACATTCTTCAGTTACAAAAAATTTGCTGAAAAGAAATCATTATATTCTAAGCTCTCATTCATTCCTATTCTTCTTAGAATTTATTGTACTTAAACTTAAGAGAAAAATCACTGTTGTGATAAAAGCTTTATAGAAGCATTAATACTCTTGTATTTATTTTACATTGATTGTAAAGGATATTCCTTAAGAGGATTCAGTTAGAATCAGTAGCTCTTGAGAAGACTAAGAATTGTTGTTCTTAGGTGATACTATTGTAATCAGTTTGATTTAATAGTGGATTAAGTCCTTGTGGAGAAAGGCAAATCACTCTAGGAAGGGTGGACTGGAGTAGTTGTTAAACGAACCAGGATAAAAATAATTGTGTGATTTTTTTTAAGTCTTAATTTATCATACTTATTCAACCCCCCCCCCCCCCCCTTCTAAGTATTATCTCACCTTCACCCAGCTCTCTTGCCCACGTGGTTTGTTTGTCTGATGGCATTTTACTTCATTTCTTTCTGTATGATTGCAGTTTACTGTTTTTGCTTGATAGCATGTTGTTTCATATTTCAGTATGATTACTGTTATCCATTCTGGCTTGAGGTTGAGATGAGCTTGTGGAGGCTGAAGCCCCACACACATTTCCTCCCTCACTTGCATTGCATGCATTTTACTGTTAAGCTGATGCTTTGTCTGTTTTGGTGTATCATTGACATGATCCCTTAGGACTCTCATTTCCTTTGATAAGGAATTGATGATAGAATTTTAGGTTGAAACCTATGCATGACAACTTCTAGGAGTTCCCTGTTTAAACCTCAACCATAGGATGAATCCATGGCATGACAACAGTAGGACTTGATAGTCTCCCTCCTAGTTGGGCCTGTTCTCTTCTCATCTCAAAACAGTTTAAGATACAGTAATCATGAATGATTTCTTTCGTACGTTACGAGCCTTAAGCTATCTGAGAAAGGATTGTGGGAGAGTTTCTTTTCCACAGTCTGGATGTTTAGTATGGTACCCTTTGGGTGACATGCGACGCATTCACTCTCAGGTCATAGTCTCCAGTGCGGTTGAAATCGCAAACACAATAAAAAACACTTCTTTCGTAAAAGACAGGAAATAAACCGTAGTTTCCCGAACTACGTAAGCTCTGATCTCTCATACCTGTTGAGAGTACGTAGGCACAAGATGGCGATGTCTTGGCGAGCTACCCTCCCCCATAACCCGTCGTAGGTCGAACTACGTTGACTCTGATTTCTCGTTCTCTGATGAGAATACGTAGGCATAAAGTGCGACGCTTTGCCGAGTCATTTTTCTTTTCTTTTTAAGCCAGCCTTTATAGGTAGATAGATAAAACCAACCCGTACAAGTAAACACAACAAGCGAGGATCCCGTCGAGTACGACAGACGTGAGGGGTGCTAATACCTTCCCCTTGCGTAACCGACTCCCGAATCCAGACAATGGTTGCGACGACCTTGTCTTACCCTTTTTCGTCAGGTTTTTCCTATCGTTTCCTTTCCCGCTCTGAGGGATAAATAACGAAAGGTGGCGACTCTTCTGTTGTGCCGGCACCTTATTTTCGCGCAAGCGACAGCTGGCGACTCTGCTGGGGACTTCAACGGTTCCCTGCGAGAGTCAATCCTAACGCTTGTATGTTTACTTGTTGGGTTGCGTTTATTTATCGCATTTTACTTCTCGCACTTTATTTCCCGCATTTTATTTTCAGTATGATATGATTATCTGTGTTGTTGTGGGATGGGAGTTCTGATGAGTGAGAAGCCAGACCCAGGCTTGAGTGCACTATAGACTTAGAATGGAAATTAGTGGGCGCGTGCTTGCTTTGCAGGCACTAGTGTCTCATGAAATCCACGCTCAGACGAGGTTCATCCGGTTGGCTTCTCTTTCAACCCTTTGGGTTGAGACGGTTGCTGGTTTGGTGGATTGTCGACTCTGGGGACCGATCATTTGTGATTCAGTCGAGTGAGGCCGCTTCATGAGCTGGTGATGCCACACCTTCTGGGTATCGTATCACCCGTCTTGAAAGTCTGTGACGCTGATGAACGCAGAGGATGCCGTACCTTGAGTCAGTTTAGGTCCATACCTGTGAGCGGGGTTGGGTTTATTGCAGGAAACCATGACCTTCAGACTACCTGGTTTTCTTGACAGTGAATCAGTTTTGTTGGTACCGGGGTTTCTCAGTTGCATATTTGTCTGTTCTTGATAGAGAAGGTTTTGATCAGAGGATCTTATCAGCAGATTTGTCTGTTCTTGACAGAGCAGGTTTTGACCAGAGGATCTTATCATCAGGTGTATGTCTGTTCTTGATAGAGCAGGTTTTGATCAGAGGATCTTATCATCAGATGTGTGTCTGTTCTTGATAGAGCAGAGTATTGTCATCGGTTGTTTGTTCTTGATAGAACAGATTTTTGGGGTCTGAAGATCTCATCAGCAGATGTTGTTTGTTCTTGATAGAGCAGAAGTTTGGGGTCTGAAGACCTCATTAGCAGATATTTCTTGATCATACATCAGAGGTCCTTATTATCAGACATTTTTTCTTGACAGAGCAGAATTATGATCCTATGTATATGGTCCTATCAGATGGTTGTTCTTGACATATCAGATTTGTAGTCCTACACCGGGGTTTTCTTCTTATCACTGATTGTTGACACAGAATCTCCACAGTAGCAGTTGCCTTGGCCTCCTATTGCATGACTGCATTTTACATTAGTTTGCATACTCATTTGCATTTCATTAACGTGTGTCTGTGTTACAGGTACCGTTTTCCCCGATCCAGGATTTCTTGCCTCCTATTGTATTGTTATGGGCTCTCTGAGGAAGACCGTGGCTTACAAGTTCCCTACCCCTGATGTGGTTAAGTTGACTGGTTTGATAGCTCTAGCAGATGATTCTGTGAAGGATGAGTTCAGGAAATATTACGGCAGGTTGCTCAGTTTAGTTCATAAGCCTTCTGTGTTCGAGTTGAATGGGTTGCACGCTCTGCTGCAGTTCTACGACCCTCCGCTGAGATGTTTCACTTTCCAGGACTTCATTCTCGCACCTACGCTGGAAGAGTATGCTGATTTGCTAGGTGTGCCTATCAAGAGGCAGATGCCTTTTGTTCATATGGATGTTGAGCCTGATCTGGCTGGTTTAGCTCCTTCACTTCATTTGGACGCCTCCGAGTTAGTGTTGACTAGTTGGAACAAGGTTCCGGGGTTCTCCTTGCAGTTTCTGGTAGGTAAAGCTCAGCAGTGTGCCAAGGACGGATGTTCGGTCGCGTTCAATGCCATCCTCGCTCTATGCATATATGGCATCGTCCTGTTCCCTAATATGCCCGATTTTGTAGACTTCGATGCGTTTCACATCTTTGCTTCAGGGAATCCAGTCCCTACCTTGATAGGAGATGTCTATCATTCAGTTCACTACAAGAACGAGAACAGGAGGGGGAAGAATGTCTCGTGCTGCGTACCCTTGCTGTACAAATGGCTTGATAGTCATCTGCCCAAGAGGGGTCCTTTTGTCTTGTCTGCAGCCACAGCTGAGTGGCCTGAGCGTCTGATGAGTTTATCTGCAGAGGATATCGACTGGTTCGACAGAGATAGGCTGGGCACTGAGGTGATCTTCAGTTGCAGCGGGTTTCCAAATGTACCTTTGATAGGTAGGAAGGGCTGTATAAACTACAATCCGTCATTGCTGGTTCGACAGTTCGCGTATGCCTTGAGGACTCCGCCGAAGGGTGAAGAGGTACTGGAATCTCTGTACCTCACTGGTACTCTAGAGGGGGATCTGCTGTCCAAGCTTCAGCACGCGTGGAATGGTATCAGTAAGCGAGGAAAGCCAGTGCTGGAAAAAAGCAACAATCAAGCCTACCCTCCGTATTTGACGTGGATCAGAGCCAGGGCCAATGCTATAGGGATGCCGTTTCCTCAAGCCAAGCCAGAAAGTCCTCCAATGATCGAAGAGCCTACTACTGTGCCCATCCAGCAGCATAACCAGGTATTAGCTGAGCGGGATGAATTGAAGCGGGCGAACGAAGAACTGGAGAAGGAATTAGCTCAGCTCCAAAGCGAGAGGAACAAAGTCGTTCATTCTTTCAAAAGGCAAACAAAGTTGGTGAACCAGCTGGGTACGGACCTGACTAAGCAGATAGCCGAGCGTGAACGCATGGGTCGAGACTTCAAAGCTGTCAACGACGTACTGGCTACGAAGAAGCAGCATTTGGACGAGGCATATCGGAGGATATCCAAGTTCAACCAGCACTGGAAGGCTTCCCTGGCCACCAGAAAGGAGCGGGAGGATAAGCTGATGCTGCAGATCTCCAAGCTGGAAGCCCAAGTGAAGGACAGTGAAAAGAGGTTTGATGAAGAAACCGCCCGCAGGTACGCCGCCGAAGGCCAGCTCAACAAAGCTCTCGCTAACCTGAAGGAGCGCAAGCTGACGTTTGAGTCCAAAAAGCGGAAGTTAGAAGATTGCTTCGGCGAAGGAGCATGGGAAGGTTCGATCGAAGGACTTCAGTATACCGTTTTGCAGAGGGAATTGCTCGTCGAGGGGTTGCTCACTCTGCCAGATCATCCAGAGACGAAGGAGTTTCTAGAAGAGTATCGCGCTCGCGGCCGTACTTGACTATTTGTATTCCTTTTGTTTTGATCATTGTTGTATGCTGACCATCACCAGGCTTGTTGGCTGAGGTCACGCTGTTGATTCATCTTGTACTTGCTGATGCTATGTACTGCCTAGATAGGCTTTCTTTATATATGAGATTGTTGTTTCCATGATTGGGCTTGGACTTCTTCTTCTTATTATTATCAGCACTGACACTCAGGCACTAGGATCGGGGGAAATCTCCCAAACACACAGACACACGCATGCATCTGCATGGCGAGCATCTTGTTGTTTTTCCTAACCCTTCTGTGTTTTACAGGTTTTTTCAGGCTTACAGGTCCCAGGCTGTTTCCGGTGGTTCCAGGATTGATCAGAGACTAATTCACCGTTATCCGACTAGAGCTAATCAGACCAGGATCATGGATCAAGTGCAAACAGATGTTCAGGAGCTCCGCGAGAGGATATCGCTTCATGGAACTCATGCAAGTGGTCGCCAATGGTTAGGACCAGCTCAGGACTTTGGTTCAGCCTTTGATCTCCAGGGTTGATAGCAACGGCATACTCCATGGCGGGGCTGTGCCTACTCCTCCACCAGTTGATACTCCGCAGAATGGTGTCCCCGTGGCCGGGGGCAACGGCAGTGCTAATGGCAATGTGATGGCCAATATCGGACTCAATGCGACGGGCGTCGGTAATGGGAGTCTGGGAGCTAATGTCAACATCGGGCCGGGCAACGGCAATGCGGGCGTCGGGAATTTGTTGGTGCCTCAACCATGGCTTGAGGATCATCAGGATGATGTGTTCTCTCAAAGGGGTGCAGAAAGGGAGCTGAATGCTGAAGCGCGGCTCAGATTCAAAGTACTTGAAGATAAAATGAGAGATATTGAGAATCAGAATACTTTGGGCGTTGATATGTCCAAGCTGGGATTAATTGTTGATTTCAAGGTACCTCCTAAGTTCAGGGTGCCTGACTTTGAGAAATATAAGGGCATCACTTGCCCTCGTGTCCACCTGAGATCGTACTACAGGAAGATGTCTGCCTATTCCGAAGACGAGAAGTTGCTGATGCACTTTTTCTAGGACAGTCTTTCCGGACCATCCCTCGAGTGGTACATGGGTTTGGAGCCCACTAGCGTGCGCACATGGAAGGATCTCGCTGAAGCGTTTGTCCACCATTACCAGTACAATAGCGACTTGGCCCCGAACCGAGTCCAGCTCAAGAACCTGTCGCAGAGGAATAATGAAGGATTTAAGGAGTACGCCCAGCGGTGGCGTGAGTTGGCAGCCCGGGTTCAGCCGCCGATGGTTGAACGCGAGCTCGTGCAGATGTTTGTGGCTACCCTCCCAGGGGTTTACTATGAAAAGTTAGTCAGCGGTATGTCTGGGACGTTCTCAGCCTTCATTATCATGGGCGAGCATGTCGAGAATGGAATCCAGATCGGGAAAATCCAAGGTGAGTCGTCCTCAGCTGGAGAAGGTGGAAAGAAACCTTATGCTGGCAAACGACGAGAAGGAGAGACGAGCGCTGTGACCAACGCTCGAAGGAAGGGCAAGGGCCCTCAGCAGCAGATAGCCAGTATAAATATCCCAGCAGCTCCGCAGCAGCAGCAGCAGCAACCGAATCAACAGGGATATAGAAAATACCAGAATCGGGCATCTTTGGCAAACCGTCACTTCGAGGCACCACCCATGTCGTACGCGCAACTCTTGCAGACCTTGCTTCAGCTTCAGTTGGTTCAGAAGAGGACGATGGCTCCCTTGACAGGGGCACCTCCACCAGGGTACGACGCAAATGCCACTTGCGACTTCCACTCAGGGGCACCTGGCCACACAATCGAGAACTGCAAAGCCTTTAAGCATAAGGTGCAAGACCTGGTAGATGCCAAGATCATTAATTTCTCCGATAATGTGCCCAATGTCACGAAAAACCCTATGCCGAATCATAGGGGAGGCGGAGTAAACGCCATTATCGAAGAAGAGAGTGCCGATTTGTTGACTGATGTCAGAGACTTAAAGACGCCGCTTAGCTTCGTTAAAGCTAAGTTGCTGAAAAGAGGGTTCTTTCCAGGGTGCGGAGAACTATGCATGGACTGTGCTACACATTCTGATGGATGTGAGCAGTTGGTTGAAGGAATCCAAAGTCTGATGACTGAGGGGATTCTGCAGTTTAGCCAGAGGGCTGAAAGTGTATCAGGAGAGGTAGTGTTGAAGCAGGCCGATGAAGTCGCCACCATCACCATCCCTCGCCGGCCGATCACCATTTCTGCGCCCAGACCGCACACAATTACTATTACCAAAGCCGGGCCAATACCCTTCGAGAGCACTAACGCTGTTCCGTGGCATTACAGGGCTGAAGTCTATGGCAACGGTCAAAAGTTGGAGCTAGAGCCGTATGGGTCGACTGTGGAGAATCTCGCAGGAATCAGTGGTATTACTCGTAGTGGAAGAGTATTTGCACCGCCAGAGGTCGTGGCAGAGAAAGCGGTCAGAGCTGATGCGGCCGATAAGGGTAAAAGCAAAGTCGTCGAAGAAGTCCCGTGTGGGGTAGAGAAAGATTTGCTTGTCAAAGACGCCGAGGAGTTTATGCGGTTGATCAAAAAGAGCGACTACAAGATTGTAGACCATCTCCATCAGACGCCTTCGAAGATTTCTATTCTCAACCTGTTACTGTGTTCTGAAGCGCACCGCAACGCGCTACTGAAGGTACTGAACGCTGCCTACGTACCGCAAGAGATATCGGTGAATCAGCTAGAAGAGGTGGTAACCCACGTTAATGCTTGCAATGGGCTAGGGTTCACAGACTTAGAGCTGACGCCAAAAGGAAGGAATCACAATAACGCCCTGCACATCTCGATAGAGTGTAGGGGCACAATCATGTCGCACGTGCTGGTGGACACGGGTTCGTCGCTTAATGTGCTTCCGAAGAAGGCCTTAATGAAGTTGGATACTCGTGGGGTGATCTGCACACCCAGTGATCTGGTGGTGAAAGCATTCGACGGGACTAAACACCACGTTTTCAGGGAGGTGACCCTGCCGGTCCAAGTCGGTCCGGAAACGTTCGACACAGTCTTTTATATTATGGACATCATGCCTGCCTACAGTTGCCTCTTGGGTCGGCCATGGATCCATGCTGCTGGTGCCGTGACCTCCACCTTGCACCAAAAGCTCAAATATGCTGTCGGGGGAAGCATCGTAACCGTGTGCGGCGAGGAAGACATAATGGTGAGCCATTTGTCATCCTTTAAGTATGTTGAAATGGATGGAGAAATCCATGAAACTCTTTGCCAAGCGTTCGAGGCTGTCAAAGTGAAAGAGGTAGCTCCTGTCGTCACAGAGAAGCCAGAGATGAATCTCTCCTCATTCAAAGAAGCTCGGGCCGTTGTCCAAGCTAGATCTACCCCAGGCTGGGGGCATATTTTGGAGATACCGAACAAGCAGGATAAGTTTGGGTTGGGGTATTCTCCTGGAGCTGAAGCTTCTTCTTCTTCGTCTAGCAGCGCGTCTCGAGGTAATGGGCCGATCCAATTTACCAGTGGCGGAGTGATCTTCGAAAGCATCAACACAACGTCTGAAGACAGCGGGGATAGCGATTGTGATCTCGACTCTTGGATTCAGCCAAGCAAGCCGGGCGAGGGCCTCAACAATTGGACCATCAAGGATATTATCCCGATGACAAGTGAAGAGTAATGATTTACTTTTTCAATCATTGTACAACCCTATGTCCTACCCGGGGCATAGCGGTTTTATTGTCAGGGCCTTGTTGGATTATGTAAATGCATTTTGTTAATAAATCAAAGGTGTTTTCTTCGTATTCAAATATTGTGATCTCTGTTATTCCTGTTTATATTTGTTTTGAAAAACAGTAAAATGGCAATGGGGTTTGTGCTAACCTGCATATTCTTGTTTTAAACTTAACCCTTGCTATTGCAGGATCCACATAACAGATGACATCGACTCTGGACCTTCTACGGCTCACTTCGACTTTGATTGCCCGATCTATCAAGCCGAAGAAGAGATTGATGAAGACGAAGACCTTCCTGAAGAGTTGGCCCGCTTGTTGAAACAAGAGGAAAAGGTTATTCTGCCTCATGAGGAGGAGATCGAAATCGTAAATCTGGGTTCTGAAGAGCTCGTCAGAAATGTCAGGATAGGGGCTGCGCTGCAGAGTGATGTCAAGCAGAGATTAGTCGAGATGCTTCGAGAGTATAGTGACGTCTTTGCTTGGTCATACGAAGATATGCCCGGACTTGACATGGACATCGTGGTCCACCACTTGCCGCTGCGAGAAGATTTCCCTCCCGTTAAGTAGAAGCTTAGGAGGACGAGACCAGATATGGCCATTAAGATCAAGGAAGAAGTGAAGAAACAGCTTGATGCTGGCTTCTTAGCGGTCACCACTTACCCTCAGTGGGTCGCCAACATAGTACCTGTACCGAAGAAGGACGGTAAGGTACGCATGTGCGTCGATTACCGGGATTTGAATAGGGCGAGCCCTAAAGATGATTTCCCGTTGCCTCATATCGATGTGTTGGTCGGCAACACAGCCCAGTTCTCCGTGTTTTCATTCATGGATGGCTTCTCCGGTTACAACCAGATCAAGATGGCGCCAGAGGACATGGAGAAAACGACGTTTATCACTCCATGGGGAACATTCTGCTATAAGGTAATGCCCTTCGGTCTGAAGAACGCAGGGGCCACTTACCAACGAGCAATGGTAACTTTGTTTCATGACATGATTCATCAGGAGATTGAAGTCTATGTTGATGACATGATTGCGAAGTCCCAAACGGAGGAAGAGCATTTGGTCAACTTATTGAAGCTTTTTGAGAGGCTTAGGAAGTTCAGGTTGAGGCTGAATCCTAACAAATGCACTTTCGGAGTGCGGTCCGGAAAGTTACTGGGGTTTATCGTGAGTGAACAAGGCATCGAGGTTGATCCTGCGAAAATAAAAGCCATTCAAGAAATGCCAGCGCCGAAAACAGAAAAAGAAGTTCGTGGTTTCTTGGGCTGAATAAACTACATTGCAAGGTTTATCTCTCAGCTCACGGCCACGTGTGAACCGATGTTCAAGCTTTTAAAGAAAGATCAGGCAATTACTTGGAATGAGGATTGCCATAAGGCATTCGACAAGATAAAGCAGTATCTCCAAGAACCTCCGATCTTGATACCCCCAGTGGCTGGACGGCCATTAATCATGTACTTGACAGTTCTTGAGAACAGTATGGGGTGTGTTCTCGGTCAGCACGACGAGACGGGCAGAAAGGAGCATGCCATTTACTACTTGAGTAAAAAGTTCACCGACTGTGAATCTCGATACTCGATGTTGGAAAAGACGTGTTGTGCACTAGCCTGGGCTGCCAAATGTCTACGACAGTACATGCTCAATCACACCACCATGCTAATTTCGAAGATGGATCCGATCAAGTACGTCTTCAAAAAGCAGGCTCTTTCGGGCAGGATTGCCAGATGGCAAATGGTGTTAACAGAATACGATATTCAGTACGTGTCCCAGAAGGCCATCAAGGGAAGCGTATTGTCTGATTACCTTGCCGAGCAGCCGATCGAGGATTACCAACCGATGAAATTTGAATTCCCTGACGAGGATATTATGTTTCTCAAAGCGAAGGATTGCGATGAGCCGTTGCCCGACGAGGGGCCAGATAGGAAATCCCAGTGGAAATTGATATTCGATGGGGCGGTTAATTCCTATGGAAGTGGCATCGGGGCTATCATCACGACTCCCCACGGATCCCACATCCCGTTTACTGCGAGACTGACGTTTCCAGTCACCAATAATGAGGCGGAGTACGAAGCATGCATCATGGGTCTAGAAGAGGCAATTGATTTGAGAATCAAGAACCTAGACGTATATGGTGACTCAGCGCTTGTGATCAACCAAATTAAAGGGGATTGGGAGACTCGTCAATCGAATTTGGTGCCGTACATGAATTATGCCAGAAGGCTGCTTCCGTTCTTTGATCGAGTGGAACTCCATCATGTGCCCACAGCGGAAAATCAGATGGTTGATGCCTTAGCCACGTTAGCTTCAATGTATAAAGTCAATTTTTGGAATGAGGCTCCAAGAATTGTACTATCTCATCTTGATAGACCGACATTCGTCTTTGCAATTGAGGAAGCCGCCGATGGCAAGCCATGGTTCCACGACATCCAGACCTTCCTTATGACTAAGGAATATCCTGCGGGTGCGTCAACCCAGGATAAGAAGACTCTGAGGAGGCTGTCTGGAAATTTTTATCTCAATCCTGATGGAGTGTTGTATAAAAGAAACCACGATCTCGTGCTACTCAGATGTGTAGATGAGAAAGAGGCGAGTATGCTCATGGAAGAAGTCCATGAAGGCACATTTGGTACGCACGCCGGCGGGTATGCTATGACGAGAAAGATCCTGAGAGCAGGATACTACTGGCTGACAAGAAAGATCCTGAGAGCAGGATACTACTGGCTGACGGGTATGCTTCAGATTCGCGAAGAGATGTCATAAATGCCAGGTTTATGCTGATAAAGTTCATGTGCCGCCGTGCCCGTTGAATGTCATGTCCTCCCCGTGGCCGTTCTCCATGTGGGGCATCGACATGATAGGCAAGATCGAGCCCACTGCATCTAACGGTCATCGCTTCATTCTGGTAGCTATCAACTACTTCACCAAGTGGGTGGAGGTAGCCTCGTATGCTAATGTGACCAAGCAGGTGGTGGCTAAATTCATAAAAAGGGACATCATCTGTCATTACGGAATTCCTGAGCGGATCATTACTGATAATGGTTCGAATCTGAATAACAAGATGATGAAGGAGCTGTGCCAGAGTTTCAAGATTGAACACCACAACTCATCTCCTTACCGGCCGAAGATGAATGGCGTTGTTGAAGCAGCCAACAAGAACATAAAGAAGATTGTTCAGAAGATGGTTGTGACATACAAAGATTGGCACGAGATGCTGCCATTTGCACTACACGGTTATCGTACGACGGTACGTACGTCAACCGGGGCAACTCCTTTCTCCTTTGTGTACGGTATGGAAGTTGTCCTACCGTTAGAAGTGGAGATCCCTTCTTTGCGAGTTTTGGTTGATGTGAAACTCGACGAGGCAAAATGGATTACAAATAGTCTGAACCAACTCAGCCTGATGAACGAGAAGAGGTTAGCGTCGATTGCGTTTGGTCGTCTGTACCAAAGCCGAATGAAGAAAGCTTATGATAAGAAGGTGCATCCTAGAAGCTTTCAGACGGGTGATCTCGTCCTGAAGAAGATTCTTCCTCCACACTCCGATCACCGGGGCAAGTGGACTCCGAATTACGAAGGTCCGTATGTCGTCAGCAAGGTCTTCTCGGGAGGAGCTTTGTTATTATCCATGATGGATGGTGAAGATTTTGCATCCCCGATGAACACGGACGCAGTTAAAAAATACTTTGCTTGAAAGCGACCCGCTGGACAAAAAAGAGAGTCCAGGCAAAAAAGGGGCATCCCGGCGAACCAAAAACAGAATAAAAGGTTCGGGCAAAAATTAGGGATATAAATTGAAAAAAGGTACACCCGCGAAGTCGAAAACCTACACTGGGTGGCTTCGGCAAAAAAGGGTATCCCGGTGAACTGAAAACCCGTAAAGGGCGGTTCACGCAAAAGTTAGGGATTTGAAAAAGCAAATGACTGCGTTCCGCGTGTGGACTTTCATTGTTTAGTGGTTTGGAGGACCTGAGGGCCGTTTATCTGAATCAATCTCTTCCGAAGCTGAAGCGTCGGAGAAGTATCGAAGTCGAGTGGGTCATAGAGGGATCAACTCATGGTGTTCGTCTACGCCTCGTTGCCGACATTTGTATATACTGATGTATATTTACGTTTTATTTTTGCGCGGCTTCCTCATTCCAGGAGCTTGCATCTGTTGTAAAACATTTTTACCCATTCAGGGGTTCGTTATCAATAAAAGGCATACTATTCAGCAATTCAGTTTGCCTGTTTAGCATTTATCTGTTTTGTTTGCGGAAAAGAACGCCGATGTTTTTGATAAAATGCGCATACATAAACTTACTGGCCTAGGCCACTGATTGTTGAAACAATTAATTACTTGAATATTGTCACGAGATAATAACCTTGATAGGTCCCTTTGAGAAGGGTATCTTGTCTGTTTGTTTGTGTTGTTACAGGTGTAGCATGTTCCAGACAGTGCGCCGTGCGCATCCCGAAGCAGGATGATTCCTCCTTCTCCAGCAGAGTTCAGTAGCCTCTCCCCGCAGAGTCTGAACGCGAGACCGCGAGCATTGATATGTCTCCCCAGGCAGAGATGATTCTCTCCCCAATCAGATGCGTCCTGAAGGAACGTCATCTCCTCAGCTGAGTCAGGCGCCGAAGCATGAATTCATTCCCCCAGCACCGGGTCACAAGTGCAGGTTTCGTAGGAAATTATTCGTACGCCGAAGTATGCAGGAACTGATGGTGCCAGACTGAAGTCTCCAGCGGAATTGAAATTCCCCACCAGAGTCGTACTCTCCCCCGAAGTCGGATGATTCCTTCTTCCCCAGCGGAATTGAAATTCCTCCCCCAGAGTCGTACTCTCTCCAGCGAAGCAGAATGATTTCTTCTTCCCCAGCCGAGTTTGCACTCCCCAAGAGAGCCGAATCCTTGGAAGTTGATCAGACCATGATTGGTTTTTTCCCCAGTAGAGTGTTGAACAGCTGAAGTTGTTTCCCCACAGAGCCATCATCTCCAGAGAAGTAGCCGAGAAGGCCATGCAGCTCATTCCCGTGATTGACATCGCTTTCCCTCGGCAGGTCCAGGTTCTCGTAGAGCTTCGTTCCCTTACAGCAATCAACTGAAGTTGTTTCCCCCGCAGCAGTCGACTGAAGTTGTGTCCCCTGCGGCGTCTAATTGAGATTGGTGTGACTATGTTCTCCTCAGCAGGATGATTCCTCTACTGAGTAGTTCTTTCTCCTTGACAGGAGGATTCTCCCTTCGGCATTTATTTTGCTGACAGGATCGCATCATTGTGCATGATTGCATAGCATTTATCATAAACGCATAACATTTCCACCGTGTGGAGCATTGTGCCATTGCCGAAGCATATGCATAATAAACATGATCTAGGTTGTTACCGTCTTGTTTTGTAGGTGTTCCGCCGCAGAATCGATCGCTCAGGATGATTCCTGACATTCTCCCCAACGAAGTCGCTTGCTCAAGATGATTCTTGAGATCCCCAGCGAAGTTTTCGGTTCAAGATGAGTCTTGAATTCCCCAACAGGGCCGTTTGCTTAAGATGATTCTTAAGACCCCAGTGCAGTCTCCAGAGTTGGTTGCTCGAGTTGATACTTAGAGTCCCCAGTAAAGGTTGCTCAGGATGATTCCTGAAATCCCCAACAGAGTGTTCGCTCAGGATGATTCCTGGAACCTCCAGAATGGTTAGCGATTCAAGATGATTCTTGAAGGTCCCCGGCGGAGTTATTTGTTCAAGATGATTCTTGAAGTCCTCGACATAGTTGATTTATTCAGAATGATTTCTGGACCCCCGGAGCGGAGTTACTTGATAGTTCTCAAGAATCCCCAGCGGCGAAGCGTCATCTCCAGCAGATTTCTAACGGCGAAGTTGGAACCTCCATTGAAGACTCCATGATTGAAGTCTGACCGTGTTAATGAAGCGGTTCTCTCAGCTGGTGCGGAGTGCCTGATGGCAGAGGTTTAGACATTCCCAGTTGGCTCATGATTGACCAAGAATTCTATTCCCGACTTGCTGACGAAGTCCGGCTGAGGCCCGACATATTTCTTTGAATGCCTGATGGCATGATCAACCTGATGGTTGAAGTCCGGCTGATGCCCGACGATTTCTTTGGAATGCCTGATGGCATGATCAACCTGATGGTTGAGGTCCGACTGACGCCCGACAATTTCTTTGAATGCCTGATGGCATAATCAACCTGATGGTTGAAGTCCGACTGATGCCCGATAGTGTTCTTTGGATGCCTGATGGCATGATCGATTATGTATTACCGGTTACCGTGTGACTAATTCCCCAATGGAGTTTCTTCACCCTGACGGCGAGGTCAGACGATGTTGAGAGTTGAGGCGAAGTCAGATTATGTTGATTACTTGACGGCGATGTCGGGCGTTCCTCAGAGTTATAGTTGGTTGACAGCAATGTCAGACCCCTTTGTAGCTCCGGCGGCGATGTTGGACGTTTGTTTCTGGCGGCGATGTCAGGTGAGTTTGTAGCTCCAGCGGCGATGTTGGATGTTTGTTTGGCGGCGATGTCAGGTTCTTGGTTCTCCAGCGGCGATGTTGGGTGTTTTGTGTCCGACGGCGATGTCAGATTCTTTATTTCTCCAGCGGCGATGTTGGACGTTTGTTTATGACAGCGATGTCAGGTTCTCTATTTCTCCAGCGGCGATGTTGGATGTTTGTTTCTGGCGGCGATGTCAGGTTCTTTAGTTTTCCAGCGGCGATGTTGGGTGTTTTGGTTGTCCGACGGCGATGTCAGGTGATTTAGTTTTCCAGCGGCGATGTTGGGTGTTTTGGTTGTCCGACGGCGATGTCAGACGCTTTATTTTCATGAATGCCTGACGGCGAGGTTCGGTGTCTGATGACGATGTCAGAGGAATTTAATGTGGATAACTGACGACAAGGTTCAGATCAGTAATTCTCTAGCTAGTTGCCGTGCAGCTATTATTTCAGTGTTCGAAGATTTGTTCCCGTCAGAGGACCATGTACGCGTGCAGTTGGCAAATTTTCGGGTTTATCGGTATTCAACCGTCTCGCACCTCGATTGGCTGAGAGTCGTCGCTCCTCACCCAGTCAGGTTCAAGCCGTTTGAATAGGGGCAGCTGTTGCACCCCAAAATTTGACCAACATTTATTTACCCATCAAGAGTTATATGAGACTTTGAAGCTATCCAAGAGGTTTTTCAAGTGTTCAAAGGTTGATATCTTTGTCAGAGAACTCAAGAGATCCTCAGAGAGATTGGTTGAAACCAAGGTTGTGTGTCTCATAACTTGAGAGTTGTGGGAGCTCCTCAGATGATTCTGAGACTATGAGGATGAACTTGAAGCTTTGAGAAAGCTTATGAGATGTCTTGAAAGCCATCATGAAGCCTAGAGAGGTCATTGTGCAAGTTTAAGAAGACTCAGCCATGAGTGGTGTAATTAGGGTTTGACTGGGTCAACCCTAGGTCAACTGATGATTTGGAGAGGGTTGAGACCTAATCCAAGAGCCATGTGGTCATGGAATGATGCATTGAGATGCTATAAAGATGATTCATAGACCAACTCATCATGATTGAGGAGTTTGAGAAGTTTTAAGCTAGGGTTTCTAAGGATGGACAGTGTAAAATCCCCTAGTTTGATCCCTATCTTCCAGGCAGTTTAGCTCAAGATGTGATTGTCATCTCATCTTCCCCACGACATGAATGTTGTAGAGCTTGTTCTTAGATTTAATTTGAGTACTAGAAGTCCTTGATAGGATTTGTAGAGCTCAAGTTATGACTTTGACAAATTACAGGTCATCTGAGGTATGTGAATTTGGGTCCTTGAAAGTCACCCAACTTGCATCCAACTTTTTCCCTAGTAGGATGATTCCTATGAACTCTTGGCCAACATGAATGTTTTAGAGCATCTTCTTAGATTTCTAGAGAGTAATATAAGTCCTTGATAGGATTTGTAGAACTCAACTTATGGCTTTGACAAGTCAAGGGCATTTTGGTCATTTGGAGGTTATAGGTCATTTCAAGCATAAGGCCATATCTCCTATTTTCAAGCTTCAAATGGAAAAATCTTCAACTTAAAACTTGCTTAGAATGATGTTTTAAGGCTAGTAGGGAGGTAATGAGATGTTGAAAAGTCTCATATCAAAAAGTGATAAAAATGGCCTAAAATGGAGGCATAAGTTAAATAAGGTGAAGTTGAAAATTGGAAATCACAAGCTATAAATCCAAACCATGTCATATAATAGGTCATTTTGACTCCAAGTGACATTATAAGAACAATGGTTCAGCCACAATTTTGATTTGAGGCTTGGATCATAGGGCTGCTTTGGAAAAGGCTTACTTGCATATTAAGGTACCAAAGCAAAACTCAACAAAACTCAATGTACAAGTTGGTCATGCATTGTAACTCATCATAAATCTCATATGGGGAGAATTTCAAGTGAGAATCAAAGGTTACAAGGAGCTTGGAATGAGATAGCATGTAAGGAGAATTGAATTCAAAATGTCATGACATGAAAAGTTCAATTTCTCATTGGATGATCCTAGAGGGTTCTAGATGATTCTAAACCACTCTATAAGATGATTGTAACCTGCTCAGATGCAAGGTTGGTGAGAATTGGTGTAGAGAAGATAGAGTGAGATCAAGAATCTTCCATTGCAAGTCAAGTTCAATTTCTTCATTCTTCTTCATTTCCATCCCTTTTTTCTTCACAAACACATTCCATAGGTCCCTCTGAGTGTGTGCATATTGAATTGAAGTTCCATTGATGGAAGATTGAAGGTTTGGCCATTGGATTTGCAAGAAGCAATTTACACTCGGATCTTGAAGTGCAAGCATTCTCCCTCCAATTTTTTGCAAACAGAAGAAGTATCATCATCCAAGGATCATTTCTGAAGAGTTTCAAGTGTTGAATTGAAGATCTACCACCACTGCCATACCAAGAAACCAGGTTTGCAAAATCTCTGTCACCTCATTGTTTAAGCATTGATAGGTTGAATTATTAGTGTAGAATGGTTAGAGACACCTAGGTGATGAATTCTGAAGAGTTTAGGATCATTTGATGAAGTTTCAGTTATGGACACCATTTCTTTATGGAGCAAGAACTCGTGATATAGTGAGTAATAATGCAAGTTTGATAGCTGGTTTTGATTAGGGCAATGTGGTGATCATTTTAGGACCAAGAAATCCAAGAATTGTTGAAGTTGAGGTTTGAGATTAATTTGGATCCACTATCGGGTTTTAAGATAGAGACCATTTCAGTGTAATCCAAGGCCATGAGCATGATCAGTGTGGAAAATTGAGCAATTTAGTGTTTTAAACTTTGAGATTTGATGCTGTTTTGAGGTAACACGAGTTGGTGGAAGATGGTTGCATGAAATCTGTTTCAGGGAGCTTCCATGGCCAAACCCTAGCTGGAGGTTGAAGACAACCTCCCAGCCGTGAGATGCAAGCGAGACCCTTTGACCTGAGAACCCATCCAACGGCCTGTGTTCAATTGCATTTTGGGAGGGAATTTTGAGAAGCGGAACACACTGTTTCATTAAACGGTGGTTCTTGGGCTTAAGTGAGCAATGACTATGCACACCCCACCCATGAGGCCCATTGTGAATTCTAACTGAAAATCATTGATATTTGCACCGCTTGTTTTTCTTTTTCTTTATGCTTTTTCAATTAATTTCTGAGTAATGAATTGGGCCCAGCACGCTTGCTTTTTAAACCCCCATTCTGGGCCCAAGCGTGAAATGAACTGGATCTGTTTGCTTCCTGCATCCCATCCCTTTATATTTTGATTTCTTTTTCTTCATTTTATTTTTGATCTTTAAAAATTCATATCAATTTGAAAATTAATGATTTTTTAATGGGAGTTTTTGCTCCTACTTCATATTTTTGTCTAGAAAATTATCAAATAAAAATATTTGTCATTTCATGCATTTTAGTATTTTTTGTGTATTTTCTACTTTTATTGCATTTTATTTCTTTTATGTTGATCCATGAATTTGTAGAATTTTGTTTAGGTAGTTCCCTTTACATTTTTAGGCCATTCTTTTTAGGATAGTTAGATATAAGCTTTAGCTTCCCCCTGGATTTATTCCATAATTTTGTGATGATTTTTAGGATAGTTTTGATTAGATGACATTAGGTTGTGTAGAATTAGGTCAAACTTCAACATAGGTGCACAATAACTTTAGATTTTTGGGTTTTTAGGACAAATTAGACTATGGGACATATAAGGTCATTAAGGGTAGGTATGAAGGATCCCTTAGAACTTATCTTAGGTTTTAATATAGTTGTATACTATTTTTAGATGATTTTTGTAGTTGGTGATTGTTTGTGGTGCCCTTTTGGGCTTGTATATTTGTTTGCTTTGCTTTGTGGGCTTGGAGAGCTTGGTATTGTTCTGAGGAGCATTGAGGAGCATAGTAGGAGCATTGAGGAGCATTGAGGAGCTTAAGAGCTTGATCTTATTTGTTTTGTTATTGTTTTAGGGTTAGGGATTAGGAAGAGTTTATACTTAGATAACTTCTTTCTTAAACATGGATGGTATCTTTCACCTCCATTCCTCCCTATGATTCAAAGTCCTTCCATGGTATACACCTCTCTCCTTTGGAGGGATAAGTGATGTACCTAAGAAGTAGAACTTTTGAGGGAACCATTCCTTTGATGTTGAACCCTTATGGGTCACCTTTGGTGGTCAGTAAGCAGTTCAATGTCCCCAGCTTATCCAGTAAGTGATTTTCTCTGGTTTGATTATCTTGAGAGATGTTGAGCTTGAGTTTGAAGATGAAGACTTCCTTGAAGAGTGTTGAAGAGGATGAATCCTTGAGTAGTGCCATTCCAGCTGAAGCTTGAAGAGCAACAAGAGCAAGTTGATACTTGAAGACCCCTGAAGATTAGGTGAAGCCTGAAGGTGGAGATGATCAAGAAGCTGAAGCTTAAGGGAGAAGATAAGTTGAAACTTATGTTGAAGGGTTGAAACCTGGAAAAGCAAATTGATATTTTTCAAGAGTGAGTGAAGTATGAAGACTGAGTTGCTGTTGGAAGAGCTGAAGCTTGAAGTTGAGAGAGGAGTTGATCTGCTTTCCTTTTCTTGTCTGTATTGCTGTGTTTTGTTTGACTTGTTGGATGCATTAGAATAAGTTCATATCTAGAATAGGTAGAATCTAGGATCATGATTGCACTAGAGGTTGAGTTGCTCCCTCTGCTTGTATTGTTACTGTGTGGCTTCGCTTGTGGGTATTCGGTAGAGCCCAGCTCCCTTGCCCATGTGGTTTGTTTGTCTAATGGCATTTTACTTCATTTATTTCTGTATGATTGCAGTTTACTGTTTTTGCTTGATAGCATGTTGTTTTATATTTCAGTATGATTACTGTTATCCATTCTGGCTTGAGGTTGAGATGAGCTTGTGGAGGCTGAAGCCCCACACACATTTCCTCCCTCACTTGCATTGCATGCATTTTACTGTTAAGCTGATGCTTTGTCTGTTTTGGTGTATCATTGACATGATCCCTTAGGACTCTTATTTCCTTTGATAAGGAATTGATGATAGAATTTTAGGTTGAAACCTATGCATGACAACTTCTAGGAGTTCCCTATTCAAACCTCAACCATAGGATGAATCCATGGCATGACAACAGTAGGACTTGATAGTCTCCCTCCTAGTTGGGCCTGTTCTCTTCTCATCTCAAAACAGTTTAAGATACAGTAATCATGAATGATTTCTTTCGTATGTTACGAGCCTTAAGCTATCTGAGAAAGGATTGTGGGAGAGTTTCTTTTCCACAGTCTGGATGTTTAGTATGGTACCCTTTGGGTGACATGCGACGCATTCACTCTCAGGTCATAGTCTCCAGTGCGGTTGAAATCGCAAACACAATAAAAAACACTTCTTTCGTAAAAGACAGGAAATAAACCTTAGTTTCCCGAACTACGTAAGCTTTGATCTCTCATACCTGTTGAGAGTACATAGGCACAAGATGGTGATGTCTTGGCGAGCTACCCTCCCCCATAACCTGTCGTAGGCCGAACTACGTTGACTCTGATTTCTCGTTCTCTGATGAGAATACGTAGGCATAAAGTGCGACGCTTTGCCGAGTCATTTTTCTTTTCTTTTTAAGCCAACCTTGATAGGTAGATAGATAAAACCAACCCGTCCAAGTAAACACAACAAGCGAGGATCCCGTCGAGTACGACGGACGTGAGGGGTGCTAATACCTTCCCCTTGCGTAACCGACTCCCAAATCTAGACAATGGTTGCGACGACCTTGTCTTACCCTTTTTCGTCAGGTTTTTCCGATCGTTTCCTTTCCCGCTCTAAGGGATAAATAATGAAAGGTGGCGACTCTTCTGTTGTGCCGGCACCTTATTTTCGCGCAAGCGACACTGATGTTTTGATAAAATTTTGCCAATAATCATTAAAACTTTGATTTTTTTGAACAATGTCACGGATGATGACCGAGATAGTTTCCATTGTGCAGGATATCTTGTTGTTTGTTCATTATGCAGGGTCGTCACCCTTGGGGCAAGTTTTTCAGAGGTGTATCCCCGGTATGATCACGATCCCCATAGAAAGAAGGTGTAGTTGAGACTCATTCATCCCCGACAGGCAGAATTTGTACTTCTAGCCTCAGCGGTCCGAATGCACCTTGTTGTTGCACCCTAAAATTTGCTCAACCTATTTCACTTGGTTTATGTTTCAATTGCATTGTCATTTGCATACTAAGTCATGTACATAGTCTAATCATTTGCATAACATAGCATAACAAGGCATCTAACAAGGGATCAAGTGCCATTTTTATCAGAAAAAGGCCCATCAAGGGATTTTATTCAAGCTCAAGACCATCCAAGTAATCAAGAAATGAGTTGAAGTTTTGAGAAGTTTGAAGGTCAACCAGTGGATTTCTCTCCCAATCTTGGGGATATGTTGAAGATCATCAATGAGTGTGTGAGCCATGGAAGGTGTACAAAGATCATGGAAGACCTAGAGGGTCATTTTGAAGATGAGACAAGTCATTGATACAAGTACAAGAGCCAGAGTTGAATGCAGTCAACTAGGGTTTCATCTGGGTTAACCCTAGGTCAACCCTAGGTCAACTGAGTGATTGAAGAGCATCAAGGCTTAATTGAAGAATGTGGGATTCATGAATTAATATGTGGATTCATGTGTGGTGTTGTGCCAAGGAGAAATCAAAAGGAATCAAGAAGAAGAGGAGTTACTAGATTAGGGTTTCAGTGTAAAAAAACTCTAATTCAGGCCTAACTTCCAAGCTAGATAAGTCAAAATGAAAGTTTCAAATGAAGTCTTGGTCAACATGAAACTTGTAGAACATCTCAATAGCTTTAATTTGAGTACTAGAAGTCTTCAAGGAGATTTATAGAACTCAAGTTATGGTTCTTGCAAGTTATGGGTCCCCAGAGGATACTGAAATTTATCTGTGAAAGTCACTTGACTTCCAAGCAACTTTTGCCCATCAAGGAGTTTTCAAATGGATTCTTGGCCAACATAAGAGTTGTAGATATTGATCTTAGATTTAATTTGAGTACTAGAAGTCCTCAAGAGGATTTGTAGAATTCAAGTTATGGTCTTGGCAATCCAGGGGTATTTTGGGAAAGTTGAATTACATGTCATTTTTTAGCATAGGTCAAAATCTCCATGTTCCACTTCTCAAATGAAAAATTGTTCAACATGGAATGTGCTTAAAATTATGTTTTTAGGTCAAATAAGTCATCATGGTGGATTGATCGGCTTATTTCAAAAAGTCACTTAAAATGGCCTAAAAAAAAGGAATAAGTCAAATAAAGTTTGGTGGAAAAAATCAAATTTTGGGTTAGAGGTCACAAACAAGCCATATGACACACCAATTTGATTGTAAAATGTATTTTTTAAAGACAATGGCATTGCCACAATTTTGAATTGAGGGTTATTTCAAGGACTTGCTTTGTAAAGGGGCTACTTACATCATAAGGCACATATGCAAAACCACACTTGCAAGCAAATGCAAGGCTCCTTTCCATCCACACACCTCCAATATCTCATTTAGAGAGAATTTAAACTCATAAACAAGTGAATTGCAAGCAAAAACATGAGATGGTATGTGCATAGCATAAGAAGAGATTTTCATGACATGAGAAGTTGATTTTCTCATTGGATCAATCTAGAACTTTCTAGGGTCTTCAAATACATTCTATATATACTTGTCAAGAGGTTCAAATCAGGGGTTGGTGATTCATTTGTGCAAAAACCATAGATTGACATTGGAGTTTGGAAGAGAAAAAGTGAGAGATCAAAGTTGGATTCAAGACATTTTCAAGAGTTATTAAGAATTTAATCTTCTCCAACAAACTTCAACAAAGGTTTTCCGCACTTTTTGGCAAGAAAAACGAGCTCCAACTACTCCGTTTCGACGCTCCGAAGCTGGTATGTGAAATTCACTTTTTCTATGGTTTTAGGACGAATTAGATTAGATTATTCATGTGGTTAGGATCTGGAAAATGTATAGATGAAATTAGGATCAAAAAATTAAGGATTAGAGACTTTTTTGGATGAGTATGTTTTCTTGATGATGATATATCTCTTTTATCAAGGAGTTTTGATGGAATCTAAAAGCATATTTGGAATCCTTGATTTTTTTCCTTCAAGTTTGACTAAAATTTTGTGCGAAACGGTTAAGAATCGATGGAGTTATGTTGCTCGGAAGTTACCGAAAAAATGTCACTGCCGGAACAGCTACAGTACAGCGCGGGTACTGTTCCCACCCCCACTCGTGAGGCCCACACGGACATTGCTTTAGAATTTTGTTGTTCGCACCCCTGGCCCAATGCACATTAACTTAGTTTAATTCATTTTCGTTCTTTTTTTTCTGTTTTAATAGCTGTTTGGATTAATTGCGTTAAAAATAGTAAACATGATCGAAAAATTATGAATTTTTTTCTGTAGATCTTGATCGTCTTAAGAAACTGTAGGAGTTGAGTTTGCATTTTTAGGATTTTATTTGAATTAGCTACGAATTTTCTTTTGTGCTAATATCCATTGTTATGCATAATTGATATTGCTGTTTGTTTAATTTTTTTCTCTTTGATGCTTTATGCTTTTGAGCTGATTCTTTCGATATGATTTAGAGGACATCCATAGGTTTCTCTTGGAATTTTATTAGAATTTTTAAAATTGATTAGATTCTGTTTTAGGCGTGTAGTTTAGAGCCTTCCCAAATAATGGTTTCCCATGACCAAATTTCATTTAGGAATTGTTTAGATGACCTAGAAATTGATTTAAGTCCTGATTCTGGAATTTTAGAATTTTCAAACATGCATGTTCACATAGGAATTTTATTAGAATTTTAAAGTTTAGTTTGCTATTTTTTTTGGGTTTTGCAAATGACTGTTGCTTTCGGTGTTCTCTCTTGAGTGCTTTGCCTTGTTTGGAGCGTTTGGTGGACTTGGAGCTTGAAGAATTTGGATTCCTTTTTAGAGGAGCTTCTGGACATGATGAAGATGCTTTGGCTAGAAGAGTGGGGCTTGGAGTGGAGCTTTCTTGCTCTTTTAAGTTTGTTTTAGGAGTTGGTAGAATTAGGCTTTTAGGGAGAACTTTTGTAGAATTAGTTCATTTCTTCCATCAAACATAGAATGCATTGTTTGCTTCTATTCTATCCTATGATGCAAATTCCTCTTAGGGAAGTTCCATCTCTCCTTAGGAGGGGAGTGGGGCATACCCTAGAGAGTATAACTTTTGAGGATACACTTCCACTTCGATGTTGGTTCTGGTTGAATTCCTTTGGTTTTCAGCAAGTATGCCAACATTGCAACTTGATCTTGATGACAAATCTCTTCTTGGAGTGTGCTTGCTAAAGCTTGGAGATGAAGATTGAAGAAGCTTGAAGATGGAATCTAGCTCAAAGATAAGACCTTTGCTGTCATTTCAACTTTGCTGTTCAGAGCGTGTTGTTGCTGTTTGTTGTAGGAGTTTGTTGATGCTGCTTGGGCTGCCTCCTCTGTATCTTTTGTTTTTCTCTGTATTGTCTGTTGGCTTGTGCTGCTTGCCCTTTAGGCTTGAAGTGAAGTTGATTCACTTTTCCTGTTGCTTTCTTAGGTTCGAGGTTGAGTATGATTCCTTTGCCTCGCTTGTTTTGCTGCATCTCATGCATTTTACTGTTTATGGTATTTTTGTTGTTTCTTTTCCGTTTATCCCCTAGGATCTCTGATTTCCTCTACGCAGGAGGGAATTATGAGAGACATTAGGTGTTAATCCATGCATGACAACATTAGGGTAGTTTTGATTCCCCTTTCAAACCCTAGGTTTTTAGACTTCTCTTCTACCTCAGAACAATTCAAAACACAGTAATACGGATAATTGATGTCGTACGTTACGAGCCTTAAGCTATTTGAGAAAGGTTGCTGGAGGGTCACTCTTCAGTAACCTGATTGCTTAGTGTGTCACCCTTAGGGTGACATACGACGTAGTCACCCTCAAATCATAGTCTCTAGTGCGTCAGAGATTGCAAACATCATAAAAGACAGTTCTTGCGTAAAAGACTGATAACAAACATCAAAGTGTCATTTTTGTCCGCTTGGACTCTTAATCAGGAAAAACCCTTTCATAAGGAGATAAAAAACATTCAGACAAGCTTGTGTCTTTCGTAGCCCGAACTACGTTTGCTCTGATCTTTCATGCTGTATGAAAGTACGTAGGCATAGGATGCGATATCCTAGCGAGCAACCTTCCCCTCCTTTCCCGTAGGTAGGCGAACTACGTTGACTCTGATTTCTCGTTTCAGGCGGGAATACGTAGACATAAAGTGCGATACTTTGCCGAGTCATTTTATTTTCTTTTAACCCCAGACCTGTAGAATAGATAGAATAACCATCCGTACTAGAAAACAAGCGTGGATCCCGTCGAGTACGACGGACGTGAGGGGTGCTAATACCTTCCCCTTGCGTAACCGACTCCCGAATCCAGGATTTGGTTGCGATGACCATTCCTTTCCCGTCTTTGCATGAGGTTTACTTCGAGCGTTCCCTTTCCCTCCTTTGGGATAAATAACGCACGGTGGCGACTCTTCTGTTCAGCCA
Organism: Lathyrus sativus; assembly: GCA_963859935.3. NCBI lineage: Eukaryota > Viridiplantae > Streptophyta > Magnoliopsida > Fabales > Fabaceae > Lathyrus > Lathyrus sativus. The sequence continues at coordinate 136,310,693 of OZ012736.1, read as the reverse complement.
GCGCCGATTTTCGCAGTAGCGACAGCTGACGACTCTGATGGGGACAGGAATATCCCCTATGCGAGTCAATCCTAGCGCTTGTTTTCCCGTCATGGGTGTTGTGTAGATTTACTTTTCTGTCTTTACTTTCCGCCTTTTATTATCAGCCTTATATTATTATTGCTATTGTGGGAAGGGAAGATCTGTTGAGAGATAAGCCGGACCTGGGCTTGAGGTTACACATAGACTTAGAAGTAGAGAGTAGTGGTTAGCCTGCTTGCTTAGCTCGCACCAGCTAGCCACGAAATTCACGCTCGGACGAGATTCTCTTTGATGCTTCTTGCCTGGCCCTTAGGGCTCGACAAGTTGTCTGACCCGAGGATTGTCGAATATGGGAACCTATCAATTGGGATTCAACTAAGTGAGGCCGCTTCAAGGGATGATGATGCCACACCTTCTGGGTATCGTATCATCGCTCTTGAAATTCTGTGACGTTGAACCCGCATAGGATGCCGTACCCCGTCTGCGAGTTAAGTACATACCTGTGAGGGGTAGGTGGGTCTGTTTGCAGGAAACCTTTGACCTCAGAACACCCGGTTTATCTCTGTCAGTGAGATGTGGTTACAAGGTTCATTTGAGTAGTTTGGTTTGATATAAAGATTGGATGGTTCTCAGGCTTCAGTACAGAGCAGCCCAGTCTATCAGCATTGCACTTGGTCCCTTGTTTGCATATGCATGTGCATTTTCATGATTGCATTTCATTAACATGTATTTATGTTGCAGGTGATCATTCCCCTCTGATTCTAGTATATCTTCTAGCCAGACATGGAGTCCCTGAAGAAGACAGTTGCTTACCGGTTGCATTCACCAGACATCAGTTCATTGCTGGGTTTAGTTGCTCTGGCAGATGAGAGTGTGAGGGCTGAGTTCAGAGTATCTTATGGGAGATTGCTTAGCTTGTTGTACAGACCTTCGGTATTTGAGACGACTGGGGTGTATACTTTGTTGCAGTTTTATGAGCCGCAGCTGAGATGTTTCTTATTTCCAGACTATATTCTAGCACCCACTTTGGAGGAATATTCTGCGATGTTGGGAGTTCATGTGTTGGACCAAATGCCCTTTGTTCATGTTAATACCGAGCCTGAGTTGGCTACACTCACTGAGATTGTCAGTTTGGACGCTTCTGAGTTTCTGGGAGGCTTGGTTTAGCTGAATGGAGCCTATGGCTTTCACTTGTCTATCCTAGTTGAGAAGGCTACACAGTGCGCGAAGAGTGGATGTTGGGTTGCTTTCAGTGCCATTCTGGCTGTCTGCATTTATAGGATTGCCTTGTTTCCTAATGTGCCAGACTTTGTCGACTCAGATGCCTTCCTGATTCTTGCCTCGAAGAATCCAGTTCCTACTCTCTTGGGCGATGTTTATCATTCCATTCACTACAAGAATGAGAAACGTCGTGGCAAGAATGTTTCCTGTTGTCTTCCGCTCTTGTACAGGTGGTTCCAGGGGCACCTTCCGAAGACAGGACCTTTCGTTGATGCTGTTGATACTTTGGATTGGGCTTCCCGGTTGATGGGGCTGTCTGCTGAGAATATCATTTGGTTTGATCGAAGTATGCTGGGTACTGACATTATATATAGTTGCAGTGGCTTTCCGAATGTTCCCCTGATTGGACCGAAAGGCTGTATTAACTATAACCCTTCATTGCTGGTACGACAGTTCGGTTATGCTTTGAGGGACACTCCTATTGAGAAGGAGATACAAGAATCTCTGTATCTCACAGGCTCATTAGACACAACTGTTTTGATCAGATTAAGACACGCATGGGTTAATATCCATAGGAGGGGGAAGGCTTTGCTCGGTAAGAGCAACAACATAGCTTATGATCCTTATTTGGCGTGGATCCGCGAGAGAGCTAGTACTTCCTTGATGCCTTATCCTGCTGTGGAACCCCTATATCTTCCATTGATTGAGGTACCTCCTTCGGAAGAAGGTGAGAAGTATAACAAATTGTTGGCTGAAAACGAGGAACTGAAGAAATCCAATGAGGAGTTAGAGAAGGAGATCTTCCAGTTACGTCGTGAGAAGAAGGAAGCCACCTTCACTGTGAAGGAACAGACGAAATTGATTAACAGGTTGGGATCGGAGCTGACAGAAGAGACCAACAAGAAAGAAAAAGTGGGGATAGCCTTGAACGGTGTTAGCAAGGTGCTTACTTCCAAGAAGGAACTTCTAAGCAAAGCTTATGCCCGTCTCAGCAAGTGGGAAGCTTTGTGGAATGCCACGCTTGCCAAGCGGAAGGAGCAGGAAGACGAACTGAAGCTGCAAATTGCCACGCTAGAGGCACAGATTAGAGCCCAAGACCCAAAGATTGCTGAAGCGACATCACTTAGGAGCGCTGCGGAGCTCAGAGTAAGTGACATTGACGAGAAGTCGAGAGGTTATAAAGAAAAGGCCGGTTCCAAGAGGTACAGATCTAATGAGAGTTATGGAAAAGGAACCTACCAGGACGACGCCAAAAAGCTGAGGTCCACCACCGAGCGGCATGCTTTACTGATTCAGGAGCTGATCTCCCGACTAGGGCACTCGGAGACGATGAGTATATTGGAGGACGTCAGAGCCCGCCATCTGGCCTGATTTATCTTTGTCTTGCCTTTGTTATTTGTGCTTGTATTTGGACCATCGCCAGGCTTGTTGGCCGAGGTCTCTTCAGTTGTATTCAGCTGTACTCTTGTACTCAGCCTCTTGGCATTTGTTATATATGAGGATTTTCTGATTCCTTGCTTACTGGATAGGGACTCCATTGTCGTATTGGCTTTCTCTCCGAAACTAGAATCGGGGGGAATATAACCTGTGGCATATTTACATAATTGCATTTGCATTCATATTGCATGACCCAGTATTCTCGAATCTGTATCTTATTTCCTGCATCTGCAGGTTTCCAGGATTGACAAACAAAGAGTTCATTGATACTCTACTCGTACCAACTGCAAGAGAATCATGGATCAAGTCCAGGTGGAGATGCAAGAAATTCGGGAGAAGTTGAACCTGTTCATGCAGGCCATGGAGAGTATTGCTAAAGGCCAGGAGAACCTCCATACATTGGTGCAGCCGCTGCTGACGCGGGCTAATGGGAACGGCAACAATGACCACAACTCTGTGCATGTCGAAACTCTTCATGAGGATGGGCCCCCTACGCCTGTGGTTCCTCCTGTGGTGACCCCACCTGTTGTGGTTGTGAACAATGACGCTGGCGCTGGCAACGGTAACGCGGGAAATGGAAATGAGACTGTTGTTAACAATGTTGGATTTGGAGATGCCAATCTGGGCGGTGGTAACTTCAATGGCGGTAATGGTTTTGGTAACAATGGGTTCGGCTATACTGACTAGGGGTTTGAGTACGGCAAACAGGGCGAAAAGTTCGACTTCAACACTCAGGGTTTCGGCTATGACAACTTTGGTAATGCTAACCAGGGTTATGGTGGAAATGGTGCTGGATTGGTTCCTATCAACACTGGTTTCGGGCAGGGTTATGGTAATGGGGGACGAGGTCCCATGACTAATCCGCAAGGGTTTGGTCGCAACACTGGTTATAACGGGTACGGAAATGAAAATGTGAACTGGGGCGAAAACTGTCAAGAGGACGCCTTCTCTAGAAGAGGCATGGGATTTGAGGGACCCGTTGACAATACTCAGAGGATTAAAATGCTTGAAGAGCAGGTGAAGGGTATGGCTAATCAGAATTCTACCGGACTAGACATGACCACTATGGGCTTGGTGCCTGGGCTAAAGGTACCGCTGAAATTCAAAGCCCCCACTTTTGACAAGTATAAGGGGGACACTTGCCCTAAGGTGCATGTCTGCTCTTATTACAGAAGGATGTCCGCGTATTCAGATGACGAAAGGATACTTATGCATTTCTTTTAAGACAACCTATCAGGACAGTCACTCGAGTGGTACATGGGATTGGAGCCCGCTCAAATCAAAACCTGGAAGCAATTGGCGGATGCTTTCGTCCTGCATTATAAGTATAATAGTGATCTGGCACCGAACCGAGTTCAATTGCAAGGCTTGTCGCAGAAGAAAGAGGAAAGCTTTAAAGAGTATGCGCAGAGATGGCGCGATATGGCGGCAAGAGTACATCCTCCGTTGGCTGAAAGAGAAATGAATAGCATGTTCATTGGGACGTTTACGGGGATATATTACGAAAAATTGTTTAATGTTTCGTTGAGCAGTTTTTCAGATTTGATTCTCATGGGTGAGATGGTCGAAGACAGTATTAAGGTTGGAAGATTCCACGTAGGTGAGTCTACCCCCGCAGGAGGTACCAGAAAGGAATTCGGCGGTAGACGTCAAGGTGATTCTAGTGCTGTGTTTGGCGGCAGGGGCCGAGGCAGAGGACGAAGTCAGTATGCTCAGCATCAACAGGTCGCTAGTGTTACTATCCCTTTCCACAACAACAACAGTAGCAGCAACAACAAAGGCAACACCCCGCCCAACGCAGAATCCTAGAGGGCAAGCCAAGGAGAGTATTTGAAACGCCTCCTTCAACATACGCCGAATTGCTTCAAACACTGCTAGTGTTAAAGTTGGTTGAGAAAAGGACCATGGCACCGTTAACGGGCAATCCTCCGTTTGGCTACGATGCTGGTAAACACTGTGAGTTTCACTCCGGGGCGCCCGGACATGATATTGAAGGCTGTCACGCGTTTAAACATAAAGTCCAAGACTTGTTGGACATCAAAGCTATTAACTTTGGACAGGCGGGTCCAAATATAGTACAACAACCTATGCCCAATCATGGGGCAAATGCCATCCTGACCGAGGAAAATTTGAATCTAGTGACAGATGTCAATGAGCTAAAGACACTGTTGGGTGAGATCAAAAGCAGGTTGTTAAAAGGGGGTGTATTCCCGGGGTGCGACGAATTTCGCTTGGATTGTTGGATACAGCCAGAGGGTTGTAATGAGTTGAAACAGGGTATTCAGGCGCTGATGAATGAAGGAATATTGCAGTTTGATAGAACAACAATTGAAGAGCCTGTAGAGGCATTGTGTGAGGAGCGAAACGATGTTGCGACGGTAACAATCCCAAGGAAAACAATAACAATAACGGCGCCTGCCAGGCGGCCGACAATCACTATTACTAAAGCAGGACCGATCCCTTTCGAGAATACCAAAGCAGTGCCATGGACCTATGGGTTAGAGGTATATTGCGACGGTGAGAAAATTGAAGTAAATAAACAACCAGTTGGGGTTACAGATAATGTTGTTGGAACAGGAGGTATGACTAGAAAAGATTGGCAAAGGGGAAAGCCAAGGTAGATGAGAGTGGACCCTCGCAGACAAAAGAAAAGGAAACATCGCTTAAGGATGTAGAGGAGTTTATGAGGCTCATCCGTAAAAGTGATTACAAAATTGTGGAGCATCTCCAGCAAACGCCATCAAAGATCTCGATCTTGTCACTGCTATTATGTTCCGAGGCCCATCGGAACGCCTTGCTGAAGATCCTAGACACATCATTCGTTCCCCAAGACGTTTCGGTTAATCAATTAGAAGGGGTGATGGCGCATGTTAACGCAGGGCACAGTTTGGGCTTTACGGATTTTGATTTGACCCCGAGGGGGAGAGAGCATAATATGGAGCTGCACGTCTCAGTTGAATGCAGGGGCACGGTCATGTCCCATGTTTTAGTGGATACGGGGTCTTCCTTGAATGTGCTTCTAAAGAAAGCAATGATGAAGTTGGATGTTAGAGGGATTCTCTGCACGCCCAGCGACCTAGTGGTAAGAGCGTTCGATGGAACGAGGAGGTCAGTGTTCGGATCGATAACATTACCATTGCAGGTGGGGCCGGAAATTTTTGAAACTGAATTCTATATAATGGACATCCAGCCAGCGTATAGTTGTCTTCTTGGATGACCATGGATCCATGCCTCCGGGGCAGTCACATCCACGTTGCACCAAAAGTTGAAGTATATGGTGGGGGATAGTGTCGTCACCGTTTGTGGAAAAGAAGATATTCTGGTTAGCCATTTATCGTCATTCAGATACGTGGAGGTCGACGGCGAAATACATGAGACACCCTGTCAGGCATTTGAAGGGCTAAAGATTAAAGACAAAGCTCCAGTACCCAAGATATCAGATGTGGCAGTGTCATCTTATAAAGAGGCTTGGGCTCTAGTACGGGCAGGCGAAACAAAGGGCTGGGGTCAGGTGTTGGATATTCCCGTGAAGAACGACAGGTTCGGGCTTGGATATCATCCTTCGTCATCAGCATCCTCTTCCGGAGCGCCCAAGTTCAGAGGGCCAATAACCATTATGCCAAGTGGAGTGAGCTTCGAGACTATCAATGCTGTTTCCGATTCTGAGGAAGGAGATAGCGACTGTGATATGGACGCATGGATCGAGCCAAGCGTGCCAGGACAAGGGCTTTGCAATTGGTCTATCCGGGAAACTGTTCCCGTGACAACTAAACAGTAATGACTTGTTTTTTTAATTGTTGAATAATCATGTGCCCTACTTGGGGCACAATGATTTTGCGTAGGGCCATTTTGGTTATGTACAATACATTGTTTAATCATGAATAAAGACATTTTTTCATATACAAATGTTGTGATCCCTGTTTTTCCTGTTTTTATCTTTTGCAATAAAATGGCAACGTGGTTATTTGCTTTGTACACGTTTTGAAGCATTTAACCATTTCCTTTGCAGGATTGCTATTTCAGATGACATCTATGAATCGCCTATGACTCGCTTCGACTTCGAGCACCCGGTATTTCAGGCTGAGGAAGAGATTGTCGAAGATGGCGACGTGCCAGAAGAGTTGACTTGGTTGTTGAAACAAGAAGAAAGAATCATTCTGCCTCATGAGGAAGTCATTGAGATCGTCAATTTGGGGTCGGAAGGGGTTGAGAGGAACATCCGTATAGGGGCTGCGCTACAGAGCGACGTCAAGCAGAGGTTGGTTGAGATGCTCAAAGAGTACAGTGATATTTTTGCCTGGTCGTATGAGGACATGCCGGGGTTGGATACGGATATGGTTGTTCACCGTCTGCCATTAAAAGAAGAATGTCCGCCTGTTAAGCAGAAACTCCGAAGAACTAGACCGGACATGCCTGTGAAGATTAAGGAGGAAGTTCAAAAACAGTGGGATGCTGGTTTCCTAGCTGTTATAAAATATCCCTCATGGGTCACTAATATTGTGACAGTGCCAAAGAAAGACGGTAAAGTGATAATGTGCGTAGACTACCGTGACTTGAACAAAGCGAGCCCGAAAGATGACTTTCCACTTCCTCACATCGATGTGCTGGTTGATAACACTGCTCAATTCTCCGTATTCTCCTTCATGGATGGCTTCTCGGGATATAATCAGATCAAAATGGCGCCAGAAGACATGGAGAAGACTACTTTCATCACTCCCTGGGGAACATTTTGTTACAAAGTGATGCCCTTCGGATTGAAGAACGCTGGGGCAACATATCAACGTGCTATGACGACTCTCTTTCATGACATGATGCATAAAGAAATCGAGGTTTATGTTGATGATATGATTTCCAAATCCCAGACGGAGGAGGAGCATTTGGTTAATCTGCTGAAATTATTCAAGAGGCTTAGGAAGTTCAGGCTGAGACTGAACCCTAACAAGTGCACCTTCGGGGTGAGGACGGGAAAACTGCTGGGGTTTATTGTGAGCGAAAAAGGAATAGCGGTTGATCCTGCGAAAATAAAAGCAATACAAGAAATGCCGACGCCTAAAATAGAAAAAGAAGTGCGCGGGTTTTTAGGGAGGTTGAACTATATCGCCCGGTTCATATCTCACTTAACCGCAACGTGTGAGCCGTTATTCAAGCTGTTAAAGAAGGACCAGGTTGTGACCTGGAATGAAAATTGTCAAAAGGCGTTCGACAGAATAAAACAATACTTGCAGGAACCTCCTGTTTTGATACCCCCAGTGTCCGGGAGACCTTTGATTATGTATTTGACGGTTCTGGAGGAAAGTATGGGTTGTGTTCTCGGTCAACACGACGAGACAGGGCGTAAAGAGCATGCGATCTACTATTTGAGTAAGAAGTTTACTGACTGTGAGTCCAGATACTCAATGCTCGAGAAAACGTGTTGTGCGCTAGCCTGGGCCGCCAAACGTTTGAGGCAATACATGCTAAATCATACAACCCTGCTCATTTCAAAGATGGATCCAATCAAATACGTGTTTGAGAAGCAAGCACTCTCCGGAAGAATTGCAAGATGGCAGATGGTATTGACTGAATACGACATCCAATATGTTTCCCAGAAGGCTATTAAAGGTAGCGTGTTGTCAGAGTACCTTGCGGAGCAGCCTGTGGAGGACTACCAATCGATGAGGTTTGATTTTCCTGACGAGGATATCATGTACCTGAAGATGAAGGATTGTGAAGAACCGTTGCCGGACGAAGGACCAGAATTGGGTTCCAAATGGCAGTTAATATTTGATGGAGTTGTAAATTCCTATGGTAGCGGAATAGGGGCAATCATTACTACTCCTCAGGGGTCGCACATCCCATTTACTGCTCGATTGACCTTTCCGGTTACCAATAATGAGGCTGAATACGAGGCTTGCATCATGGGTCTTGAAGAAGCTATTGATTTGCGAATCCAACATCTGGATGTATATGGAGACTCAGCTCTGGTAGTGAACCAGATTAAAGGAGAATGGGAGACACGTCAGCCCAATTTGATACCATATATGAATTATGCAAGGAGATTATTGCCTTTCTTTGACAAAGTGGAATTGCATCATGTGCCGCGAGCAGAAAATCAAATGGCTGACGCCCTGGCGACATTGTCTTCCATGTATAAAGTTAACTTCTGGAACGAGGCTCCCCGGATTGTTATCTCTCGGCTTGACAGGCCTGCCTTCATATTTGCTATTGACGAAGCATCTGATGATAAACCCTGGTACTATGACATCCAGAATTTCCTGAAGAACAAGGAGTATCCGGCTGGGACATCCAGTCGAGATCAGAAGACTCTCGGGAGATTGGCTGGCAATTTCTATTTGAATCCAGACGGTGTCCTATACAAGAGAAACCACGACTTGGTGTTGCTACGTTGTGTAGACGAGAAAGAGGCGAAGTTGCTCATGGAAGAAATACATGAGGGTACGTTTGGTACACATGCTGGTGGGCATGCTATGACGAGAAAACTGCTACGGGCAGGTTATTACTGGCTAACTATGGAAACAGACTGTTTCAAGTTTTCCAAGAGGTGCCATAAATGCCAAATTTATGCGGACAAGGTCCATGTACCCCCAAGTCCTCTGAATGTGATGTCATCACCGTGGCCATTCTCGATGTGGGGAATTGATATGATTGGAAAGATCGAGCCTACGGCATCAAACGGACACCGGTTCATATTGGTGGCAATTGATTACTTCACCAAGTGGGTGGAAGCAGCGTCATATGCCAATGTCACCAAACAAGTGGTAGCCAGATTTATCAAACGAGATATTATCTGCAGATATGGAATCCCTGAGCGGATTATCACCGACAACGGCTCGAATTTGAATAACAAGATGATGAAAGAGCTGTGCCAGAATTTTAAGATCGAACATCACAACTCTTCTCCTTACCGACCCAAGATGAATGGCGCTGTTGAAGCGGCCAATAAGAACATAAAGAAGATTGTTCAGAAGATGGTCGTGACTTATAAAGACTGGCACGAGATGCTACCTTTCGCTTTGCACGGTTATCGTACGACGGTACGCACATCAACCGGGGCAACCCCTTTCTCATTAGTATACGGAATGGAGGCAGTGTTACCGTTAGAGGTTGAGATTCCTTCCTTGAGGGTTTTACGAGATGTCCAACTTGACGAGGTAGAATGGGTAAAAGATAGACTGAATCAACTGAGCTTAATGGATGAGAAGAGGCTAGCTTCTCTCGCATACGGTCGGTTGTACCAGAGCCGGATGAAGAAAGCATACGATAAGAAGATAAGTCCGCGAAGCTTTCAGACGGGCGACCTTGTGCTGAAGAGGATCCTCCCACCACAAACAGATCACAGGGGCAAGTGGACCCCTTATTGCGAAGGGCCATACGTTGTCAGAAAAGTCTTCTCAGGAGGAGCTTTGCTACTATCTACCATGGATGGTGAAGACTTTATGGCACCTGTGAATTCGGACGCAGTTAAAAAATACTTTGCTTGAAAGTGACCCGCTGGACAGTAAAAAGAGAGTCCAGGCAAAAAGGGGGCATCCCGGCGAACCAAAAACAGAATAAAAAGGTTCGGGCAAAAGTTAGGGATAAAATTGAAAAGATGTACACCCGCGAAGTCGAAAACCTACATTGGGCGGCTTCGGCAAAAAAGGGTTTCCCAGTGAATTGAAAACCCGCATAGGGCGATTCACGCAATAGTTAGGGATTTAAAAAGCAAATGACTACGGTCCGGATTAGATACCTGCATTGCTTAGTGGTTTGGGGAGCACCTGAGGGTTCGTTTATCCAACACAATCTCTTCCGAAAATTGAATACCGGGAAAAGCGCCAGAGTCAGGCGAGTCATAGGAGGATCAGCTCACGATATTTGTCTGCACCACGTTGCCGACATGTGTACAAATTCGAGTTGTATTTGTATTTTTATGCTTCCTGTGCATATATGTATGTGTGTGTGCGTGACTTCCTCTTTTCAGGAGTTACATCCGATGTACAAAGCTTTGCCTATTCAGAGGCCTGTTATTAATAAGACCTGTTATTCAGTATTTGATGATTGTACTTTACTATTTTGTATGTGGAAAACGCCAACGTTCCGAAGAACTTGCATTTGCATAACTTTGCTGGCCCTTGCCAATAATTGATAAATCTTCGAATTGACTAAAGTAATGTCACGGACACTAACCCGAATAGATTTGGTTGTATAGGTTTGTTTTGTCTCGTTTGTGTTTTGTAGGGTTCTCACCTTTGAAGCAAACGGTCAGAAATTGTGGCCCAGCCGGAGGCTCGTGATGAAAGACTTGACTTGGTGTGACGCCAATCCCCATGCAGGTCGCACATTGTCTTCCAAAGTTAGGATGATTGTTGTCCCTTACCGAAGAGATCAAGTTCCCCAACTAGTCGCAGCTTATCCCCAGAGGATATCCCCAGCCAGTTAAAATCAGTATCCCTTGCAGAGGTTGCACTCCCCAGGGAGTCGAGTATGTGAATAATCAATCCCCAGTTTGGAGGGTTCCCGCAGAGTTTAGCCAAGTCATAGTGGGTTCATAAGGATTATTCCCATAGAAGATGGTTTTCTTCCCGCAGGTCGTCATGCCTTCATCAGGATGATTATCCCCAGCGGAGCGGTAACTCCGAGTTGGTAAGCTGAGTTCAGACATCATCGTTTCCTCCAGAAGGATTTCCTCGTTCCCCAGCTGAGTCGTCAGTTTACTTTCCCCAAGAGAGTCGATTCTTCCCCAGTGGAGTTACTCTCCCCAGCAGGTGTTCTTTTCGCCCAATGGAAATCAAGGTTTAATCTCCTCGGCATAGTTGGTTGTATGTCCGACATTTATTTTGCTGGAGGACTGTATGATACCTGTTCATCCCTAACATGGTGATATTCGCTCTCAACAGCTGTGTTGAAGCAAGCTTGTCAAAGTTTCCCCAACAGCTTGAGCCTGCATTTGCATTTGCATATAGTGTCATATTTGCATCTACCCAAAAACGTGTAGCATATCCGTGCTGTACGGAGCATTACGCCATTGTCAAACATGCGCACTTTGAAACATAAGCCCGGTCGGTTAACCTTTTGTTTTCAAGTGTTGTTTCCCTTGCAGGTGGAGAGAGCTCCTGCTCTGATCAATTACCAAATATTAAAAGTCTCAGCATGAGACAGGCGATGATAATGCTCGCCTTGTCATTATTCCCCCACAGAGATGCTTGGTTAAGTTTCTCTTACCTCTCCAGCGGAGTATTTCTTCAAGATTTTTGTTATGTCAATATCAAAAGACTTCGTGAATTGATTTTTGACAGTTGCCGCTTATGTCGCAGTAAGTGTCTGACAGTGTGATTTCAGAAAATCCCCAGTAGAGTCCTTCTCAGATTTATTGTCGTGTCAGCATTAAAGATTGAAAGATTAGACTCGTATTGTGTTACCCATATGATTGATGGAGTTAGCTACTGCAAAGATAGCAGAGGAGCTGTATTCAAGAGTATTACCCGTAGCGATGGCAGTGTTGTTATTACCTGTAGTGGTGGCGGAGTTATTACCCGTAGCGATGGCGGTGTTGTTGTTACCCGTAGCGATGGCGGTGTTATTTTCCTGTAGTGATGGCAGAGTATTACCCGTAGCGATGGCGGTGTTGTTATTACCCGTAGCAATGGCGGTGTTGTTATTACCCGTAGTGGTGGCAGAGTTATTACCCGTAGCGATGGCGGTGTTGTTGTTACCCGTAGCGATGGCGGTGTTATTTTCCTGTAGTGATGGCAGAGTATTACCCGTAGCGATGGCGGTGTTGTTGTTACCCGTAGCGATGGCGGTGTTATTTTCCTGTAGTGATGGCAGAGTATTACCCGTAGCGATGGCGGTGTTGTTGTTACCCGTAGCGATGGCGATGTTATTTTCCTGTAGTGATGGCAGAGTATTACCCGTAGCGATGGCGGTGTTATTTCCCGTAGTGATGGCAGAGTAGTTCCCGTAGTGATGGCGGAGTTATTTCCCGTAGAGGTGGCGGAGTTATTTTCCTGTATCGTTGGCAGAGTCATATTTGTTGATAGAAGTACTTCCCCAGTGAAGTCGTCCAGGTTATTCCTATATTTGACAAGTTTGGTGCTGCATAAGCAGTTAGTATTGATATCAGATCTGTATCATGCGGTTGATCAGTTGTTACTATAACAATCCGGGTCAATTGATGGATGTTGTTCCCCAAGCAGTGGTGCAGTTTATCTCTACGGTTGGCAAATATCCGGGTTCTTGGTATTCAACCGTCTCATACCTCGAATGTTTGAAAGTCGTTCGCTCTTCACCCAGTCGGGTCCAAGTCTCTTGAATAGGGGCAGCTGTTGCACCCTAAAATTTGCTCAACCTATTTCACTTGGTTTATGTTTCAATTGCATTGTCATTTGCATACTAAGTCATGTGCATAGTCTAATCATTTGCATAACATAGCATAACAAGGCATCTAACAAGGGATCAAGTGCCATTTTCATCAGAAAGAGGCCCATCAAGGGGTTTTATTCAAGCTCAAGACCATCCAAGTAATCAAGAAATGAGTTAAAGCTTTGAGAAGTTTGAAGGTCAACCAGTGGATTTCTCTCCCAATCTTGGGGATATGTTGAAGATCATCAATGAGTGTGTGAGCCATGGAAGGTGTACAAAGACCATGGAATACCTAGAGGGTCATTTTTAAGATGAGACAAGTCATTGATACAAGTACAAGAGCCAGAGTTGAATGCAGTCAACTAGGGTTTCATCTGGGTCAACCCTAGGTCAACTGAGTGATTGAAGAGCATCAAGGCTTAATTGAAGAATGTGGGATTCATGAATTAATATGTGGATGCATGTGTTGTGTTGTGCCAAGGAGAAATCAAAAGGAATCAAGAAGAAGAGGAGTTACTAGATTAGGGTTTCAGTGTAAAAAAAACTCTAATTCAGGCCTAACTTCCAAGCCAGATAAGTCAAAATGAAAGTTTCAAATGAAGTATTGGTCAACATGAAACTTGTAGAAAATCTCAATAGCTTTAATTTGAGTACTAGAAGTCTTCAAGGAGATATATAGAACTCAAGTTATGGTTCTTGCAAGTTATGGGTCCCCAGAGGATACTAAAATTTATCTGTGAAAGTCACTTGACTTCCAAGCAACTTTTGCCCATCAAGGAGTTTTCAAATGGATTCTTGGCCAACATAAGAGTTGTAGATCTTGATCTTAGATTTAATTTGAGTACTAGAAGTCCTCAAGAGGATTTGTAGAATTCAAGTTATGGTCTTGGCAATCCAGGGGTATTTTGGGAAAGTTGAATTACAAGTCATTTTTGAGCATAGGTCAAAATCTCCATGTTCCACTTCTCAAATGAAAAATTGTTCAACATGGAATGTGCTTGAAATGATTTTTTTAGGTAAAATAAGTCATCATGGTGGATTGATCGGCTTATTTCAAAAAAGTCACTTAAAATGGCCTAAAAAAAGGGAATAAGTCAAATAAAGTTTGGTGGAAAAAATCAAATTTTGGGTTAGAGGTCACAAACAAGCCATATGACATACCAATTTGATTGTAAAATGTATTTTAAAGACAACGACATTGCCACAATTTTGAATTGAGGGTTATTTCAAGGACTTGCTTTGTAAAGGGGCTACTTGCATCATAAGCCACATATGCAAAACCACACTTCCAAGCAAATGCAAGGCTCCTTTCCATCCATACACCTCCAATATCTCATTTAGAGAGAATTTAAACTCATAACCAAGTGAATTGCAAGCAAAAACATGAGATGGTATGTGCATAGCATAAGAAGAGATTTTCATGACATGAGAAGTTGATTTTCTCATTGGATCAATCTAGTACTTTCTAGGGTCTTCAAATACATTCTATATATACTTGTGAAGAGGTTCAAAGCAGGGGTTGGTGATTCATTTGTGCAAAAACCATAGATTGACATTGGAGTTTGGAAGAGAAAAAGTGAGAGATCAAAGTTGGATTCAAGGCATTTTCAAGAGTTATCAAGAATTTAATCTTCTCCAACAAACTTCAACAAAGGTTTTCCGCACTTTTTGGCAAGAAAAAACGAGCTCCAACTACTCCGTTTCGACGCTCCGAAGCCGGTGTGTGAAATTCACTTTTTCTATGGTTTTAGGACAAATTAGATTAGATTATTCATGTGGTTAGGATCTGGAAAATGTATAGATGAAATTAGGATCAAGAAATTAAGGATTAGAGACTTTTTTGGATGAGTATATTTTCTTGATGATGATATAACTCTTTGATCATGGAGTTTTGATGGAATCTAAGAGCATATTTGGAATCCTTGATTTTTTTTCCTTCAAGTTTGACTAAAATTTCGTGCGAAACAGTTAAGAATCGATGGAGTTATGTTGCTCGGAAGTTACTGAAAAAATGTCACCGCCGGAACAGCTACAGTACCGCGCGGGTACTGTTCCCACCCCCACTCGCGAGGCCCACACGGACATTGCTTTGGAATTCTGTTGTTCGCACCCCTGGCCCAATGCACATTAACTTAGTTTAATTAATTTTCGTTCTTTTTTTCTGTTTTAATAGCTGTTTAGATTAATTGCATTAAAATAGTAAAAACGATCGAAAAATTATAAATTTTCTTTCTGTAGATCTTGATTGTCTTAAGAAACTGTAGGAGTTAAGTTTTCATTTTTAGGATTTTATTTGAATTAGTTACGATATTTCTTTTGTGCTAATATCCGTTGTTATGCATAATTGATATTGCTGTTGTTTAATTTTGTTCTCTTTGATGCCTTATGCTTTTGAGCTGATTCTTTCGATATGATTTAGAGGACATCCATAGATTTACCCTGGAATTTTCTTAAAATTGATTATATTCTGTTTTAGGCGTGTAGTTTAGAGCCTTCCCAAATAATGGTTTCCCATGACCAAATTTCATTTAGGAATTGTTTAGATGAGCTAGAAATTGATTTAGGTCCTGATTCTGGAATTTTAGAATGTTCAAACATGCATGTTCACATAAGAATTTTATTAGAATTTTACAATTTAGTTTGCAATTTTTTTTGGGTTTTGCAAATGATTGTTGCTTTCGGTGTTCTCTCTTGAGTGCTTTGCCTTGTTTGGAGCGTTTGGTGGACTTGGAGCTTGAAGACTTTGGATTCCTTTTTAGAGGAGCTTCTGGACATGATGAAGATGCTTTGTCTAGAAGAGTGGGGCTTGGAGTGGAGCTTTCTTTCTCTTTTAAGTTTGTTTTAGGAGTTGGTAGAATTAGGCTTTTAGGGAGAGCTTTTGTAGAATTAGTTCATTTCTTCCATCAAACATAGAATGCATTGTTTGCTCCTATTCTATCCTATGATGCAAAGTCCTCTTAGGGAAGTTCCATCTCTCCTTAGGAGGGAGGTGGGGCATACCCTAGAGAGTAGAACTTTTGAGGATACATTTCCACTTCGATGTTGGTTCTGGTTGAATTCCTTTGGTTTTCAGCAAGTATGCCAACATTGCAACTTGATCTTGATGACAAATCTCTTCTTGGAGTGTGCTTGCTAAAGCTTGGAGATGAAGATTGAAGAAGCTTGAATATGGAATCTAGCTCAAAGATAAGACCTTTGCTGTCATTTCAACTTTGCTGTTCAGAGCGTGTTGTTGCTGTTTGTTGTAGGAGTTTGTTGATGCTGCTTGGGCTGCCTCCTCTGTATCTTTTGTTTTTCTCTATATTGTCTGTTGGCTTGTGCTGCTTGCCCTTTAGGCTTGAAGTGAAGTTGATTCACTTTGCCTGTTGCTTTCTTAGGTTCGAGGTTGAGTATGATTCCTTTGCCTCGCTTGTTTTGCTGCATCTCATGCATTTTACTGTTTATGGTATTTTTGTTGTTTCTTTTCCGTTTATCCCCTAGGATCTCTGATTTCCTCTGCGCAGGAGAGAATTATGACAGACATTAGGTGTTAATCCATGCATGACAACATTAGGGTAGTTTTGATTCCCCTTTCAAACCCTAGGTTTTTAGACTTCTCTTTTACCTCAGAACAATTCAAAACACAGTAATACGGATAATCGATGTCGTACGTTACGAGCCTTATGCTATTTGAGAAAGGTTGCTGGAGGGTCACTCTTCAGTAACCTGATTGCTTAGTGTGTCACCCTTAGGGTGACATACGACGTAGTCACCCTCAAATCATAGTCTCTAGTGCGTCAGAGATTGCAAACATCATAAAAGACAATTCTTGCGTAAAAGACTGATAACAAACATCAAAGTGTCATTTTTGTCCTCTTGGACTCTTAATCAGGAAAAACCCTTTCATAAGGAGATAAAAAAACATTCAGACAAGCTTGTGTCTTTCGTAGCCCGAACTACGTTTGCTCTGATCTTTCATGCTGTATGAAAGTACGTAGGCATAGGATGCGATATCCTAGAGAGCAACCTTCCCCTCCTTTCCCGTAGGTAGGCGAACTACGTTGAATCTTATTTCTCGTTTCAGGCGGGAATACGTAGGCATAAAGTGCGATACTTTGCCGAGTCATTTTATTTTCTTTTAACCCCAGACCTGTAGAATAGATAGAATAACCATCCGTACTAGAAAACAAGCGTGGATCTCGTCAAGTACGACGGACGTGAGGGGTGCTAATACCTTCCCCTTGCGTAACCGACTCCCGAATCCAGGATTTGGTTGCGATGACCATTCCTTTCCCGTCTTTGCGTGAGGTTTACTTTGAGCGTTCCCTTTCCCTCCTTTGGGATAAATAACGCACAGTGGCGACTCTTCTATTCAGCCGGCGCCGATTTTCGCAGCAGCGACACTTGTCCCTAGTAAGAGTCTGTTTCTACAAGAAAGGATATGCAAGTTAAGGGCGCGGTTGAGTGTATACTTATTCCCAGCAGTTGTCTGCATGCACCTTTTCCTCAGCAGTTCAAGTTGGATTTATTCGGTAGAATAAAGTCATCCTCAGAGGGTCGAGATTGATGTCCCCCATGCAGGTCAAGTGAGTGTGCTCATCCCTAGAAGATTATAGGTATACACTTACTCCCTAGAGAGTCAAGACTGGATTTCTTTCCACCAGGTAGATGTGGAACGTTTTCCCAGGCAGGAGAGCAAAGTCAAAATTTTGTTTCCCCACAGAGTCCAAACGTGTTTGACTTTGTATCCCCTCAGAGTTTGATTGTTGACTGGATTCCTAAGCAGAGGTTGATGTCGTTTCCCTTATAATTTTTTCCCCGACAAAGTCGGCAGAGTATACTTTTCCTCAGCAGAGTAGGTTCTTCCCCGCGGGTTGAAAACATTTTGGAGAAAGTATTGGTGCATCCCTAGCAGTTGGGATACATTTTGATGTTGATTTCCCACTGAGTAATGCCCGACAGGGTGGATTTGGATCTCTAGTGGAGTGGTTTTATCCCCAGATGTTTGCTTCATACCCTAGAAGGTTTCGGTATTCTAGGAGGCCATTCAGGGCTGCTTTCCCCGTTAGAGCGCAAGCTAATCACAATGGTTGTTTGTGGTTCCCCTGCAGGTTCGTTGATTTCCCAAGTAGGTTAGTTTTGATTCCAACGGTGGGTTTTCTTTCCCCAATCGGGTCGTTATTCCCCAAAAGATTGATATTCTGGAAGGCCATCTAGGGAGTTTCCCTTAGCAAGAGTTGATTTGATTCCCAGCCGAGTGGATTGTATTCTTGTCAGAATAGTGTTACCCAGGAAAGTTCTTTTTCTGGAGGCTATCCAGAGCTTGTTTTTTCCAGTTTAAGTCCCATCGTAATTGGCGTATCCCATCTCTCCCCGGCAGAGTTGGTCTTGTCTCTTCAGCATTTATTTTGCTGATTTGGTTCTGTTGCATTTTGCATTTGTGCATAGCATCCTCAGAAACGCGTAGCATTTCAATTTTGTATGGAGCATTACTCCATAGTCAAACATATGCATTTGAAACATAAGCCAGGTTGTTACCTCTTTGTTTTCAGGTTTATCTTCAGCAAGCAGTTGATTATGCTTTGCTCGCGCGGTATTTAGACCCCGACAAATGATATTATATCCTTGTAGCACGCAGTATCTAGACCCGACATATTATCAGTTAATTCTTGATACTATGTGATATCCAGACCATGGAGAAATCTTTTGACAGATGTCTTTATCTTACCATTCGTTCCTCAACAGAGTTTGCTTGTTTAAGTCTCTTTCCCCAGCGGAGGTTTCTTGTGGATTGTTGTTATATTCACTTATCAACTTCGTGTTGATCCAGCCTTCGGGTTTGATGCCTGTTTGGATTAGCAGATGATCTCAACTTCGTGTTGAGCCAGCCTTCAGGTTCGATGCCTGCTTAGATTAACAGATGATCTCAACTTCGTGTTGATTTGGCCCTCAGGTTCGATGCTCGCTTTTATTTAGCGAGTTCTTCCTGGTTAGCAGATGTTATCAACTTCGTGTTGATCCGACCTTCAGGTTTGATACTCGCTTTTATTTAGCGAATGCCTGCTAGTCAGCAGATGTTATCGACTTCGTGTTGAGCCGGCCTTCGGGTTCGATGCTCGCTTTTATTTAGCGAATGCCTATTGGTTAGCAGAGATTCTCAACCTCGTATTGAGCCGGCCTTCGAGTTCGATGCCTGGTTTCATTTAACAGATGCCTAGCGGTGATGTCAGATGTTCTTCTCAGCTTCATGTTGAGTCGGCCTTCGAGTTCGATGCCTGTTTGGTTCAAACAGGTGCCTGATGGTGATATCAAATGATGTTTTCGACTGAGTGTCGTTACCTGCACGTTAGCATATGTTTCTTCTGACTGCGTGTTGAGGCTTCTTGATTGGTAATCAGTTAGCTTGTTGTCGTTACAACTATCAGATTCCGTTATTTCCGGAGATTTTTGTTCCCAATAACAAGTTTGCAGTTCTTTTTCTGCAGTTGGCAAATTTCCAGGTCCTTTGGTATTCAACCATCTTTTACCTTGATTGTTTGAAAGTCGTTCATTTTTCACTCATTCAGGTCCAAGTCATTTGAATCAGGGCAGCTGTTGTACCCCAAAATTTGACCAACCTCTTTCTTTACTTGGCTTATGTTTCATTTCATTCTTTAGAATTTTCATAGAATTGTCTTTTACAGGGGATCAAGAGAGGTGTGCCATTCAAGAGGAGAGTTTCGAAGGGTTTCAAGCTCAAGCAAGAGTGTTTATTCAAGTTATCAAGTGCTTACAATCATCAGAAAGTGGTCAGAGGTCTTTGAAAGAGAAGATTGGTATGTTTGTTGTTTATCTCTTATCCGGGGGATCAACTGAGGATCATCAGGGGTTCATAAGCTCATGGTTATGGATAAGAGATGTTTTATAAGCTCATTGAGTTCTCTAGAAGCCATTGTAGAGCTCATCTAAACACTTATTTCTTTTGCAAGAGGTCACAGTCAAAGGTTGTGCACCTAAGGTTTCATCTGGTCAACTCAAGGTCAACTGTGGACTTGAGGGAGTTTGAGACTTGGTTTTAAGTCATTAGAGTCATGGGAAGTTATGTTGAGATATCTAGGATATCATGACAAGTTCAAATCAAGAATAATCAAGAGTTTAAGAAGTTACTAAATTAGGGTTCTAGAGGATCTTAGTGTAAAATCCCCTTCTTTAGTGCTCAACTTCAAGGATAATTTACATCATGATAAAAGTTCTATCTCATCCTCCTGTGATCATGAAACTTGTAGGGCATGTTCTTATCTTTCTTTTGAGTACTAGAACTCGGCCATTGGGTTTGTGGAACTCAAGTTATGATGCCAACAAGTTATAGGTCTCAGATGAACATATTTTTTGGTATACAAAAGACAACTCACTTCCATGGAATGTTTGACCTAGAATCATGTTTCTCCTCAACTTTAGGTGAACATGAAAGTTTTTTCTCATGATCTTAGCTTTCCAAAAAGTCCTAGAAGTACTTGATATCATTTTTAGAACTCAAGTTATGGACCTTGCAAGGCAAGGGTATTTTGGGAAAGTTTGATTATAGGTCATTTGTTACATAAGCCATTTTCATGCACTTGTGTACTTCAAATGAACTTTCAACCAACATGAAAGTTTCTCCTAGGGACCTTTTTTACATCATGAAACTCTAGGGTTGTGTGAATTATGGATGGCTGTGAAATTTGGGTGGAAATTTCAAGTGAAAAATGGACTTTAAAGTGTGATTTGGATTCAATACATTATAGGTCATTTTCATGTTTTGTTTTGATTCAATTCTCTTCATGAGACATTAACAAGAAAAATGCACAATTTGGTTTGGCATATGATAAGCAAGAACACGTGCATTTTGGAATTTCTTCATAGAGAAGTTTTACTTCAAAACTTGTTAACTGGATCACATACAAAGCCCAAATCCATTCCAATGTGAAATTCAACTCACCAGCTGCAAAACCAAGTGATTTTCATGAGTGTAGGCAAGCAATTTCACGTGTGCATGAGTTACTTCCATTTTGGGCATTTTTCAAAATTCATCCAAACAATGCTTCATGGGCCTTCCAATTGATCAGATATCCAACATATATAAGTTTAAAATTCGTTCCAAGGGCTCAGAAGTGGAAATTGGAGTAAGATAGAGCAAATTCAGTTTTCAAATTCTAAAGAGAAATTCAAAATTGTGTTTCCTTTCTCTCTAGAAATTAAGGCAAATTGAAGTGCAATTCACCTTCCTTGTGCAATTTGGAGTGGATCTAGACGATTGGAAGCAAGCTTGCAAGCATCTGAAGCACCAACGGAGTGTCTCCATTGAGTAAGTTTCCAATCAACTTTTCTCTCATTCTAGACCATGATCTAGGTTCATATTGGTTGCATCTGAAGCCCTACCCCGTGTAGGCCATGCTTGATCCATCATTGTTCATGTTTGATGAAGTTTTTAGATGTGCATCTTGAATTTCATCTGTTTGATTCTATCAATTTATGTGTGTTTAGGATGAATGGATCTTGGATTTGAGACCTACGTGACTTCAACTTTAATTTGGTACCATTTTTATAAAGTTTGGTTGAGATTGGATGACCTGAACTCCGGCCACCTCCCCGTAGGAGACGACCGGAGCTAGGGCTCCGACGTCTGGTCTTTAAACCCTCAGATCTGAGGTGGCATGGTGCTGAATGTTTGATTGCATGCGTGGCTATTTCCAATTCGTTTGACTTGCTCACGTGTGATGTTTGACTCCACGCAGATTAATGAAACGATGCGTTTCATTAATCTGAGCTTTGGCCTTTGGATTGGGCCCTTTCTTCTAACCACACCCCCAGGATATTTGAGCCCAATGCGTGTGAACTGAATTCCTTTGTTGCCAGATTTACTCATACACCTCCCTTGGCTTGCAATTTATTTTCTTTTTATTTATTTTTCTGTTTTGATTTTATTTTATTTAAAAATACTTCCAAATATCAAAAAATTCAACAAAAAATATTTTCCAACATTTTAAAGTCTTAATTAATTTTTCATAATTTTTAATTTTGATTTTCTTTTATTTTCAAATTTAATTTGAATTTTATGGTTGAAAGTGTGTTTAATATGGTTTTCATTTTTTCTTGCTTGATTTGTTGACCATTTGCAATCACCTATGAGTAAGGCTTCCTCTCCATTTTTATGATGGATTGAGGTGCCTTTGAGGCTGATTTTGGTCAACGTTTGACCTATTTTTGTTTGAATTTGGTTTGCAATTGTTTGACCCTCGATAAATATCCTTCAAGGTGGAGCACCCTAATTGATCAATTCATTTGGTGATGCCTTGATTGGAATGTGGTTTGGTTGTTTTGGCCTCTGATTGCCAACATGTTTAAGAGCTTTGTGCATTTTATTTGGCATTTATTGAACGATTCTCCTATTTTTGGTGAACCTTGCAAGTCAAGTCACCCTAATTGAGGTTCATATAAACTAGTTGACCTATTTCTTTTGGGAGATGACCTTTGTGGATCCCATATGCATCCTATGCCTCTTGAATCACATTCTTGACATGCTTAGGATGCTGGTTTCAAGTTTATAGGTCACACATTTGTTTTGTTTGTGTTTCAAGTTACTTTTAATTAGGGCTTTCCATTTGCATTTGAATGTTGAAAGTGTTTTGAACTTTGGTTCTTTACCTTGCCCTACTTTGTAACTTGTATTGGCTTTGTTTCTTCTTTGGTTTGTGAACCTTCTTCTCTTGTTATGACTTCTGTCCCTTGGAATTTCTAACTCATTCAAGGTGATTTGGTATTCCTTACTTATACTTTGAGTTTGCCTTGAATGAGATGCCATCCTGAGAACTTGTTTGTGCTTTCTTTTTGCATGATCAATATGATGCCTTTGGTTGAGATTCTTCTTATGTTGCTTGCTTCCCAAGCCTATTCTCCCATCCTCATCTTGATCATGGTTTCATCTTTTGCTTTTTTGTTTGCCTTTTGGTTGGTGATTGATGTTTGAATGGTTGTAGGAGTTGTAACTTCTCCCATTTCATCTCACTTTTGCTTGGACTTGTTTGAGTTCTTTTGCTTGCATTTCTCTTTTATTTTGCATCTTTTTGCTTGCTTTCAAGAGGTGCATATGTGCTTGTGGTGGTTGTTTCCCCAAATTTTTTTCCTCCCTCTTTTCTTTGTGTTGCATTTCATGTTTGCATATCTTTCTTCCTTTGCATTTGTGATTGATTTATCTTATGTTTACTTGGTTTTCTTTTCCATGATCCCTTAGGATTCCTAGTCCCATTTTTTTAAGGTGGGAGTAGGAGAGACATTAAGTGTTCAATCCAAGCATGATAACATTAGGATAGTCTCTTACCTTTCAATCTCAATCATAGGAGCACATTGCATGATAACATTAGGGTTGAGTTAGTTTCCCCTTAGTTGTGTCTTCTCTCTTCTCATCTCAAAACTTCTTCAAAACATGTAATAAAGGATAATGAGTGTTATATGCTACGAGCCTTAAGCATTTGGGAAATGATGATTGAAGGGCATCCTCTCAACTGTCTAGAGTGTTTAGCGTATGCCCTTTGGGTGATATGCGACGCATTCGCTCCTAAGTCATAGTCTTTAGTGCAACATGAATTACAAACACAATTCAATTAACTTCTTCTTCATAAAAGACTCAAAAACAAACATCAAACCTTTTTTATCCCTTGGGATTAATTTAAAACCATTATCAAAGAGAATGTTGTAAACTCTTGGTTCTACCGCAAATAGGTAACGCCTAGGTCTCCAATGGTCAAGCAGCAATACACCTAACAGCTAGAATGAAGGTTTAACCCTACTCAGTTAAAACACTTGACCAACATGTGGTCGTGTTAGCCCAAACCACGTTTGCTCTGATTTCTCGTACCAGACGAGGATACGTAGGCACAAGATGGTGATGTCTTAGCGAGCAACCTTCCCCACCTTCACCCGTAGTTTCCTGAACTACGTTAACTCTGACTTTCCCATTGCACGAGGGAGTACGTAGGCATAGAGCGACGATGCTCTATCGAGTCTCTTTTATTTTCTTTGTCCCTGTGAGCCAGCCTTATAGATTAGCACCCTTTTAGATAGACAACAAGCCTGGATTCCGTCGAGTACGATGAACATGAGAGGTGCTCATACCTTCCCCTTACGTAACCGACTCCCGAACCCAAGATTTGGTTGCACCTATCTTTTCCCTTTTTCGTAGGTTTTCTCTGATTGTTTCCTTTCCCTCTCTTTGGGATAAATAACGAACGGTGGCGACTCTTCTATCCTTGTCGGCCCCTCTTTGCAGTGATGCGACACCTGGGTACAGAGGAAGACAGCAAGGAAGTCAAGATAAGGGTTGCTTTAGAGGATGATGTCAAGCAAAGACTGGTAGAAATGCTCCGAGAGTATAAAGATGTCCTTGCTTGGTCATATGATGATATGCCCAGACTTGATACGGATATTGTGGTTCATTGCTTGCCTCTTCGAGAAGACTGCCCACCTGTGAAACAGAAGCTAAGAAAAACCAGACTAGACATGGCAATTAAGATCAAAGAAGAAGTCAAGAAGCAATTGGACGCCGAATTTCTTGCCGTGATGAATTACCCTCTATGGGTCGCTAGCATTGTACCTGTACCTAAAAAGGATGGTAAGTTAAGGATGTGTGTAGATTACCATAATTTAAACAGAGCGAGCCCAAAAGACGATTTCCCGCTCCCCCACATTGATGTGCTTGTTGATAATACTTCTCAGTATTCAGTGTTTTCCTTCATGTACGGTTTCTCCGGGTATAACCAGATCAAGATGGCCCCAGAGGACATGGAGAAAACAACCTTTGTCACGCTGTGGGGGACTTTTTGCTATAAGGTAATGCCCTTTGGATTGAAGAATGAAGGGGAAACCTATCAGCGGGCGATGTTCACTTTGTTTCATGATATGATTCATCATGAGATTGAGGTCTGTGTTGATGACATGATCGCAAAGTCACAAACAGAGGAAGAGCATCTGGTGAATCTGTTGAAGCTGTTTGAGAGGTTAAGGAAGTTCAGACTATGGTTGAATCTGAACAAGTGTACTTTTGGTTTACGGTCAGGAAAGCTATTGGGGTTTATAGTCAGTGAAAAAGGAATCGAGGTCGATCCTGCAAAAATAAAAGCTATACAGGAAATGGCAACACCGAAAACAGTGAAAGAGGTTCGTGGTTTCTTGGTTAGATTGAACTACATTGCAAGGTTCATATCTCACCTCACAGTCACGTGTGAACCAATGTTCAAATTTTTAAAGAAAGATCATTTGAAAATTGCCAAAGGGCATTTGAAAAAATAAAAGAATATTTGCAGGAGCCTCCGATACTGATGCCTCCGGTGGCTGGAAGACCATTGATAATGTACTTAATGGTTCTTGAGAACTCTATGGGTTGTGTTCTTGGTCAACACGACGAGACAGGAAGAAAAGACATGTTGTGCACTCGCATGGGCCGCCAAACGCCTAAGGCAATATATGCTGAATCACACAACCGGGCTGATTTTGAAGATGGATCCAATTAAGTACGTGTTCGAGAAGCAAGGGCTTTTGGTAAGGATTGCTAGATGGTAGATGGTTTTGACGGAATGTGACATTCAATACGTCTCCCAAAAGGCTATCAAGGGGAATGTTCTATCAGAATATCTCGCAGAGCAACCAATCGATGATTATCAGCCGATGAAGTTTGAATTTCATGATGAAGATATCATGTTCTTGAAGATGAAAGACTGCGATGAGCCACTACCTGATGAGGGTCCTGAGCTGGGTTCCCAATGGAAAATGATTTTTGACAGTGCTATTAACTCCTACGGCAGTGGAATTGGGGCAATCATTACCACTCCCCATGGTTCACACATACCATTTACTGCAAGGTTAACATTTCCCTGAACCAATAACGAAGCTGAATATGAAGCATGTATCATGGGCATTGAATAAGCGATTGATTTGAGAATCAAGAACCTTGATATTTATGGTGATTCAACTTTGGTGGTCAATCAGATCAAAGGAGAATGGGAGACTCGTCAGCCTAACCTGATTCCCTACATGAAATATGCAAGGAGGTTGTTACCTTTCTTCGACAAGGTAGAGTTTCATCATGTGCCAAGAGCGAAGAATCATACGGCGGATGCCTTGGATATCTTATCCTCGATGTATAAGGTGAATTATTGGAATGACGCTAAGAGAATTGTCATCTCCCGCCTCGATAGGCCAGCGTTCGTATTTGCAATAGAGGAAGCTTCATATTGGAAGCCATGGTATTATGATATCCGAAACTTTCTCAAGAATCAGGAGTATCCGCCCGGGGCATCGAGTCGGGATAAGAAAACCTTGGGAAGACTGTCTGGAAATTTCTATCAGAACAAGGATGATGTACTCTACTGAAGAAACTTTGATCTGGTTCTGTTGAGATGCATGGACGAAAAAGAAGCAAGTTTTCTTATGGAAGAGGTCCACGAGGGTGCTTTTGGTACGCATGCAGGCGGACATGCAATGTCTCGAAAAATGTTGAGGGCAGGCTACTATTGGCTGACTATGGAGTCTGTTGTTTCAAATACGCCAAGAAATGCCATAAATGCCAGATTTATGCCAATAAAATGCATGTACCGCCAAGTCCTTTGAATGTCATGACATCTCCTTGGCCCTTTTGCATGTGGGGCATTGATATGATCGGTAAGATTGAACCGACCACATCCAACGGACACCGTTTCATCTTAGTGGCAATTGATTATTTCACTAAATGGGTTGAAGCAGCTTTTTTCGCTAACGTCACCAGACAGGTCGTGGCTAGATTCATCAAGAAGGACATCATATGTCGTTATGGATTGCCCGAACGAATCATTACTGATAATGGTTCAAATTTGAATAACAAGATGATGAAGGAACTATGCCAGAGTTTCAAAATTGAGCATCACAACTCTTCCCCCTATCGTCCGAAGATGAATGGCGTTGTTGAGGAGGCCAATAAGAACATAAAGAAGATCATGCAGAAGATGGTTGTGACCTATAAAGATTGGCACAACATGTTTCCCTTTGCTTTACACGGATATCGTACTTCGGTACGTACTTCAACTGAGGCAACTCCTTTCTCGCTACTGTATGGTATGGAAGCTATCCTGCCATTGGAAGTCGAGATTCCTTCTTTGAGAGTTCTGGTTGACGTCAAACTAGATGAGGCAGAATGGGTGAGGAACAGACTGAATCAACTCAGCTTGATGGATGAGAAAAGACTGGCATCCATTGCATACAGTCGTTTGTATCAAAGCAGGATGAAGAAAGCTTTTGATCAGAAGGTGCACCCGTGGAGCTTTCCGGTAGGTAACTTAGTGTTCAGGCGGATTCTCCCTCCAAAAACAGATCACAGGGGCAAATGGACCCGTAACTACGAAGGACCATACGTCATAAGGAAAGTCTTCTCAGGAGGAGCCCTGCTACTTTCAACCATGAATGGCAAAGATTTCACATCCCCTGTGAATGCAGACGCATTTAATCCAGACTTTGCTTAAATAGACCCGCTGGAAAGAAAAAAGAAAATCCAGGCAAAAATGGGGCATCTCGACGAACCATAAAAAGAATGGGTTCAGGCAAAAATTACGGATAAAAAGAAAAGAATGTAAACCCACAAATTTGAAAACTTAAAAAGGCGACTTTGGCAAAAATGGGTATCCCGGTGAATCGAAAACCCGCAAGGGCGATTCAGGAAAAAGTTAGGGATTTAAAAAGCAAATGACTGTGGTCGGCGTATGGATCTTTCAAGCATAGTGGATTCTGGGAGGACCCGAGGGTCAACCAATCAAGTCAGTCTTTTCAGAGGAAGAAGCGTTGGAGAAGCATCGAAATCATGCAAGTTATAGTCGAGTCGACACATGGTGGCTGTCTGTACACATTGCCGACATTTTGTATATCTGTTGCATTTCTGTACTATTTATGTAACTTTCTCTTTTCAGGAGTTGCATCTATTGTAAATCTTGCCTATTTACATGCCATTTATCAATGAAGTATATATTATTCAGAAAGCTTTTGTGTTTGTTTTAGCCTTTACTGTTTTGTTTGCAAAAGACGCCCGATGTTGTTGATAAAAATTTGCATACATAAACTTGTGAGTTTTGCTAATAATCATTAAAACATTGATTTGCTTGAACGATGTCATGGACAGTAACCAAGATAGCTCTTGTTGTATACAGGATACTTTGTTTATATTTGTTGCAGGGCTCTCATTCCTGAAAGGTTATTCACAACAGGATGAGATTAAGTTCTCCCCAGCAGATTATGACTATTTTCTTCTCAGTAGGTTAAGATTATGGTTATCCCCAGCAGGTATTTGGGGATTATTCCCCCAACAGTGGATGAGTTCAGTGTTGTTTCCCCACGGAGTCTATGATACTAACTCGATTCCCCAAGCAGAGGTTGATGTTGATGAATTTTATTCTTAATCCATATCAGATTGGATTTCATCCCTGGAAGAGCGGACAGTTCCCCGCAGTTTACTTTACTCCCTGGTAAAGTCATTTTCTGAAAGGCCATCCAGGGCTAATTTCCCCAGTAAAGTGGACTCATTTTCCCCAACCGAGTCTTTTGTTCCCCAGAAGAGTTGTATTCTGGTAGGCCACCCAGGGTCGCTTTCCTCAGCAGAGTTGATTTTGATCCCTAGTGGAGTGGATTTTGTTCTCAGTGGAGCAATTATACACAAGAGGATTCTTTCCCAGGAAGCCATCCATGGCTTGTTTCCCAGCAAAAGTCTAATTATACTTGGCACGCCTAGTTATCCCCGGCGGAGTTGGCTCTGTCTCTTCAACATTTATTTTGCTAAAGTGGTTCCTTTGCATTTTGCATTGTGCATAGCATCCTCCCAAACACGTAGCATTTCCATTTCGTATGGAGCATTACGCCATATTCAAACATGTGCATTTGAAATATAAGCCAGGTTGTTACCTCTTGTTTCCAGTTGTATCTTCAACAAACAACGGTGTATTTTCTTGAGCCGGTGCGATATCCAAGCCCCGACATGTATTTGGTATATTTCTTGAGCCCGTGCGGTATCCAAACCCCGACAAATATCAGTGTATTTTCTTGAGCCGGTGTGGTATCCAGACCCCAGCAAGATCTTTGGCAGATGTGTTCATCTTATCATTCTCCCCAACAGAGTTTACTCGTTCAAGTTCATATTTCCCCAACGAATTTCTTCACCCAGATGGTGAATCGACGGATGTCCTTCTCAACTTCATGTTGAACCGGTCTTCAGGTTCGATGCCTGTTTGTTTAACAGATGCCTGACAGCGAGGTCAGATGTTCTTCTCAACTTCGGGTTGAGCCAACCTTCGGGTTCGATGCCTGTTTGTTTAACAGATGCCTGACAGCGAGGTCAGATGTTCTTCTCAACTTCGTGTTGAGCCGGCCTTCGGGTTCGATGCCTGTTTGTTTAAAAGATGTCTGATGGCGAGGTCAGATGTTCTTCTCAACTTTGTGATGAGTCGACCTTCAGGTTCGATGCCTGTTTGTTTATCAGATGCTTGACAGCGAGGTCAAATGTTCTTCTCAACTTCGTGTTGAGTCGGCCTTCGGGTTCGATGCATGTTTGTTTAACAGATGCCTGACAGCAAGGTCAGATGTTTTTCTCAACTTCGGGTTGAGCCGACCTTTGGGTTCGACGCCTGTTTGTTTAACAGATGCCTGACGACGAGGTCAGATGTTCATCTCAACTTCGGGTTGAGCCAGCCTTCGGGTTCGATGCCTGAATTCAACTAAGGATGAAGATGCAATAAAGGTTTACAAATTGCAACGCACAATTTGTGTAGCTTTGGTTATGGAGCTTTGGTGGAAGGTTTTGGAATGAGAGAAAAGTTGAGAGAATTGAAGTGAGATGTGTAAAAAAATTAGAAAAATGAGTGAGTTATGAGAGGTTTGGAGTGAAATGTATTAAAAAAAATCCTTAGGTTAGGAATCAAAATGTGGTTTGGAGTGTGGGTTAGTGTGGAATGGAAATTAAGAGTGGAATTAGGAATGGAGCGTATGAAATTTGGAGGGAAATGGTGAAAATGAATCAATTCTAGATCCTTCCATGTGAGATCAAGGGTTGAAAATGATTGGAAATTATGCAATGCTGAAATTTGAACCACTTTTGCAAATACGCCTGAGGTAATCGATTACCCATATGTGGTAACCGATTACCACATTCAAAAATTGCCAAATTTGGTGCCATGTGGAAGGAAACTTGCGTAACCACCTATTGCCATCTGTTCTAAACCTTGTTAAGCTTCTGAAACTTGTCCTTTGACATTGCACCTATAAAATGCCTGAAATAACCTGCTGAAGAAAATAAAATTGGTCGCTCGATCGCTGGGCAAAATAAATGTCAATGCCTCTAACGCTCGCTGTTTACACTCTTGCAATAAAAGGAAACCTCGAGCCACAAAAATACCTTGATCCCATGTCTAGAGAGTCGATGCCATGATATGCAAAAATGTGAAATGAATAAAACACAAGCCTTTTTATTTACATATTTTTTACACATGTACCTTCCATTTTTTTCTTGTTTTACATGTACCTTCTTTTTAGTTTCAGTTTTTTTTTTTATTTTTAAGTTTTTCGGTTTAAGGGTGAATATATATACATATTTTTCTGGTTTTTTTTAACTTTGTAGATTTGTATATAAAATTGTGATTTGAGTTTTCACATGTGTGTGTGTGTGTGTGTGTGTGTATATATATATATATATATATATATATATATATATATATATATATATATATATATATATATATATATATATATATATATATATATATATATATATATATATATATATATATATATATATATATATATATATATATATATATATATATATATATATATATATAGTTTGTTAATATCATTTATTTATTTATTTGCATATTCTAGAAAAAGATCAAAAATATTTTAATCTTGTGTTTTTAATATTCTTATCAAGTTTTTCGATATTATTAAAAAATATATATGTTGTAGTTATTAGTTAATATAAATATAAATATTTAAATTAATTAATAATTTCTTGTTGCACGATTCGAAAGGAGGATCGCTTTTGTTGACTGCCATGTCATACTTAGCCTAACCATAGATACTTTGCCTTAGGATTGGAGTCGCCGTACTCTATATGAGTGTCCTGGAATGGACATTTCCTTTCTCGTTTATCCTAGCCTTAGGATTAGAGTCTCCGCACTCTATGTAAGTTTCCTGCCATGGACACTTACCTCCCTTTTAACCTAGCCTTAGGTTTAGAGTTTTTTTAACTCTATGTAGGTGTTCTTCCATAGACACTTACCTCTTCCCTTTGGAACCTTGACCACAGTCAAGAGTTCCTCACCCTTATTGAGGGAAGCTACAAATGCTCTGATTCCATTCCCTTTAGAATACGTAGGCACGATATGCGATGTCTTGGCGAGCATACTTATGACTAATGTTATACCTCAAATTTTGACCCTTAGATCTTCATCATCATTCTAGGAGCATCATCATTTGCATATCTAACCTTAACCTATTTCAATTTTTTCTTTGTCAAGATGCAGATGAATTAGGGCACCATATAGTCAGGAATCAGGGTTTCGATGGTTTGATCAGTCAATGTCTTCGATTGGTTCTCCATGAAACAAGTCCCCACACCATCAAAGACACTATATTGGATCAAGTATGAATTCAATTTTAGGTTGTCGCTGTTGTACCCCAAAATTTGACCAACCGGTTCTTGCACTTGGCTTATGTTTTATTTCATTTTCGTATTTCTGCATATCATAGCATTTTTTCTTGAGGTAGGGGATCAAGGTATTCGTGTGGCTCAGGGTTCTCTTTTAGTGCAAGTGTCTAAACAGCGAGCATCAGAGGCTCCGACATTTATTTTGCCCAGTGATCGAGCGGTCGATTTTATTTTATTCACCAGGATAATTTTCAGATCAGGAGACAACACCCAGGCTATCTCAGGCGTCTTTACAATTATAATATGTAAAATGGCAAGTTTCAGAGGCTTAACGGGGCTCAGAACGGGTGAAAACGGACAAATATGCAAGATTTCCTCCAAAAGGTGCCAAAATTCAAATTTTCAAGGCGTTAATCGATTAACCAATATGGTTAACCGGTTAACCAAAGCAAAATCTTCCCAGAATGTGCATTTTCAATGTGACCACCTTTGGGGTCTATTTTGATCACTTGTAAATTTGATTTTACACGAAAAGAAGGATCTAGAATCACTCTAATTTGGTTTAATTTTCAAAATTAATTCAATTTCCCTCCCACTTTCCATTCCTAATCCCATTCCAATTTTCATAACATCACTCTAAACCACATTTCTATTCCAAACCTAGAGCATATTTAAGTGAATTTGCTCCAAACCTAAAAAAAAAATCCTCACAATTACATTTCATTTTCAGATTTCACTCTCACTCTTGAAATTTTCTCTCCACTTTTTCACTCCCAAAACCTCCATTAGAGCTCTCACTTGAGTTCTTTGATTATTCATTGGAATCATAGAATTCTATATCTAAACCTCCATCCTTCATCTCCATTATCTTTATTTCACCATTTAATTTTCGTTTGGATTTGGATCTGAATTTGGAAGCTAATTTGAAAGTGCTTATTTGGATCGTTTTGGCTTGATCTTGCTTGATTTTCACTTCTAAAATAAGAAAGCTCTTGGATCTTGCTTGGATCTACTCATTTCAAGTGAAGCAACACTCACTAAAGCAAATCTCCGCTTTGTAGGTTGGCAATTCTAGATCTAATTATGTTTTGAGCTTATTTGCATAATCACAATGTAGATCTATGGCTTTTGATGCTTTTTGATCCATTTTGTTGATTTTGATTTTTAATCTTTGTGAGCTTATTGCTTGTTTGAGTTGGATTGATGTTAGATCACTAATTTTTGGTGTTAAATTCGTGCATAATTGATTACATGATTCATTTGGATGATTGAACTTTGGATTAATTGCTGAAAGTGCTTTTTGATTGTTGTTTTTCTGCCTCTAGTGCAGTGTTAACCGATTAACTAGATACAATACAAGCTGGTTAACCGGTTAACCAGTGCGTTTTCCAAATATTTTTGAGTGGTTAACCGGTTAACCAATAGTGTTAACCGATTAACACTGAACCAGAATGCAACTTTTGTTTGTTTTCAAGCATGTTTGGATTCCTTTCCACCTTGAATCTTCATGTATTCATGTGATGCATTTATGTGGATTGTTTTGACATGTTTCCTCATTCTTGGATGTATATCTTTGCATCAAAAGTCATCTTGCCATCATAAGTCTTGGTTCTACCGCAAACAGGCATCGTCCCTAACTGCTGGAACGAAGATTTAACCTTACTCATTAAACACTTGAACCAATTTGTGGTCGTGTCAGCCCAAACTATGTTTGCTCTGATTTCTCATACCAGACGAGGATACGTAGGCACAATACGGCGATTTTTGGCGAGCAACTTTCCCCCACCTTCACCCGTAGTTTTCCGAACTACGTTGACTCTGACTTTCCCATTGCACGAGGGAATACGTAGGCATAGAGCGACGATACTCTATCCAGTCTCTTTTCTTTTCTTTTGTCCTTGTGTGCCAGCCTTTAGATAGTTAACACCCTTTTATATAGAAAACAAGCGTGGATCCCATTGAGTACAACGGACGTGAGGGGTTCTCATACTTTCCCCTTGCATAACCGACTCCTGAACCCAAGATTTGGTTGCGATGACCTGTCTTTTCCCTTTTACGTAGGTTTTCTCTGATTGTTTCCTTTCCCTCTCTTTGGGATAAATAATGAATGGTGGCGGCTCTTCTGTCTTTGCCGACCCTTTTTTCGCAGCAGCGACAGTCACCCAAAGAAGCAGAGCAGTGCAGTCCAGGATTCCCGATTAGGGTTTTTGATCAGGAAAAGTCAACTGTGGTTTGAATTTTGACTTAAATGGTACTCCAATGATGGAATCATGGTTCATGAAGCTCACATGACTTAGTAAAGTCCATCCAAGAAGTTTCAAGACCTCAGAGGCCCCAGAACACCAACAGTCGATTCGGGGTTTTCTGATCGATCGGTTCGTCTGACTGAAATGTTTAACTCATTGACCAAACATGTTTTGACCCCAAAGTTGAAAGAAAACATGTGTCTAATAACATATGGTATCTACTCATGAAGTTTTGTGACCATTTGATCAAGGATTGAATAGTAATCAAAAAAGTCGAGAATTAGGGCTTTGAAAGAGGCAAGACCATAACTTTTTAACCACACATCCAAATGGAGTGGTTCAAATTTTGTTGGAAAGGTCTTGGAAAGTTCTAAAAAAGTGTAAAAGTGACACATATGCAAAAAATGGATAGATTTGGAGTTATGATCAAAATCAATGCAAGAGGGGAAAAGACATAGTGAAATTTCACATTTTTTAGCACTTTTCAAGTCATGTTTTCAGCCAACTTCAAGGGTGTTTTTGACCTACCTCCACTTGGAATTTAAAAAACCCCAAAACATGAAAGTTGTAAAGCATGATGAGGGCTTTCCAAAAATCACAAGAACTCCTCCATAGCATTTGTGAGATAGGGTTTTCGAAGGAAGCAAGTTGGGGTCCAAACACTTGAATGCACCATTTCAAATTTGTCACAAATCAACTTGCCAATCACCAAAGCTATTCTCAACCATTTGATCAAGTCTTGATCTGATATTTAGAGAGTGTAATGAGTAGAAATGCAGAAAGGGTGAAGGTTTGAAAGGGCTTGACAAGATGACAAGCCAAGTTGCAACAAAGTTGCAATATTTTAATCAAAATATCAAGAGGAAAGAGAAAAAATTTCATGAAGAAATCTGCAGCTGTAGTTCCCCTACTCCCTATCCACACTTCATTCACTTCAATTTCCCTCATACAACTTGATTTGTGCATCACTTTGAGTCAAGAACCTTGAATTCCAACTGCACCAAATCTTGGACAAATTTTCTTCATTTTTTCCCTCCAAAGATCAAAACTCCAAATTTGTCCTCACCTTTGATCATGTGGCTTTGCCTATAAATATGAAAGCTTGTATGAATCAAACACACACAATTGCAACCAAGAAACCAGCCACAATCCCTCTCCTTCCAAAGTTGCAAACCTTCTTGCAAGCCAAGTCAAAAACTCCAAAGTGCCAAAATCTATCTTGGACAGAACTTGCAGCAAACCATTTTTCAATTATTCCACACTCTTTCTAACACTCCACACAAGTTTCAAATGATCCTCTAGAGCTATCCAAGCTGCCATTTGCACCAGAAACCATTCCCCTCTCAAAGTCAACCTCTAAAACCAAAAAAGTCAACTTTCTGCATCTTTCAAGCCATAACTCATTACAGATATTTCCAACCCTTTTGACACATAAAATACTTCATAAATAGCATATAGAAACTGTCCAAACCAAGTTTGTACTTCTATAACAAAGATTAGACCATGTTGCTTTGTAAAATCATGGATTTTTGAGGTTTTTCTTCACTTTTCAAGCCATTCTGTTCAACAGTAGGGTTGTGGATCATTGGAGCTGCTCTTCATCATCCAAAGACTGTTTGCATACTATATCAAGATAGCAAGGATCTCTGGTTTTCTTATTTGGCAAGGTTGCTTCAAGAGGTAAGCCTAAACCCTTGAAACTTGAAATTTTGCTTTGCATTTCACATGCTATGTTGAGTTGTAACCATGCTTTTGTGCTAGACATTGTTTGAACATGTTATATCTTTGTTATATATCATGTATGAACCATCATTTGTATTAGAAATTGTAATTTCTTGACTGTCCAAAATGCTGGTCAGAAACTAAGGCAAACTAGGTCACCATGTGCATGTTGATGCCAATCTGCCAAACCATGTGTGAATTTTCTGATTTCTCTTGAGCCAATCACTATAATTGATGTATATGTGATGTTTTAATACTTGTTTCATTAAACCTTGCTTTGTTTTGAACTGTCCATATGCTCATGCTTTTGGTTGTGACCAAAGTTGCCTAAATAATGATGCTAACGAATTTTTCAGTGAGTGTGTTGTATAGAAAAAAATTATAACATTGAATTCCTTTTTTAAAAACACACAATTTTCACTTTTGTTTCACCTGATTTGGTTATGTTTTGACTGAGTTCCACTTCTTCATGCAAATGACCTAAGTTGCCTTACTTTGCCTTGCCCTAGTTTGGCCCCCATTGGTACACCAACTTTGAATGATCATAACTTGCTCATTTTTTATGCTATTGATACTATTCTTTTTGAAAACTACTCTTTATCATGTATTATTTTATTGAGTGAATAAATAATTCAAGGATCATTATCCTAGAAATACTTTGATTCACTTGAAAAGCATGTGTTTTTAGGGTTTTCACCATGGTGTTTGTAAACTTTTTTAGCTTGTAACTTAATTTTTCTTGTGAGATTGATCTTGTGTGATTCACATATGTTTGTTAACATGTTTAAATGCTCAATTTTGTTTGATTCATTGCCTTACCATGTTCATAATTTCTTTTTGTGAATGTATACATAAATCATAACTTTTCAAACTTCATCTATGAACTTTACCATGATTTTGGATGTTGTAGCTTCTTAAATATGTTTGCCATGATTCTTTAAACTTTTTATGAACATTGCTAGGATCATAATATGCTAGGATTTGTGTTTTGTCTTGGTTGTTACCATGAGCTTTTCTTTTTTCCATGAAACCATGAACCTATACTTAGATGTTGTTTTACACTTCACATTTTTTGCATTATTGATTGTCATCTCTTTTCTCTCTCATGTTGTCACATGATTATCTTAATATATTTATGTTGTTACCATGTTTCATGCCTTCATCATGTTAAATGTTGTCACATTTAGTCTTACTTAATTCATGACCCATGTTTGGTTTAATTTGCAACTTATATGCTTGATCCTTACTTATTCATGTTTATCTATGTGTGTTCATTGATGTTGTAACCTGTTGAACATGATCCCATGTCCTTACCTTACTTTTTATGATGACTTGTTAGAACCATAACATCCTTAGGATTGAATTTTGTTTTTAAAAGTTATCTCTTGAACATGTACGATTCCTCTTGAACTTTGAACTTCTCACTTGATTTGTTGCAACATTTTTTTATGTTTACTTGTACTTGATTGTCATCAATATGTGATTGTTAGTCTTATATTGTTACATTTGACATTTATTTGAACCCTATGATGTGCTTGCCTCAAGTGGTAACTTGGTTGCACTTAATACTTGCTTGAATCACGTTTTGTTGTTTTAATGGTTGTTACCTCACTCCTTTTCATCTTTGTCAAGTTTTCTTCAAGGTGATGTTATCTTATTTGATTGGTCTTGTAAGAACCTCCGTCATGTTCCCTTTTAGATATTGTAATATCTTTGTGCTTTATTGGTTGTAACCATTGGCTTTGATTATAATCTTTGCTTGTTGTTGTCACATACTTGCATCTCTTTCTTTGTTGTTACCATGCTCTTATATATGTTCATCGTGTTTGAATGAATGAATATGTTTTCTTTTAGCTTTGATAATTTATTTCCCCAAGTGATAGAACTTGTTAGTTCTCATCTAGTTGCCTCTTTTCCCCATTCCAAAGGAAAGTTTCTCTGTTGACTTCACAGTCATAGATAGCTCATTACCCCCTCTTTGACTTTGTTAAGTCATCTTTAACCCTAGATTAGTTAAGTTAGAACCCATAGCCATTAGAATTTGCTCTAAGCCTAAAAGGCCTACCCCTTGGTAGGAGTATTCCTCAACTAGAACCTTAAGATAGAGTTTGTTAACTCTATGTAAGAATCATTGTCATGATTACTTACTCCCCTCTTGGCTTTTGTAAAAGTCAATATCATTTGAGTGTACAACTTAGATTAGAGAGTTTTGTTAAACTCTGTACAAGCATTGTTATGTTTGTTCCCCTTTGAACCTTGATCATAATCAAGTGTTTATCTATTCTCGGTGAGGTGAACTACGGTTACTCTGATTCTATCTTAGTTAGGATACGTAGGCAGAGTGTAATACCCCAAATTTCCCCCCGAGATTATTAGGTTCATTTTGCACGTCATCTCATTTCGCATAGTATTTTAACTAACCACTAACCGGTTTGCTCAGTCTGTTGGTTTTGCAGGAAAAATCACACTGTGCACTTTTTAACTTATGAAAGGGCAAAATGGTCATTAATTTGCGGTTTGCTGACAATTTTTGAACCTGAGTTGTCGTCAGGAATTTCTCAAGTTATTAAGGTTTCCATCTCCGAGTCCTGTGATTTATTTCAAGGTGAGCTGGATTTTACGGTAGTTTTGACGTCAGGTTGCTCGTATTACAGTGCATTTTATTCAAGGGTCAAGTTTTAGTCGTCAGGCATATTTCAGAAATACCGTTTGAGTAATTAACCATCTGGAGCTGAATGCTTTGAGATATCAGTGGGTTCAGGTCAAATCGATGCGAGAATGTACTTTGAAGCATTTGTTTTGACAGACGCATGTTTTCCTGCTTTCTGCTGATCATTAGTCTGATTTTAAAGAAAATGGTGGAATTACGACTCGTGTGGAATTTGTTCGAATGAATTTAAATTGGAAGAGTTTGATCATTTGCATTTAATCAAACAAGTGGGATTTAGTCAATTTGAATTTATTTGCATGAGCTTGAATCAGAAGAGTTTGGTCATTTGCGTTTGATCAAACAAGTCAGATTTATTCTGACGAGGTTATTCGTTTAAGTTACCGGATGAGTTATTCGGAGATTTTATCGGAGATGGGATTTAATCGGATGAATTGGAGTGAGAAATTCAAATTAATAAGAAAAATAGAATTTTATTTATTCTTTTATTTCTTATTACAATATCCAAAAGGAATAAAATTTACAAATTAAATTACATTTTTTTGTAAAGTCCTAAAATTTCTAAAATTGTCCTAAAATTGACTTCGAGTCCGATCTTCATGTTGCGATTTTATTCCTCCGAACCTGCAAAGAAAAATCAAGCACAGTTGAAAATAATGGTTAGTTAAATTTGGTTTGTCAGACTCCGACACCCTCAGGAAATCCTCATCATCGGGTGTGTCGGGAGGGCAACGACAAAGTCGAAGCCAGCTCCTGACTTAATTTCTCGACTCTGGCCCGGACCCGGCAGTATCTGTTCTAAATGGTGGCTAGGAGAGAGAAAAAAAAGTGACTCCGGTTAGAAAAGTGATTTTGAGAATAAGCGCTTTTGGAAAAGCATTTTTTTATAAAATTGATTTTGCCAAACACAGCATAAACAATATTTCCCCAAAATTTTACGCAACCCAGTGGATCCAACAGCCAATGCAACCACATTCCAATTTCCATCCGAAAAAAAGTAAACTCAACAACAAGTTCCAAATTCGTAGCAACCTAGCCACAATAGAAGCAACAAACTTTCCCTAATCTCCAGCGCTTGCAAACAAACTAAAACAGTCATCAAGAATTCTTGAAAAGAGGCAACAATTTTAGCAAAAAAATAGCAACAATCAGACGAACAAATGCATCATAAATCCATCCCACCACAATCATAATATAAAAGATCCATGCAACAACAAGAAGGGGGGACCGAAAGGTTTTTCAGAAGATCAAAAAGATCATCATCATCAAAACCAAAAGAAGAAGAGGAATTTTTCAGAATAACCCAGAAGGTTCATCAACAGAGATCATCCAACAACGACCGTGGACCCTTTGGAGTCTCACTACCATCGGCGGACCAGTCAACCCACAACGACCTCAATTCTCCATCATCGGCAGAGTAAAATGAAACCGCGAGCTCTGAATCAAGATCACGGCCAAACACCGCCCACGATCTTGCCGTCCAAAACCAAAAATGTAAGCTTATGACGTTAATGGTTGTGATTTTCGCTTTATTTTGTTTCATGTATGAACGGATGAGGAAGCCAAAGTGAAAGGAAAAACTGGAAGAAGCTGCTATAGGGAGATTAAGAGAAAACAAGAAGACATGGCCGCCGCGTGAAGAGAGGGGGCTGTAAAACCCTAAATAAACTATTACCAGTTTTACATGACCCTTGCCACTGTTATTTAGTATTTTATTATGTTTTAGTATTATTAGTTTACTAATTAAAAAAATAACAAATTAAAGCTTTTAAAAAATAAAAAGTTCTAAATAAAAATTAAAGTTTTAAATTATTACGTTTTAGTATTATTACGTGTTGTTGTCTAAATAAAACCATAGTTTTTAAGAATGATTTAAAACTTAGTTGTTGTAAATTAAAAGCTTAGTTTTTTTAATCTACAATTTAGTTTTATCTAGAATTTGCTTTTAACAAATTAAAATTTAATTATAAAAAAACATAAAGTTAAAATTTTTTTTCTTAATATTAAACCTTTTAAAAATTGAGACCCATTTAGTTTTAATTGGGGAAACTAAGGTTTTTCATGCCTTCATTTAATTTTCGCTCGTTTATGGAGGTATGACCAACACCTCGATTTCAGCTGGCGAATTAATTTTTTCCCGCTCATTGCCCTGTCAAATTTGTATAACATTTATGTCGTTGTTTCACTGTTTTTCAGTTGTTCCATTATTAAGTTCCTTATTTGTTTGTACTCCATTTCATGGTTGTAAT
The DNA here is from genome assembly GCA_963859935.3 of Lathyrus sativus. Taxonomy (NCBI): domain Eukaryota; kingdom Viridiplantae; phylum Streptophyta; class Magnoliopsida; order Fabales; family Fabaceae; genus Lathyrus; species Lathyrus sativus. The sequence continues at coordinate 136,270,139 of OZ012736.1, read as the reverse complement.
TTCCGCGAGGTTATCTTCGCTTTGCATTTCTTTATTGCTTTCATTATTTCCCCGTATTTCAATTACCGCCATGTAATAATGTGTCGTTTGCACCATTTACCGTTAGTATCCCCTCCGAAGGAATAGGTCTAATAGTTTGACCGCCGAGTCAATAGCCTTAACCTTCGAATGTTTCAAAACCCTAATTTGGCTGGGTGTCCTGCCGTGGATGAAAATACCCTTTACCCTAGATCATCCAACGGTGGCCGTGAACCCTTTGGAGTCTCACTACCACCGGTGGACCAGTCAACCCAGAACGGCCTCAGTTCTCCGTCATCGGTCGAGTAAAGTGAAACCACAAGCTCCGAATCAAGATCACGACCAAACACCGCCCACGATCTTGCCGTCAAAAACCAAAAATGTAAGCTTATGACGTTAATGGTTGTGATTTTCACTTTATTTTGATTTAGGTATGAACGGATGAGGAAGTCATGCAAGGAAAAGTGAAAGGAAAAACTGGAAGAAGATGCTAAAGCGAGATTCAGAGAAAAGAAGAAGACATGGTCGCCGCGTGAAGAGAGGGGGCTGTAAAACCCTAAAGAAACTATCACCAATTTTACATGACACTTGCCACTGTTATTTAGTATTTTATGTTTTAGTATTATTAGTTTACTAATTCAAAAAAAATAACAAATTAAAGCTTTTAAAAAATAACAAGTTTTAAATAAAAATTAAAGTTTGAAATTATTACTATTTAGTATTATTACGTTTTAGAATTATTATGTTTTAGTATTATTACGTGTTGTGGTCTAAATAAACCATAGTTTTTAAGAATGATTTAAAACTTAGTTGTTGTAAATTAAAAGCTTAGTTTTTTTAATCTACAATTTAGTTTTATCTAGAATTTGCTTTTAACAAATTAAAATTTAATTAAAAAAAAAACTTAAAGTTAAAATTTTTTTTCTTAAAATTTAAACTCATCTTTAAAAACTTAAACTTTAAAAGTATTTTTTTTTAATATTAAACCTTTTAAAAATTGAGACCCGTTTAGTTATTATTTTTCTTTTTGGATTAAAATTCCTAAGTTGTTGAACATATCTTGTTGATATTAATTTCCAAAATTTTAATTGGGGAAAATAAGGTTTTTTGTGCCTTCATTTAATTTTCGCCCATTTCTGGAGGTATGACCAACACCTCGATTTCAGCTGGAGAATTAATTTTTGCCCGCTCATTGCCATGGCAAATTTGTATAACATTTATGTTGTTGTTTCACTTTTTCTCAGTTGTACCATTATTAAGTTCCTTATTTGTTTGTACTCCATTTCATGGTTGTAATTTCCGCGAGGTTATCGTCTCTTTTCATTTCTTTACTGCTTTCATTATTTCCCCGTATTTCAATTACCGCCATGTAATAATGTGTCGTTTGCATCATTTACCGTTAGTATCCCCTCCAAAGGAATAGGTCTAATAATTTGATCGCCGAGTCAATAGCCTTAACCTTTGAATGTTTCAAAACCCTAATTTGCCTAGGGGTCCCGCCGTGGACGAAAATACCCTTTACCCTAGCATTAGGTTAAGGAGTCTCCGCACTCCGTTTTAGGGTTTCCTGCCGTGGAATACCTATTTTACCCTTTTCAATTTCAATTCAATTTCAACATAGAAATTGGAGTCGCCGTACTCCACGTAAGCGCTTCCTTAAGAATGCTTATTCCCCATTGAAACCTTGACCACTGTCAAGAAGTTTCTAACCTCTCTTTCGAGGGTAACTACAATTACTCTGATTCCATCCCCTACCCAGGATACGTAGGCACAAGATGCGAATCTTGGCGAGTAAACTTAGGACTAACCCTTAGGTCTCTCTTTCATCTTTTAACTCTTAGCAATATACCCTAAAGCAAATAATCAAGCAAAATAGTAAACTTTAAGCAAAAGGTTCATGTAGAGTACTACAGAAGTTCTGGGTGCTAATACCTTCCCTAAGCTTAACCAACCCCTTACCTAGATCTCTCCCCGCATTGTTTACGATGCAAAAATTAGGTTTTCCTTCTTTTGACCTTTTTCCTTCGGATAAATCAAAGATCGGTTGTGAATCAAAGATTTGCGATTCAAATTAATTAATAATTTGATATCCTATTCTCACCACAACACAGAGGATGCGATATCTTTGCGAGAAAACTTAGAAACTTCCTTAGGTTTTTGCCTACAACCTTTACCTTATGCCCAAATCCCAAGCCATAGCAAATATCTATCAAGTATAACATACAAACATACAAAAGGTTCATGTAGAGTACTACAAATGTTTAGGATGTGAAATACCTACCCTATGCATAACCAACCCCCCATCCCCAAATCTCTTAGCGTTGTTGTTACATCGCACAAAAGGCCTTTCTTTCTTTAACATTTCCTTTGGATAAATCAAAGTCTGGTTGTGAATTTAATGAATTAAGATTCAAGTTAATCAATAGCTTGGTATCATAATTCTCACGGCAACAGAAATGGCGACTTCACTAGGGAAGTTTTAACTTGAGGGTTTAGCCTATTTTATATTAATTGACTGCATATTTGTGAAAATTTGTTTACATGTATATTTGTCAATATATCTGTTTGTATGCTGTGGACATTGGGTGTTTTGAGTGGTGAGATAAATCCTAACCTGGATTTGAGTGACACATGAGATAGGATTGTGATAGGATCAATAGTTGGGCTATTGGGAGTAGTCCCAATAAGTCTGACATATGATGTAATCATGCTCAGTGGAGACCTCCTTGAGATAATTAGTAATGCATGAGTAGTCATGTATTCACTAATTGTTTCAACCTGAGAGGCTGAGAAGCTGAGGACCTTTAGTAACACGTTTACCCCACTTGGCCTTTTTAGGACATAATACGGAAATTACTCGGGAGTAGTCCCTCAATAGTTGTCACGCGATGCTACACTTAGACGCGTTTATCTTGAGAATATTGTTGACCCACGTAAGTAGTTTCGTTGGTTAACAATATCCAAAGGATTTACTATGACTCTGGGAACTTTGATAGAATCCGTTCGACAGGTACAAATAAATCATAGTACAAATCCTTGGGGATGGGTAGACCTTTTGACTCCATGTTTTGACCTTGAGCTTAGGGAGCCTTGTATGTGCATATGCATTGTATTTGTGAATACTTGCCTTGATGATGTGTGTGCATCATCTCATCATGGCATCTCATTGCTTCAACTAGTTTTGTAGAGCTCAGATGATCTCTTAGTGCCAAAAATCCAGATATATCATGGATATTGGAACAAGAAACACAAAGAGATACAATTTCAAGAAGCCTGATACATCCGAGTTGAGAAAACTAGGGACCATGGTGTCAGAAGAGTTTGGAAAAAGATATGGAAAGATTTTGAGCCTAGTCAGGATAGGGATGGAAGAAGGGATCCTCAACACTTTGGTTCAGTTCAATGACCCATTGTATCATTGCTTTACTTTTCCCGACTATCAGTTGATGCTGACTTTGGAAGAGCATGCCTACTATGTGGGGGTACCTGTGAAGGATCAAAAACCATACAGTGGATTGGAAAACTTACCCTCGCCGAAAGAAATAGCAGATGCTCTTCATCTTGAAGTATCTGAAATTAAAGCTCGTCGTGCCACCAAAAAAGGAGTAGAAGGTTTCCATTCATATTTCCTAGTCAAGAAAGCTGCCTATCTTGCCAAAGAGGGGAGCATGGATGCATTTGAAGCAGTATTAGCTTTGTTGATCTATGGACTAGTATTGTTTCCCAAAGTTGAGGAATTCGTCAATTTCCCTTCTATTACCATATTTTTAAGTGGCAACCCTGTGCCTACCTTGTTAGGAGATGCTTATCACTCAATTCATCATCGGACACTTCAAGGAAAAGGAGTTATTCTTTGTTGTGTACCTCTGCTGTACAAATGGTTCGCCAACCATTTGCTGAAAATTGACGCTTTCAAAGAGAATCCTAATGGATGGAGATGATCTCAAAGGATAATATCTTTAACACAAGCTGATATTCATTGGTATAATCCTGCCTATGATAAAGGAGTCTATTTTGATCAGTGCGGAAGCTTTCCAAACATACCACTCATTGGGGTGAGAGGAGGAATCAACTACAATCCAGCATTGGCTAGACGTCAATTTGGTTTTCCGATGAAAGGCAAATCCACCAATGTGCTCTTATCCGGCTTCGTTTATCTCAACACTGAAGTAGCAGAAAGTATGAGAAACAACACAATTGATGCTTGGGAGATCATCCAGAAAAAGACAAAAGCAGACCTGGGAAAAAGAAATTGTGTAGCTTTTGAACCATTTACTCAATGGGTCCAATCTAGAGCAAGGGACTTAGAGATGCCATATCTCCCAGAAAAAACGCGCAGATTGTTATCACGTTGTCATCCTTCGCCATTCCCATTGAGAAGATGGAGGAATACCAAGAATTACTTACAAGAGCTCAACTTGAAAGGGATACTTGGGAAGAAAAGTATCATGCGCTTTCCTCCAAAACAGCAAGGCTCCCCAGAGAAGTACAGGAAAAAGACGAATTGATATTGTTAGTTCCATGTTTCTATGATTGGCTAAATTTTAGTAACACGTGATTCTGCACAGATGTTAAGCAAGATGTTATAACATCCTCATCAAATGTTATGACAATACTACTGTCATGTGTTTTAAGCAAGATGTCGAGACAGATGTCGTGACATCTTTGTTTGGTACAGCAGGAGCTGCTATTTTATATCTCTTGACAGAGGTGTTTTGGTTTGATGAAATCCTGTTGGATATACCTCAGTAGTATATGCATGTCAAAGAGATTTATTAGGAACAAAGTGCATATTTTATTGGATTTCATAAAAAGGATCTTTGATACTTTTTAGGAAACTATAATATATTTGTTTATATTTTTATGAAGAAGATTTTGCAGAAGATTTACAATGAGAATTATGAAGAAGATTCTGCAGAAGATCTACAATGAGAAGATTTGAAGTTTGATTTGATTGGCAGACATTTTGGTAAAACTAGGTGTAATCACAATATGTCCTACAGGATTTCGTGACATCTGTCTGTCAGGATCAACAGGTTACTTCCATATCTTTTTGTGCAAGCTGGCTGCACTATTCTGGTGAAGAACCTGCGTGTTTTTGGTGGTTTTCTAAAGGTGTTTCAGATACACTTATTATGGGTCATATTGGATTTGATATGGAGTTATTATCAGAAGATTGATTGAAGATTGGAAGAATGATATGATTAGATTTGATTGAGAAAATCAACTCTGCTGCAATTTATGAAGATTGAAATCTTCTCTTCCTACTGTTACTTTTCGAACAGCCCAAACCCAGTCTACATCCTATTTAAGGAGGCGAAAACCCTAGTGGAGACAAGCATTCACAACAAGAAGATCTTGGGTGCAAAATAAGGGTTTAGGATTTTGAGAGTCTCTTGTGTGTGTGACTTTGTAAGTCACCCTTTGTATCTTTTGATGCATTGTGGTAGACATACTTATGTGTTAGTTTTGTGAGCCATTCACTCATTAATTAATGTGTGAATTGGACTAAGTTTATTAATTGTTAATTGTTCACTCAAAGCTTTTAAGCAAGAGTGTATTGTACTTGATTGAAGCTTTTAAGCATGATCAAGTTATGACTTGAAGATTGTCTTCTAAAGTTTTTTCTTTGTATTGACTGTTATCACTGTTGTGATTGGTGGGGAGTGAGAGGTGTCTCTTGTCTAGTGTGTTCTAGGCAAAAATTGCATTGGGTAGAGATTAAGTGAGGAGTTGTAAATTGGGAGTTTAGCTCTGAATTAATTATGCTAATAATGGATTTCCTTCCTGGCTTGGTAGCCCCCAGATGTAGGTGATGTTGCACGGAACTGGGTTAACAATTCATTGTGTTATTTATCTTTCAGCATTTACAATTCTGCACAATTTAAATGGTTAGATAAATTGTTTTGTCAGTCTGCAGATGTTACAACAGATGTCATGACACTATTTATTTTTAAAGTAATTTAAAATGGTCATGTTCTGTCCTTGTTCTATTTTAGCAGAGATCAATGTTCTTAGCATCTCTTAGGACATTTAAGATCTGCATACCAGAATTTCAAATAGATTGGCTCGAACGACGAGTGATTGACGGGGAAGCAACAAAAGAGAATTTATTTTTCTCTAGTATCAAGCCCACTCAAAGCATTCATGAATACTCGAATATCCCTCCAACATCTGGAGCCTGGAAAGGAATAGTGGATAAATTAGTGATGGAGAATGCAATTCTGAAGAAGTTGAAGAGGCCTCATGCCTGAAGTTCTTAGTTTAGGCTGTGGAACCTAGTTTCTTGATGTAATTTAGGCTTTTTGTATTGTGTCTCAAAAGTTGTAACTTTTTCCAATAATGAATAAAATGAGAGTTTGGCACAATTGATCTTCTGAGTTTTATAAAACCAGTTGCATTTGCATTGCATCTTTGCATTTTACTAACGATTCAAGGAAATTGAAAATTTTTATTTTGCAGACATTGGTATGGAACGACGAAGCAGGTTTCCTTTTCTGAGCCTAAGATTGGGTAACATCAGGATCCTAGCAGGCCTTGTCAGGAACCCCGCCACTTTCATTGCAAAGTATGGAGATCTTCTGCCACTACTCAACACTCGAGTCAACGAGGACATGCTGCAGGCACTCGTCGAGTTCTATGATCCAGTAGATCGTTGTTTTGTCTTCCCGGATTTCTAGTTACTCCCAACAATAGAAGAGTACTCTGCTTACTTGAGGATCCCTTTCACCTTCAAAACTTATTATGGGAAGCCGAAAAGAAGAGACCTTGCCAAGGCATTGTGCATCAGGCCAACAGAGTTTCCCGCTGAATTGGTAACTAGGAGATGGAAGCAAGACCATTCATGGAGATGGCTGAATTTCATTACGATAACAGAAATCTGGGAATCTTCAAAGCAATCCTAGCATTCCTAATCTATGGTTTGTACCTTTTCCCATGCTGTGATGAATTCATCAGTGAAGAGGCCATCTGGCTCTTCATCATCAAGAATCATGTGAACACCCTGCTGGCAGATACATATATCACCATCCATCGTCGAAAAATGTATGACCTTGGGCAGTTCTCATGCTGTACAGCTTTGCTCATCAAGTGGTTTATTTCTCACTTGCCTAGAACTCAGGTTCTTTGGAACCTTCCTAACAAAGAAGCATGGATTGAAAAGTTAATAACCCTTAGACATTATGATATCAACTGGTATGATACCAAGATCAGTGGTGTCATTATGATCCCGAGCTGTGGAGACTTCCCAAACGTACCCCTCATTGGTACTAAAGGAGTAATCAGCTATAATCCAATCCTTGCTCGTCGTTAGCATGGGTACTCAACAGGGCCAGAGCCTGAGCCAGATATGCTAAGAGCCTATTTTTGTGAAAAAGGAAGCAATGAAGAACTTGAAACTCAAGCTAGTTTTGCTTGGTGTCATCCCTTCTACAAGGAGAGACTCCAAAAGAGAATGTAAGTTGTTTAACCACAAGAGCCTATCAACTCTGGTCAAAAGAGATAGCCTTGAGGATGTTTTACACTCATACTTATGAGATTACCATGGAGCCCGAGGTTCCCATACCTAGAGAGAAACTGAAATACGCTTTAGTCAAAGCGAAGCGTGAGAATGCTGAACTATGGGAGATAATTCGTCAAAATCGACTCCAGCCCAGGTTTCAAGAGGGAGAAGGGTCGTCTAGTTAGAACGATCAATACTTCGCCATTTCCTGCTTTTCCTTTAAGATTGAAATCTTCCGTTGTATTTGCTTCTGTTGTAAAAAATGTCTTGCTTGTTCGCAAGAGCCATCTATTGTAATGGATCTAAACTTATCAATGAAAATATGCTTTTAAAGCACGTTGTTACGTGTGTTTCTAGCTTTGTTTATAAACAAAATTGTTGTTTTTCCTTGAATGGTCGGTTTTTTCATTCGCATTTGCATTTGCATATCATTCTACATAGTCTTGCATAGATTCCGTGGCTCATCTATTATTCTTTTCCACCAGAGGAAGAAAGAAGTCACACGAGTTCCCACAAATACAACACTCGAGCCATAGCTCAAAATAAGATGGTCGACCACGACCAGAGAATCGACCAGATCGACAACGACATCGAAGGAATCAAAGACAACGTCAGTCAGATTATGGAAGTTCTCAACGTGATAAAGGAAAAGATGGATTCACAGGGAACCGTGGTCTCCGAAATCACTACATCAGTGGTAAATCCTCCTACAGTTCCAGCTTCAACTACAGAGTTTCTGTTCGGCATATCCAGGGATTTTCTGCCTCTGCCCAACAATCCTTAACCATTCAACTTTCAACCACAAGTTTTTCCGATAACGACAGATCCTCTTTTCACCCAGGCAGGAGGTCCCACGCATGCTCGGCCTATTTTCAACAACCACCAACCAATCTTTGATGTACCTGATGGTTCCGAAATCAAATACGAAAAACACGAGAAGTTGAGGGTAGAAATGGACATCATGGCTAAGAGGATTAAAGCTATTGAAGGAAACAATATCTTTGGATCAGACGCCAAAGGCATGTGTTTAGTATCAGGGTTGGTGTTTCCACCGAAGTTCAAAATGCCAATGTTCGACAAATACGAGGGATCCACTTGTCCAAAAGTTCACTTGATCATGTATTCCAGACGGATGGCTCCGCACATCGAAAATGATAAGCTATTGGTACACTGCTTTCAGGATAGCCTCAAGGGAGCCTCTGCCAAGTGGTATCTAAGTTTAGACCAGGCGAAGATACGCTGCTTTTAGGATTTGTTTGATGCATTTATCCAGCAGTACAAGTAGAACATGGACCTGGCCCCAAATTGCCGTCAGCTTCTTAGTATGACACAAACGAGTACTGAATCCTTTAAAGAATATGCGCAAAGTTGACACAGGACAGCTGCTCAAGTTAAGCCACCCCTAACTGAAAAATAATTAGCTGAATGGTTCATAGATGTCGCAACTGCGAAAAACAACCGGCGGAAAAAATAGAAGACTCGCCACTTTCGCTATTTATCCCAAAGTGAGGGAAATGAAATGATCGTAAAAACCTGGTGGAAAAGGGAAAGACAAGTTCATCACAACCATGTCTGGATTCGGGAGTCGGTTACACAAAGGGAAGGTATTAGCATCCCTCACGTCCGTCGTACTCGACGGGATCCACGCATTGTTGTCTATCTAAAAGGGTGTGTTGAAACTATCTAGCTAAAGGCTCAGGGACAAAAGAAAAAGAAAAGAGAAGTGACTCAGCAGAGCATCTCCGCTCTGTGCCTACGTACTCCCTCGTGCAATGGGAAAGTCAGAGTCAACGTAGTTCGACTAACTACAGGTAAAGAAGGGGGAAGGTTGCTCGCCAAGACATCGCGTCTTGTGCCTACATACTTTCATCTGGTATGAAAGATCAGAGCGAACGTAGTTCGGGATAAAAGGACCACAGGTTGGTTCAAAATTTTTTTAGGCCCGAGTAGGGTTAACAAATAGTTCTAGCAGTTGGTGTATGTAGCTCGACCATTGGAGACTTAGGCGTTACCATTTGCGGTAGAACTAAGAGTTAACAACACTCTTTTATCTGAAAAGATTTTCCTGATTAAGATCTCGAAGGATGAAAAAGGTTTGAAGTGTTTTTGTATTTTTTAGAGAAGAAGTGTTTTGAACTTGATTTGTAACCCATGTTGCACTAAAGACTATGATTTAGGAGCGAATGCATCATATATCGTCCAAAGGACATATACTAACATTCTAGAAAATTGAGAGGCAATCACCCAATCATCATTTCCCAAATAGCTTAAGGCTTGTAGCGTACAACACTTGTCATTCTTTATTAAGTGTTTTATGAAAGTTTGAAGATGAGAAGAGAAGAGGGAAAACTAATGGGAGACTAATCAATCCTAAAAGTTATCATGCAAAGTACACCTAAAGTTGAGATTCAAAAGGGAACTACCTAATGTTATCATGCATGGTTAGGCGCCTAATGTCTATCATAACCTCAAGAGGTTAGAGAACCTATAGGGAACATGGCAAAGAAAAGCAAAAAGAAGAAGAAGAAGAAGAAGAAGAATGCATATGCAAATGAAAATGCAAACATAAGGTGCACAAATAGAATGAAAGTGGGAGGAAAATAGTGTGGGGCAGTAGCCTCCACAAGCCCATCTCAACCAAGCATGCATATGGAAATACAAGAAAAGAAAAGAAGAAGAAGAGCACAATAAGAAATCAATCAAACAAGTGCAAGCCACACAAAGATGCATCAAAAGTGGGATGAAATGACCTAAGTCAAGCAACATCAACCACATCACAAGAACCAAACCAAATGAAAAGGTAAAACAAAACCCAAAACCAAGTGAGGATGGGAGACCAAAGGAGGGCAGCAAGGGCCTCATAATAGGTACTCAACCATGAGTATCACAAACCAAGTGCAAAGGAAGCACAAAAGAGTCCACAAGGATCCATCATTTTAGGTATACTTCAAGTACCTCCTCAGGAGGGACTAAGATACCTTAAATGAGGTTCCAAAGTCATTGGACAGAAAAGAGATGAAAAGAAAAGAGCTCAAAAGGAATATCAATTCAATTCAAAAGTAAATGCAAGCAAAAAGCACAAAGAATGCAAGCAAACGTCACATAGAAGTTCAAGTTGAAAGCTTAAAAAAAAACACACAAATGAATAAGGAAAACAATATCATGACCTAAGATTGAACACACATCATCCTTAACATGTTAACAACATGAAACAAAAGGGATTTAGAGCTCAAAGGATCCAAAAATGTCATATCCAAATCAAATTAGGTCAAGGTACACGTGTGAACCTCCTTTGGAGGTAACTTGATTGCAAGTTACCTCAAAAATAGGAAAATGGTTCAAAAATAATCAAATAAAATGCACAAGAAGGCTAAACAAGTTGGCAAACAAAAGCCAAGGGCACAAGGCCAATATCCCCTCAAAGCACCATCAAAAGAAAATTAATTTCAAGATGTACCACTTTGAAATGGGAGAATCGAGGGTCAAAAGGAAAGCACCAAAAGTCAATCCTAAAGTCAACCAACCAGGGGGAAAATGGTCCTCAAAAATTGTTTAACTCATTAAGAGTATGAGGACCAATTTTCATTTATTGGACCAAAGGGAAAAGGAAGAAACAATTAAAAGATCACACAATGTCATAATTTAAATCAATTAATACACTTTCAATATTAAAATCCAATTCTAATTGAAAAATAAATCAACAAATAAAATAAAAATTTTCCAAAATTAAAAGACATCTCAAAGTGTCTAAAAAATATTTTTGTAATTTTTTTTGGATAATTGGAAGTAATTAAAATGATTTAAATACAAACATATAATAAACAAAAAATAAAAAATGAAAATAAAAATAAAATAAACAAACCAGCGGTGCAATTAGTAAAGGAAAACATTTCAAAATGGAAACTGGGCCAAAGGGGGGGGGGGGGGCGAATAGCACTAGAGGCCCAAGCGCCTAAACAAAAACTAGGTTTCAAAAAAGATCCACCAAGGCTGGTTAACATAAGGACCAACGTGGAATGCATCCTGGGCCACTTGATCATCTGGTAATCCAATCACAAGGCCAATAGCATACCAACACATTAATGACAAATTCAAACATAACCAAGTGAGCATGGTCAAAAAGTGGTACATCGTGCGTCTTAATCGTGAGCGTTCATGAGAAAAGTCATCAGATTGTGTGGCCAGGACATCGTCTTCCCAAATGAAAAGTCACACAAAATTCCATGAACCAGAGGGCGGCCGGAGATCCTTTCCGGTCATCTTCTCCGGCCCCTCAACCACCGTGAACAATTCCAGAAAAACACAGTTATGAAAACTCCACCAAAAATGACAAAATCAAAGTGCAAATTCATCCTCTCATCACGAGGAACTCAAATCCAACCTTAGTTTTCACGTTTGAGCAATGAAAAAGCAAATCGAAAGCAAAAAGAAATGAGCATAAACTGTGAAACTCAAAATCAGCCAACCAAAACATCCAGAACTCATCTACACTTCACAAGGAGTTCAAATCCATGTTTCATTTGTTCTAAAAACTCAAGAACGAGCCAAAATCGAAACAACAAGATTTATGCACCAAACAGAAATCACACCAAATTCCAGTTCATTTTACATATTAATGATCTACATTGTTTCTACGTCTCAAATATGCAATAGTGGCACAGAAACAAAGCTTAAATAGAGAGATATGGTGATTTTGAAATTACCTAGTGGAGCACCTCCATTGGGTCTTGTCTTTGGATAAACCTTCCATTTAACCACCCAGAAACGTTACAAATACTTCAATGAAGCTTTTGATGAACTCAATTCCACTTGATGATGGCCAAAACCCCAAAACCGATTCTCACTTTTCTCTCCTTTTTTCAAGTTGCTATTTCTGCAAATTCACCACCAAAACGAGCTCTGAGGGTTTGGGAAGCTTCCTAGCCTTTTATATGTTGGGTTCAGATGAGAATGGTGTTTTAATTCATGCCCTAAAACCCAATTGACAAATCAAATTTTTCTCACTTTTCTCACTTGCCATACTCGTGTATTCTCTACTGCACCAACCTTAATTCTGTTCCAAATCAATTCCACATGGCTTGAGTTAATCAAAGGGCCAAGAATTAAGCCTTGTTTTGATTCTATGGTGGATTTCCAACTTGTTACTTCATGATAAAGAAACCATGAAAATGACCAACCAAGTGACCTCTAATTGCAAATGTGAAATTGGCATTGTATTTAGAACATTATTTGCACTCAAAAAATGCATAAATTTGCCTTGAGCAAGTTCCAAATCAATTAAATCCCATTTTCTCATTTTAAGCCTTCTTTATGAAAAATTCAAATCCCAATTCTTCAACCCAAGCTCCAAACATGATAAGAGATGATTTGGTAATGCAAATGGCCGTATTTGGAGCAAGTTTCATGTTGAAAAGATTTTCATTTGAAGTGTGCACGTTGGTGAAATGGACCTATACGTTTATGACCTATAATCTCACTTTTCCAAAATACCCTTGACTTGTAACCCTCATAACTTGAGTTCTACAAATCATATGGAAGACTTCTTGTACTCTTTGGAAAGCTAAGACCATGCCCTACAACGTTCATGTTAGCCAAAATCTGAGGAGAAACATCCTTCTAAGTCGAAAATGGCTTGTAAGTTGGTTGACTTTTGTTGACCAAAATCACATTCATCTGATGACCTGTAACTTGTCTGGATCATAACTTGAGTTTTATAAATCCAATCAAGGACTTCTAGTACTCAAAAGAAAGCTAAGAACATGATCTACAAGTTTTATGTTGGCCAAAAGTTGAGATGAGACTTGTATCGTGAGATAGGTGGTCTTGAAGTTAGGCACTAAATATGGAATTTTACACTGAGAACCCTAATTTAGTAACTTCTCACACTCTTGATCCTTGATGAATTGATCTTGAAATGATATATTAGACATCTCAACACAACATCCCGTGACCATAGGGACTTGGAATTGAGTTGTAACCTCCTTCAATTTCATAGTTAACTGAGGATTTACCAGATGAAAACCCTAGATGCCACACTTTTGACTTGGGCTTGTTCCACTTCACACAACAACTTGAATAAGCTCCAAATGGCTCTCAAAGCACTCAATGAGCTCTCTCAACATCTTATACCCATAATCATGAATTCACAATCCTCTGATGATCTTGAACTGGCCTCAAAGTTAAGAGCTGACCCACACACATTCATCTATTCTTTCACAAGACCCTTGACCACTTCAAGATGTCCTGATGACCATTCAAGCTTGAGTAACACCCCTTGCTTAGGCTCAATACTCTGAGAAGACTTCTCTTGCTATGCACAACCTCTTGATCCCCTGTTCAATGAAATATGTTATGCAATGCAAATGCTAGAACAAATTGAAATGAAATGAAACATAAACCATGTTAAGAAAATGTTGAGCAAATTTTGGGGTGCAACAGCTGCCCCTATTCAAACGACTTGGACCTGAATGAGTGAAAAGCGAACAGCTTTCACATAATCAAGGTAAAAGACGGTTGAATACCAAAGAACCTGGAAATTTGCCAACCGCGGAAAATCTGAATATAGCTGTACTGATCTCAAAACCACTCCGTTGGGGAAAAAGAATACAAACGTCAAAAGTGGCGCCATGGTCTTGATACCTGATTGGCGAAAAGTAACAATCCGAATTATCTGAGTCTGGGTGCTCCATAGAAATCAAAGCCTGAATGCTCGAAGTAATCGGAGCCTGAATGCTCAAAAGAACACAAATTGGAGCCTGGATGCTCAAAGAAACAAATCTAAGTCTGGATACTAAAAAACTAGAGCCTGGATGCTCGATAATAAATTTGAGTCTAGATACTCAATAGCTGGCCTGAGTCTAGATACTCAATAACTAGAGCCTGGATGCTCTATGCAATAAACCTAAGTCTGGATACTCAGTTAAATCTGAGTCTGGATACTCAATAATCTGAGCCTGGATTATCTATGTAAATAACCTGAGTCTGGATACTCGGTTAAATAAATCTGAGTCTGGATACTCAATAACCTAAGCCTGGATGCTCAATGCAATCTGAGCCTGGATGCTCGATGCAATCTGAGCTAAATGCTCTATGCAAAAGAAATATATTCATCAGGATCTGGATATCCTACAAGTTCAAGTCAAACAACGTTGATGGGAAACAATATTAGCTTTAGCCTGGATACCACATGGGCTGAGAAAAACATTAGATGCCAAGGTCTAGATACCATACAAAGATAGGAATAAAAACAATTACTGTGACCTGGATATTATGGAGCGTCAAATAAACTATCATGGTCTGGATACCATACCTGCCTTTATCGGAATCTGGATACTCAACGGGGCAAGCATGAACAAAAAATCCTCAGGGTCTGGATACCCAAATGACTTTACCAGAGTCTGGATACTCAACGGAGAAAGCATAAACAAAATTCTTCAGGGTTGGGATACCCGACTGACTTTACCGGAGTCTGGATACTCGATGGAGAAAGCATAAACAAAATTCATCAGGGTCTGGATACCCAACTGACTTTACCGGAGTTTGGATACTCGAAGGAGAAAGCATAAACAAAATTCATCAGGGTCTGGATACTCGACTGACTTTACTGGAGTCTGGATACTCGACGGAGAAAGCATAGAAAAAATTCATCAGGGTCTGGATACTCGACTGACTTTACCGGAGTCTGGATACTCAACGGACGAAAGGAAAAGTCACAAATATACTCATTAAAACCTGAACACCACACTGTCTTCACCGGAGTCTGGGTACTCGACGGAAAAAGCACAATAATATCAATCACCATGGTCTGGATACCACAACCATCTTTACCGGAGTCTGGATACTCGACGGGAAAGGGAAGACCTCATCAACTAGGAATGGACCGGAGTCTGGATACTCAACGAGAAAAGGAGATCATCACCATCCTTATCATGATCCACTCAGATCCAAAGATACTGCTGGGGAATAACATGAGCCGGGGTCTGGATACCACGCGGGCTAAGAGAAATCACATGGTCTGGATACCAAAGGGGAAGATCAAACCTTCGAAGATACACCTGAAACAAAGAGATATCAACCTGGTCTATGTTTTGCATGCAAATGTTTGAAAATGGCGTAATGCCCCATACAAGATGGGAATGCTACGTGTTTGGGTAGATGCTATGCAAGCATGCAGATGCAACGAAACTGGAATAGAAAAATAAATGCTAGAGAAACAGAAACCATCCTGTCAGGAACAGTAAACAAACCTGCAGGGAATAACTTACCCATGCCAATAACGATTGGACTTACACTGAAGTGAAAAGGCCTCAAAGGGCTCACCTACCGGGAATAAAGTTCATACAAGAACAGGAAATTCAAACTCAACTTAGGATGCAGATCACCACTTGTTGAGGAAAATGCTCGGACTGACTCTCCGGAATACAAACTTTATGAGTAACAGACAACTCACCGAGTACTTAAAACATCCAGGCTAAACAGCCTAACTTACATGATAGATAATAACAATTCCCTGAACGGCCTTTCAAGAAACAACTCTCTTGGGGAACAAAGACCTAACTGAGAAGAGATGACCAACACTGAGATTACACCTTTCCTGTTAGGGGATAAATTACACTGCGGGGGAAACAGCTCTGTCGGAGACCTTGGTCTGCTCTGCTGAAAGTTGAGTACCTACAATCAAACTGATGGAGAGGGAAAAGTACCAGGCCACTACTGAGGAAAACTCTGCACCTATTCCGGGGGATACGCCCCGAATCTCGACTCGCTGGGGGGTAAGCACATACTCGTACTCTGCGGAGGATTAAAAGCGCACCGGCAAACCGCCAGGGACATGCTAACCCACTGCACATAACTCTACTAGGATAGAGATGCAACACAACTGCTGGAGAACAACAATGTTTATGAAACATATGAATCCATCCGTATTCATAAAACCTTGCCCCAAGAGTAACAACCCTGCAAAAGGCAAACAGACAAGCCAACCTATACAACAGGACTATCTTGGTCATCATCCGTGACATTGTTCAATTAATATCAAAGTTATAACAATTATTAGCCAAGGCCTGCAAGTTTATGTATGCAAGTTCATCAAAAACATCGGGCGTTTTTCACAAACAAAACAGTAAAAGCTAAAGCAAAGCACACAGACAAGTACTGAATAGTATATGTTTATTGATAAACGGCCTGTGAATAGGAAAAGTTTTACAACAGATGCAACTCCTGAAAAGAGGAAGTTGCGCAAAACTACAAGTATGCATAAAAGTAAATACAAAAGTGTACATTTTAAACAAAAAGTACAGCAATGTCGGTAATGTGGCGCAGACAAACACCATGAGTTGATTCCTCTATGACTCGCCTGACCCTGACGCTTTCCCGACGCTTCATCTTCAGAAGAGAATGATTCGGATAAACGGCCCTCAGGTTCTCCCAATCCACTAAGTAATGAAGTTCATACGCAGACCTCAGTCATTTGCTTCTCAATCCCTAACTTTTGCCTGAATCGCCCTTTCGGGTTTTCAATTCACCGGGATACCCATTTTTGCCAAAGTTACCTTTTCAGGTTTTCAACTTTGCGGGTTTACATCTTTTCTTTTTATATCCCTAATTTTTTCCTGAACCTATTTTCCTTTTTATGGTTCACCGGGATTCCCCATTTTTGCCTGGACTTTTCTTTTTGTGTCCAGCGGGTCTCTTTTAAGCAAAGTATTTTTTAACTGCGTCTGCATTCACAGGGGATGCAAAATCTTCACCGTCCATGGTGGATAACACTAAGGCTCCTCTAGAGAAGACCTTTCGTATAACATATGGACCTTCATAGTTGGGAGTCCATTTTCCCCTGTGATCTGAGTGTGGTGAGAGAATCGTTTTCAGCACAAGATCGCCTGTCTGAAAGCTTCGAGGGCGCACCTTCTTATCGTAAGCTTTCTTCATCCAGCTCTGGTACAAACAACCATATGCAATTAATGCTAGCCTCTTTTCATCCATCAAACTAAGTTGATTCAATTTGTTCTTGATCCATTCTGCCTCATCAAGCTTTACGTCAACCAAAACCCTGAAAGAAGGAATCTTGACCTCTAGCGGTAGGACAGCTTCCATACCGTACACTAGCGAGAAAGGAGTTGCCCCGGTTGATGTGCGTATCGTCGTACGATAACCGTGCAAGGAGAAAGGAAACATCTCATTCCAATCTTTATATGTAACAACCGTCTTTTGCACTATCTTTTTGATGTTCTTGTTGGCCGCTTCGACATCGCCATTTCATCTTTGGCCGATAGCGCGATGAGTTGTGATTTTCAATCTTGAAGTTCTGGCATAACTCCTTCATCATCTTATTGTTCAGATTCGAACCATTTTCAGTAATGATTCGCTCGGGAATTCCATATCTGCAGATGATGTCCTTCTTTATGAATCTTGCTACCACTTGCTTGGTCAGATTAGCGTACGAAGCTGCCTCTACCCACTTAGTGAAGTAATCGATAGCTACCAGGATAAAACGGTTTCCATTAGAAGCAGTGGGTTCGATCTTTCCAATCATATCGATGCCCCACATGGAAAACGTCCAAGGGGATGACATTACATTCAACGGGCACGGCGGCACATGAATCTTATCAGCATAAATCTGGCATTTATGGCATCTCTTCGCGAATTTGAAACAATCTGACTCCATTGTTAGCCAAAAATATCCAGCTCGTAGCATCTTTCGAGTCATGGCATGTCCGTCGGCATGCGTGCCAAAAGTACCCTCGTGGACCTCTTCCATAAGCAAATTTGCTTCTTTTTCGTCCACACACTGACTAGCACCAGATCATGATTCCTTCTATAAAGCACACCGTCTGGGTTGAGGTAAAAGTTACCAGACAATCTCCTAAGAGTCTTCTTATCCTGGGTTGATGCCCCTGGCAGATACTCTTGGTTCTTAAGGAAATTCTGGATGTCATGGAACCATGGCTTACCATCGGAAACTCCCTCAATGGCAAATATGAAAGCGGGCCTGTCGAGGCGTGAGATAACAATCCTTGGAGCTTCATTCCAAAAATTGACCTTGTACATTGAAGATAGTGTAGCCAAAGCATCCGCCATTTGATTCTCCGCTCTTGGCACATGATGGAAGTCTATACGATCAAAAAATGGTAACAGTCTTCTTGCATAATCCTTGTAAGGGATCAGGTTGGGCTGGCGAGTTTCCCATTCTCCTTCGATCTGGTAAACAACTGTTGCACCCCAAAATTTGCTCAACCTTTTCTTGCCTGATTTGTGTTTCATTGCATTTCATTTGCATAGTTACATCATGTACATAGTTCAATCATTTGCATATCATAGCATAGAATTCATCCAACAAGGGATCAAGGTGTCTATCAAGAGAAGAGCCTAGCAAGAGGTGTTATCCAAGTTTGAGAAGTCATCCAGGCCATCAAGAAAGGATTTGAAGTCTTGAGAAGTTTGAGTGCCTACATGTGGGTCGTGCTCCTATCTTGAGGAGTGTTGAGAATCCTCAGTGGGATGAGAAGCATGGAATAGGGATGTGAGGTGTGTGTGGATCTCATGGGATGTCTAGAGGGCCTTATTGAAGCTGAGGCAAGTCATTGATTCAAGTATGAGAGCCATAGTTGAGGTGCCGTCAACTAGGGTGTATCTGGGTCAACCCTAATTCTATTGAGTAGTTGGAGAGCATCAAAGCCTACCTTGAAATAATGGGATTCATGGATTGATATTTTGATACATGTGTGGTGTTGTGCCAAGATTAAGCAAAGAAGAATCAAGAATGTGGGAAGTTGCTAAATTAGGGTTTCAGTGTAAAATCCCCTATTTAGTGCCTAACTTCAAAGCCACATAAGTGAAAATACAAGTTTCAAATGGATATTTGGCCAACATGAAACTTGTAGAGCTTTTCAATACCTTTAATTTGAGTACTATAAGTCTTCAAGAAGATTTGTAGAACTCAAGTTATGGTCTTTGCAAATTACAGGTCACCAGAGGACACTGAAATTTATCTGTGAAAGTCACTTGACTTCCAAGCAACTTTTTCCGTTCAAGGATATTTCAAATGGATTCTTGGACAACATGATAGTTGTAGATCTTGATCTTAGATTTCCATAGAGTACTAGAAGTCCTCAAGGGGATGTATAGAACTCCAGTTATGATCTTAGCAATCCAGGGGTATTTTGGGTATTGGTGATTATAAGTCATTCTCAAGCATGGGTCAAAATCTCCAACATAAAGGCCTCAAATGGAAAATTGTTCAACTAGAAAGTTGCTCAAAATATGTTTTTTAGGCTAACCAAGAACTCATGGTGAATTGTTTTGGCTAATATCAAAGATTGGTGAGAAGTTGGTTTGAAATGGCTTTTTAATGAAGAAATTAAAGTCATTTAAAAGGCAATTTTGGTGGGAAATTGAAATAAGTGGTTATGGGTCCAAAACAAGTCAAATAACCACTCATTTTAATCAGAAAATATGTTTTAGAAACATTGGCGATTGTGGAA
This sequence comes from Lathyrus sativus, assembly GCA_963859935.3. Taxonomy (NCBI): domain Eukaryota; kingdom Viridiplantae; phylum Streptophyta; class Magnoliopsida; order Fabales; family Fabaceae; genus Lathyrus; species Lathyrus sativus. Next base: position 136,250,138 of record OZ012736.1, on the reverse strand, counting down.
TTTTCATTTGAAGTGTGCTTCATGGCCTTTCACAAGATTTCTTCACATAAAAGTTACATCATACAATTCCTTCACAAAGGCAATATGGAGATTCCTTTTGGACTGAATTCATTCCAAATGAAATATGTAAGTCATCCAAAGCTTCCCATGCAAGCTATGAAGCCAATTTCATGCATTACCATAACCAAAACTTTGAAGGAATGTTGGACTTGGATTTTTAATTTTGGGCTTGGGCCTGAGCTCTAGAAGGTTCTAAACAATTCTATAAAGGTCTAGGAGCTCATCAGAAGCAGGGTTCGTAATTGATTGGGGTTGAAAGCAAATATCACCATCAAAGCTTGAAGAAGAAAAGTGAAAGATTGAATTTCTGTTAGAGGCCGTTTCAAGCACCATTGAGGATTCAATCTTCTTCTAACATCATCACTCATTGGATCTGGAACGTTTTGGATCAAGAATCAAGTCGGAAACGACTCCGATTGAAGCTCGAACGTGGGTTCTTACTTCTTGAATTTTCTCTTAATTTATGTGGTTTCAATGCATTATAATCATGTGGTTAGGTTCACCTTAAGTTGTAGATGATTTCTGGGCGAAGAATTTGATGTTTAGTGAGATTTTAGGATTAAATTCGTTTTCGGTTGAAATATGGAATTTTTTATACATGGATTTTTGGGCTGTTTAAGTAGTATATTTGGATTCCTCTTGAAATTTCGGTCAAGATTCATCTAAAGATCATTGCGTTTGGTTAAGAAATGAAGGAGCTAGGAGGGAGGAAAGTTTCGCCGGCAAGCTCCGACCGGAACCCCACCGGATTCTGCATTTCGCGGTGGCCAGTCCAACGAAGAAGACGACGGTCCAGCCGTCCGATCGCCCGCCACGTCGTCCGATCCCACGCGCTACAGCGCGACACTCCACCGTCCTCATTTATCCAGCAAGCACGCCACCTCAACGTTTCACCCCATGTGCACCAGTTCGATTCCTGGCCTGTGCATTTTTGATTTTATTCCACTTTATTTTCATTTGCCTTTATATTCATGTTCTTATTTTGTTCTTTTATTTTTTGTTTTATATGCTGACTTCAAAAAATCATAAAAAATAGAAAACTTAATCTTTTTAATCCAAGTTTTTTTCCCCTGACTCTTTAGAGAGTCTAGAATTTTACGAAATTAAGAAATTCGTAATTCATGCATTTTAGAATTTAATTGTACTTTTTTGCATTTTTATTGGTTATTCTCAATTTGTTTGACATGTGTTCTTGCTGATTTTGTTATGGATGATTGGTGATGAATTTTGAGTTGATTCTTTTTGGGCTAGTTATCTTAGATATGCATGTATCCACAGTAATTTTCTCATATTTTTGTTAGATAATTGTAGGCTAGTTTGAGCATTAAACAGTAGGTGGTTTAGAATTTGGGTTTTAAGATGATACCTTTAGGTTTAGGGCATAGTTTTAGGTCCAAATTAATGGTTAACCCCCTGATTTTTGTATGAGAGATTCATAAGATGTTTAGGAACCCTTAGTAATTTTTGTAGGATTTTACAATCATGTTTGGTATTTTAATTAGAATTAGTTTTAAGACTAACTTCTAGGTGTTTCTGATGAACTAATTTGGCTAGTTTGATTCAATAGTTCCCCTTAGACTAGGGTGGTGTTGCTTTTAAGCTTGGATGATCATGAAGACCAATTGAAGGTGATTTGGAGAGCTTGAAGGAGCTTGGAGATGAAGCCTTGTCCTCTGGGAAAGTGCTTGTCAGGAGCTTAGGGAAACTAGGGTTTTAGGAAGAGCATTAGACTAGTTTTGCCTCTTTCTTCAAACATGGAGTATCTTGTCCATCTCCATTCTATCCAATGACATAAAGTCCTCCTTGGGAAGCTCCATATCTCCTTAGGAGGGATGAGTGGTATGCCCAAGGGAGTAGAACTTTGAGGATGCCAGTCTCTCATAATGTTAAGTTCTCAGTGACTTCCCTTGGTTGTCATTGAGCTTACTTAACATTTCAACTTGATCTTGTTGAATGATTCTCCCTTGGAGGTGCTTGTTGAAGCTTGGTAAAGAGAAATTTGAAGCTTATTGAAGTTGAAGTTTGAGCTTGTTGAAGTTGGTTGCTTGTTGAAGCTAGGGTTTTGCTGCTTGTTGAAGTTGAAGTCAGGAGCTTGTTGAAGCGGGTTACTGGTTGGGGTTTGAGCTTGCTTAAGATGGGAGCTTGTTGAAGCCTGGTGCTTGTTGAAGATTGAAAGTTTATTGAAGCTTGGAGATGGGAGTTATTCATGAAGATGAAGGTTGTTGTTGTCAACTTTTTGCTGGTTGATTATTTGTTGCTGTCAGAGCTGCTGTCAATTGTAGGAGTTTGGTGTTGTTGCTTGGGCTGCCTCCTCTGCTTTGGTTTTTGTTTTCTGTATTGTTTATTGGCTTGTGTAGCTTTCCCCCTAGGTTTGAAGTGAATGTTGATTCACTTTGCCTGTTATATTGCTGCATTGCATGCATTTTACTGTATTTGCTTGCTTTATTTTCTGTTTATCCCCTAGGATCTCTGATTTCCTCTGCGCAGGAGGGAATTATGACAGACATTAGGATTCTTATCCATGCATGACAACATTAGGTTAGTTTTATTCCCTTTAAACCCTAGGATTTTTAGAGCTTCTTTCTCTTTTCTCATCTCAAAACAATTCAAAAATACAGTAATAAGGTTAATCGATGTCATACTTTACGAGCCTTAAGCTATTTGTGAAAAGGTTGTTGGAGGGTCACTCTTCAGTAATCTGACTGCTTGGTATGGTACCCTTAGGGTGACATGCGACGTAGTCACTCTCAAATCATAGTCTCTAGTGCATCAGAGATTGCAAACAAACTAAAAAACACTTCTTTCGTAAAAGATTCAAAACAAACATCAAAGTGTCATTTTTGTCCGCTTGGACTCTTAATCAGGAAAACCCTTTCATAAGGTAATAAAAAACAGTCAGACAAGCTTGTGTCTTCCGTAGCCCGAACTATGTTTGCTCTGATCTTTCATGCTGTATGAGAGTACGTAGGTATAGGATGTCGTATCCTAACGAGTAACCTTCCCCTCCTTTCCCGTAGGTAGGCGAACTACGTTGACTCTGATTTCTCGTTCCAGACGGGAATACGTAGGCATAAAGTGCGGTACTTTGCCAAGTCATTTTCTTTTTAACCCAGACCTATAGATTAGATAGAATGACACACCCTTAGATAGAAAACAAGCGTAGATCCCGTCGAGTACGACAGACGTGAGGGGTGCTAATACCTTCCCCTTGCGTAACTGACTCCCGAATCCAGGATTTGGTTGCGATGACCATTCCTTTCCCTCTTTGCGTTAGGTTTACTCTGAGCGTTTCCTTTCCCTTTTGTGGGATAAATAACGCACGGTGGCGACTCTTCGGTCATAGCCGACGCCGATTTTCGTAGTAGCGACAACAACTAGCGCTGAATCGCCATATACATCGAGATTCTTGATCCTCAGATCAATAGCTTCTTCCAAACCCATGATACATGCTTCGTACTCGGCTTCATTGTTGGTACAAGGAAAAGTTAAGCTGGCAGTGAAAGGGATATGAGTTCCATGAGGAGTCGTGATGATTGCTCCAATTCCACTACCATATGAATTAACTGCACCATCGAATATCATTTGCCATTGAGAACCCTTCTCCGGACCTTCAGTGGGTAACGGCTCATCACAATCTTTCGCTTTCAAGTACATAATGTCCTCGTCAGGAAATTCAAATCTCATTGTTTGGTAATCATCAATTGGTTGTTCAGCAAGGTATTATAACAGAACGCTCCCTTTAATGGCTTTCTGAGAAACATACTGGATGTCGTACTCTATCAGTACCATTTGCCATCTCGAAATCCTTCCAGAAAGTGCGTGCTTTTCAAAGATATATTTAATCGGATCCATCTTCGAAATTAGCATGGTTCTATGATTGAGCATGTACTGTCTTAAACGTTTGGCCACCCAAGCGAGTGCGCAACACGTTTTTTCAAGCATCGAGTAACGGGACTCACAATCTATGAACTTTTTACTCAAATAATAAATCACATGCTCCTTTCTTCCTGTCTCGTCGTGTTGATCGAGAACACAACCCATACTATTCTCAAGAACCGTTAAATACATGATTAATGGCCTTCTAGCAACTGGGGGTATTAGTATCGGAGGCTCCTGCAAATACTCTTTTATTTTATCGAAAGCTTTTTGACAATTTTTGTTCTAGACAACTGCCTGATCTTTCTTTAACAATTTAAACATTGGTTCACACGTGGCTGCTAGATGAGATATGAACCGAGCGATGTAGTTCAACCTCCCTAAGAAGCCATGAACCTCTTTTTCAGTCTTCGGCGCTGGCATTTCTTGAATAGCTCTTATTTTTGCAGGATCTACCTCGATTCCTTTTCTGCTGACGATAAACCCCAATAACTTTCCGGACCAAACTCTGAAAGTGCACTTATTCGGATTCAACCTCAATTTGAACTTGCTCAACCTCTCAAATAGCTTCAATAAGTTGACCAGATGTTCTTCCTCCGTTTGGGACTTCGCAATCATGTCATCAACATAGACCTCGATCTCATGATGAATCATATCATGAAACAAAGTCACCATTGCCCGCTGATAAGTTGCCCCTGCATTTTTCAACCCAAACGGCATCACCTTATAGAAAAATGTTCCCCATGGCATAATGAATGTTATTTTCTCCATGTCTTCCGGTGCCATTTTTATCTGATTATAACCGGAGAAGCCATCCATGAAGGAAAACACCGAGAATTGAGTCGTATTGTCGACCAATACGTCAATGTGAGGGAGCAGGAAATCATCCTTTGGGCTCGCCTTATTCAAATCTCTATAATCAACGCACATCCGCACCTTACCGTCCTTCTTTGGTATCGGCACGATGTTGGCGACCCACGGAGGGTAAGTTGTCACGGCTAAAAATCCAGCGCCCAACTGCTTTTGAACTTCTTCTTTGATTTTTACAGCCATGTCTAGTCTCGTCCTCCTAATCTTCTGCTTGACGAGTGGACATTCTTCCCGATGTGATAAGCGATGAACCACAATGTCAGTGTCAAGTCCGAGAATATCTTCGTAAGACTAAGCAAAGATGTCACTATACTCTCGAAGCATCTCGATCAGCCTTTGCTTGATATCATTTTGCAATGCAGCCCCTATTCTGACAACCTCTTCAGAACCCAAGTTGACGACCTCAATCTCTTCTTCATGAGGCAGAATGATCTCCTCTTCTTATCTCAAGAGTCTAGCTAGCTCTTCGGGCAAGTCTTCATCCTTATCAATCTCTTCTTCCGTTTGAAATACTGGGTTATCAAAGTTGAAGCGAGTCATATAAGATTCTTGATCGGTGTCATCTGCAATGATGTGGGTCCTGCAATGAAAATGGTTAAGTGCTTCAAATGATATGCAAAAAATAACACATTGCCATTTTATTGTTAAAAATAAAACAAGAAAAACAGAGATCACAAAATTTGAATGGAAAAACGCCCTTTGATTAATAGATGAAACAATGTTCAAACATAAACAAACAAGCCCTGAAATAACAAACCGTTATGCTCCGGGTAGAACATAGGGTTGTACAATAGTTGAAAAGAAAAGCATTACTGTGCATTGCTCACTTGGACAAATTCCTCAATGGACCAGTTGCATAGACACTGTCCTGGAATGCATGGCTTGATCCAGGCATCCATAACGCAGTCACTGTCTCCAGCTTCATCTTCAGAAATGGCATTAATCTGCTCGAAGAAGACACCTCTGCTAGTAAACCTGATCGGCCCCCTTGAACTTTGGCGTGCTTTGTGAAGATGATGGGTGGTACCCCAGATCGAACTTGTCTTGCTTCTGGGGTATATCAATCACCTGCCCCCAGCCTTGGGCTGAACCAGCTTGCACCACAACCTGCGCTTCTTTGAAAGAAGACATAGCCACTTCAGGCTCTTTTCTCACCACTGGAGACTTCTCTTTTAACTGAATGGTTTCAAAAGCTTGACACAGGGTCTCATGAATTTCCCCATCTACTTAGACATACTTGAAAGAAGACAGGTGGCTAACCATGATGTCCTCTTCTCCACACACTGTCACAACACTGCCACCAACCATGTATTTCAGCTTCTGATGCAGAGTCGATGTAACAGCCCCAGCCGAGTGGATCCATGGTCTGCCTAACAAACAACTATAAGCAGGCTGAATGTACATGATATAAAATACAACGTCAAAAACTTCTGGGCCCACTTGGATAGGAAAAGTCAGCTCACCAAAGACAGACCTCCGAGTACCGTCGAAAGCACGTACAACCAAATCACTTGGTGTACAGGTACTGCCTCGAGTATCTAGCTTCATAAGTGCCTTCTTTGGTAGCACGTTCAAAGATGACCCTGTGTCAACAAGGACATGAGACATAACCACTCCTCTACATTCAACAGAAATATGCAGCGCACAATTGTGGTTTCTGCCCCTTGTTGTTAAGTCTAGATCTATAAATCCAAGGCCATTTCCCGCGTTTACATGATCAACAACCCCTTCAAGTTGATTCACCGATATTTCTTAAGGCACGAAAGCGGTACTCAATATTTTCATCAATGCATTCCTGTGAGCTTCAGAACTCAACAACAACGATAATATTGAAATTTTGGAAGGTGTCTGATGTAAGTGTTCGACTATCTTGTAATCGCTTTTGCGTATCAGCCTCATGACTTCCTCCACATCATTCTCCAAAGATTCCCTTTCACGAGACTGGGAAGTTTCTTCAATTACCATCTTACCTTTCCCTTTATCTGCTTTTTCAGCCACCACTTCGGGTGATGAAAAGACCCTGCCGCTTCGGGTGATCGCTCCTGCTCCCACGACATTCTCTGCTGACTCCACAGGAAAATTCTGCAAGTCTATCTTCTGACCATTACAATACACCTCGGCTCCGTAGTTCCACGGAATATCCTTGGTACTCTCATATGGCACAGGTCCTGCTTTGGTGATAGTGATTGTTGGTGGCCTAGGAGGCTCTGAGATAGTTATAGTCTTATATGGGATCGAGATCATAGCGACCTCATCCCTCTCCTCACTTACTTCCTCAACAGGTTTCTTCTCTGCGGTCCGTTCAAACTGCAATGTCCCCTCACCTATCATTCCTTGGATACACCTTCTCAACTCAACGCATCCCTCAGGATGACTTAAGCAATCAACACAGTCCTCACTGCAACCTGGGAATACACCTCCTCCCAACAATTTATCTTTCACAAACTTCAATGGTGTTTTCAGTTTGTTCACATCCATTATCAAGTCTAAATCCTCCTCCACCAAGATAGCACCAACCCTAGCCTGCCCATGGTTTGGCATAGGGTTCTGCACAACGTTAGGTGCATCATAAGAAAAATTTATTGCTTTGCTGTCAATGAGATCTTGCAGCTTGTGTTTAAAAGCCTTGCAATCGTCAATAGAGTGACCAGGCGCCCCAGAGTGAAACTCGCAACGAGCATTTACGTCATAGCCGGGTGGGGGAGGACCTGTCAAAGGAGCTAGGGTCCTTTTCTGAATCAATTGCAGCTGTAGTAAAGTCTGAACTACTTGAGAATATGGCATCGGTGGAGTGTCAAATACTCTATTTGGCTTGGCCCTGTCAGGATACCTCCTATAACCTTGCTGATTTTATTGTTGTGGTTGATACTGTCTTTGTTGTTGTTGTTGTGGCACAGGAGTAATGACATTGGCCACTTGCTGTTGGCGATATTGGTTCTGTGGCTGACCCTTTCCGCTTCTTGTTCCCAAATACCTTCTTTCCTCCTCCTCCAGCTGAGGGTACCTCTCCCGCCTGAATCTTTCCGAGCTTGATGTCATTTTCCACCCTTTCACCGGTGATTATCAAGTCTGAAAAACTTCCCGACATACTGCTAATCATTTTTTCATAGTACACTCCCGGTAAAGTAGCAACAAACATGTCAATGAGCTCGCGCTCTACCGTGGGAGGCTGCACTCTAGCAGCAAGCTCTCGCCACCTCTAGGCGTATTCTTTAAAGCATTTGTTATTCTTTTGGGAGAGATTCTACAGCTGGATTCTATTTGGTGCAAGGTCACTATTGTACCGATAGTGCCTTACGAAAGCTTCGGCTAGGTCTTTCCAGCTACGGACGTTAGTGGGCTCTAGCCCCATGTACAACACTAAAGAAGGACCAGACAAGCTGTCCTGGAAGAAGTGCATCAAGATTTTTTCATCGTCTGAGTACGCGGACATCTTTCTATAGTACGAGCGCAGGTGAACCCTCGGGCAAGTGGTGCCTTTGTACTTTTCAAAGTCAGGCACTTTGAATTTTGGTGGTGTAACAGCCCAATTTTCAGTAATTAATTTTTGGTCCTAATTAATTGTTTTAAGTGGTTTATTTGATTTAAAGGAATCATTGGATTTTTTTGTTAGATAATTAAAGAGAGAAATGGGAAGGAAAGAAATAATAGAAGTATATAAGGGATAAGTGGAAAGAATTGAATAGAAAGAGAAGAGAAGAGAAAGAAAGAAAGAGGAGAAAAGAGAAGAGAAGAGGGAAAAAGCTTGGAAAGCTCAAAGATCCACTTCAAGCTTCGATTAAACCAAGGTAAGGGTGAGAAACATTGTTATTTAATCCATGTGTATGATTATGTATGTGTGGGTTGGGTTTTGTTGTGAGTTTCCACCATTTTTCAATTTAGGGCAAAAGTGATTTAATCGGTAGAATCGTTGTTTAATCGGTTAGAAACTTGAAATAACGCCGTAGAATAGTCGGGTGATGTGGGATTAAGATTACTGGAACTGGTTCGGTGAGAATCGGTCGGTTTTTGGAGCATTGGATGTTTTGGATAGATTGGGGTTTTCTGGTTTCGCAGGTTCGCTGGCTCTCGCCAGACGAGTGAAGGAGAAGCTTCGCCGGGCGAAGCCCAGCGAATAGCTGGCGAATAATTCAAGAAAAACTCCCAGTGGTCTTCGATGGCAAGTTCTCCAGGCGAAGGTTCGCCACGCGAGTACATCAGCGAAAGGTAGCGAATCAAGTCAGTAGCTATTGACTTTTGTTCGTTGGCAAGTTCGCCAGGCGAAGGTCCCAGCGAGCATTCGCCAATGGCTTCGCCAGGCGAAGGGTGGAGAGCAGGACAACATTGTTTCTTTTCTGCTTTATCCATCAAATGATTAATTGCTTGGTTCAATTATGTTAACCTTATGTGATATGAGTAGTTTGTGTACTATTGTGGTGAGTTGTGGGTAGCCTTTGGGCGTGAATCCTAGATGATAGGATCAAAAATTAATTTCATTCTTTTGACAAATATTTGTATGCATTATTTTAACATGTTTAAAATGCATGATTATTGTGATGAATTCGTCGTCGTTTGGCACGATATTCTGAATGTATATTGATTGGATGCGATTATATGTGAACAAATGCATGAGAACATATTGTGAATATGTGAGCATTGCTTGATAGATGTTATAAATGCATATTGTGTGCATGTGATTAAATGTGAAGAATGCATGGGAACATATCATGGATATGTGTGCATTGTTTAATAATTGTATGTAATGCATGGGAACATATCGTGGATATGTGTGCATTATTTTGATGAATGTGATGATGGTATTGAATGTGAATGCCTTGAATTGTTATGAATATGTTGTGTGTGCAATCATGTTGTAATTCTTGAAGGGATGAATTATTGAAATGCATGGGATTAAGATGCGGGAACAGTCTTAAGTGCATTTTGTTGGTTGATTGCATATGCATTATTTAGTCAATAGGCAATGTTTGCTAGTTTCGTGGAGACTAGTGGCTTGTCCCAAACCTAGAAGGGTGGGTTTGAAGCCTAGGGGACGGGCTTTGTTGTTATCGGTCTAGAAGGGTGGACCCGGTTTAAATGTAAAAACCGAAAAATGATAACAAGTGTTGGTACCACATCGCATGAGTTGCATTGAGTCACATGGCACATTTGTGATTGTTGTTTTAAGCATGCGTGTGTGCATGACTTGTTGATTTGAGAGTGTGAATATAAGACGGTTGTATGCAACAATGCTTATGTGTATGTTACGTGGATTGATGAGGACTATGGATATGTGCATGATGAATATGCTTGATGATTGTCCATATTTGTTTATATAAGTATGCTTTGTAAAGTATATGATAAGTTATGATGAAGTATGCTGAGAATTGTGTTATATGCGTATGTGCATTACTTGTGTAATTGAGAAATGTGAATGTGTAATAGTGAAATTGGTGGATAAAACATAATATGTGTACGTTTATGTGGGATGTTGAGATTTATGGAAGTATGCATGAGGCAAATGCTTGATGAATCTCTATGTTTGTTTATATGCACGTTGTGATGCATCTGATAATGGAAATGAATTGGGGTGAGATAATGTGGGTTATATGTATTCTATGCTTGTGTATATATATAATTGTATGCATTGATTATTATGATAATATTTCTCACCCTTCTTCTGGAATGATGTCCTATATGACATCGTGCAGGTATCTTGGTGTAGTACGGCTAGTAGTTGCAGGTTCGACGTTGGTGCAGTTGTTTAGTATTTAATTATGTTGGATCAGGTCATGCTCTGGTTATGTAACACTGGGATCGTTGGGTTATGCCTTAGAGATATTGTGTATTCTAAGCTGTGTTTTAAATATATTTGAAATATGTGATAATGGCCTCTGTGCCTAAGTGTTAATGATTATGTGATAAACATGAATATTCTGTAAAGAGATTTACGTAAATAAATTGAATCCGCTGTTACATGCAAGATGAAAATTTAATAACATGACTATTTATTTCAATGTTACATGAGTATGACAGGTGAATGTTGAGATTTTGTAAAATTGTGTGACGCCCTTTTGTGAAAGCATGTTATTTTACTCTGATTAATTATGTATTTTTCCATGGGGTTAGAAGGGTGTTACATTAGTGGTATCAGAGCAGGTCGGTCCGTCCGACCATGTTGTCTAATGTTATTTATTCCCTTGTATGCGACATGTGTGTGAAAACACTGTCGATACATGTTTGTTGTTTAACCCTTGTCTGCAGAAGTGGGAATGATCGAAGTGGAGGAGAAGCTTGTGATTCCTCAGAATGCTGCAAGTGTGGAGTTGTAGCTTAGTGTGTAGTTAAACGTTATTATAGTTTGGTAAAGATGGTCTATGCCCCATTATGATTTCGACTGTCTATCGGCAAATTGAGGAACTGATCACCCTTAATCTCTTGTTGATAGTAGTTGGGATTGTGTTGGATGGGATGGACGTGTCTTGCAAGCTTAGATGGCATGGGCAGAGAATTGTTTGGAGTTAAGCCAAGTGCTTAACAATTGTTTTGATAAGTCGGCGCATGACAGTGATGAGGTGGTTAATTTTGACGGGAATTTGGAGTGCTAATGAAGGTGGGAGGTTGGCGGTTCGCCGATTAATTATGTCTGTTTGGACAGTCAAAGAATTAAATTGATTGAGTGGTTTGAGACTTGCGTCTGGTATGTGCTACGGCAACAGATTGTGAGGTCGAGTATGTTAAGGGTGGATAGTGACTCCTGGTGACTACTAAAGGAAATTAGATGTGGAATACAAGGTTGGTATAATTAGACCTTCAAACATTTAAAGAGTTGGAAATGTGATGAATGACCTTCTAATAGTGGAAACGTTGTTTTCGTATTGTCGCTGCAACGGGAGAACCGTAACTCGGAATGACGCAAAATTAGAAGCATTGGAAGCTATTACAGTGCCCTGTATGATGGTGAAGTAGTGACATGGAATTAAGTATTCATTGATGAAATATGTTTGGATGTTGTGGTAAGTGCAATTCGTGTTTCGCCATAAGTTCACAACTGAGTGTCCGTTTGACATGGGGTTCTCCATACTTATTTGAGTGAGTAATGGTTGTGTAATCGATGGTGTTTGGAGGCGTCGAAGAGTATAGAGGATCATGTTGCACATCGAGAATTAGAGTTATCAGTATTGGAGAAGAAGTAGTGATATGCCACTGTGAAGAAGTTCAGAGAGTTTTTGGAAAGTTGTCAATAACTCGTGTGTTGGTTTTTCCGAATCCGACGGAACTATTCGTTGTGTTGTAATGCTTTGTTAATATGACTGGGAGATATGTTAAGTGCAACATCAACGAGTTTTGGCTATGCTTTGAAGCAACTTAAAGTACATAAGGGAATTACCAGACAAGTGATTTAGAGTTGGTTGTTGTTGTGTGTTGTACCGGAGTTTGGAAGCCTCAATTGTTTAGTTGAGATTTGAGGTGGTTAATGATCTTAAGATCTTAAGGTATTTGTTTGATTTGAGAAGTTGAATATGATGTAGAGGAAATAATTGAGACTTCTGAAAGAGTATGGTTTTGGTTGAGTTACCATTCGAGTGAGACCAAGTGGTAACTGAGTTATTGCATTGGAAATCTATGTATGTACCGATGATGATGGTAATGAAGTTAGGACTGATTGAGTAAATTCGGAATATGAGTGTGTTCTGTGAAGAGACTTCTCATGGAGTTGAGCTTTATATGATGAGACTGACTATTGGTATTCTCGATGAGATTCGAGGAGGTCAGAATTCTAATTCGAGTTAATAGATTGATTGAATTTAAGGGATAAAAGTCGAGGAGGTGATTTTCGGATTTATGGAAACGGTATCATGATATGTCGGGATGGAGTATTCATGCATGTACTGGGAAGGTGTGACCGAATTTGAGGAATTATTTTGATGACCACAGATGAAGAGAGAAGTGATTGAGTTGTATATTCTGGATTAGACTTATTAGAATGTCGGAGAATAAACGTCAGAGACCGTTGGGTCGGATGCAACTGTTGAATATTCCTGAGTGGGATGGAATAGTATTTCCATGGATTTTGTGTCGGGTTTTCCGAAGAATTCGAAGGGGTATGATTCGATCTGAGTGGTCATGGATAGATTGACAAGATTAACTTATTTCTTACCAATAAGGATTAATCATTCTACGTTGAAGCTAGCTGAGATGTGTACCGATGAAGTTGTGAAGTTGTGCGAAGTGTCGTCAAATGTTGTGTCAGATGGGAATTAGGGTTTTTCATTGGGATTTTGAGAGAGTTGCAGACGCTTTGAGCGATTTGTTAAAGATAATCTATGTCTAGCATCCGTGGACGGATGGGTAGACAAAGAGGACTATCCAATATATAGAGAATTTGTTGAGAGCTTATGTGTTGGATCAAGATGGATCAGGAGATGGTTAATTGTCGTTGATTGAGTTTACCTAGAATAACTGCTATTATTCTAGTATCGGAATCGCATCGTATGAGACTTTGTTTGGTAAGAGGTGTATGACTCCTTTGGATAGACGTGTGTCCAGCGAGAGTGTTGTACTCAGGCCGAAGATTGTGCAAGAGACGACTGAAAAGATCAAAAGTATCCCATAAAGGACGTGTTTTGAGAGTTACGATAGTAACTGGTGTTGGTCGAGCTTGGGGTCTCTGAAGTATATCCTGTGTTTTGTGGATCTGTATCAGAGTGGCGCAGCGGAAGCGTGGGGAAAATAGCATGATAGATTGTTTTACAGCTGTCACTTGTGGAGATTACATGATATGTTCATGTGTCTAAGCTAAGAAGGTACATTGATTCAGATGGATGGTGTGCAAGAGAGAGACGATTTGATTTCTAAGCCATTTCTAGTTCAGGTTGATGAACGAGAGGTAACTTCGAGGTAAAGGGATTCCTTTGATGGAGGTAGTTCGAGAGAGAGTTAGATTTGGGAGATTGGGATGCGAGGATCGTATCCAGAGTTATTTGAATCAGGTAACATTTTCGAGGACGAAAACACCTAAAGTGGGGGAGGATTGTAACAACCCAATTTTCAGTAATTAATTATTGGTACTAATTAATTGGTTTAAGTGGTTTATTTGATTTAAAGAAATCATTGGATTTATTTGTTAGATAATTGAAGAGAGAAATGGGAAGGAAAGAAATAATAGAAGTATATAAGGGATAAGTGGAAAGAATTGGATAGAAAGAGAAGAGAAGAGAAAGAAAGAAAGAGGAGAAAAGAGAAGAGAAGAGGGAAAAAGCTTGGAAAGCTCAAAGATCCGCTTCAAGCTTCGATTAAACCAAGGTAAGGGTGAGAAACATTGTTATTTAATCCATGTGTATGATTATGTATGTGTGGGTTGGGTTTTGTTGTGAGTTTCCACCATTTTTAAATTTAGGGCAAAAGTGATTTAATCGGTAGAATCGTAGTTTAATCGGTTAGAAACTGGAAATAACGCCGTAGAATAGTCGGGTGATGTGGGATTAAGATTACTGGAACTGGTTCAGTGAGAATCGATCGGTTTTTGGAGCATTGGATGTTTTGGATAGATTGGGGTTTTGTGGTTTCGCAGGTTCGCTGGCTCTCGCCAGGCGAGTGAAGGCGAAGCTTCGCCGAGTGAAGCCCAGCGAATAGCTGGCGAATAATTCAAGAAAATATCCCAGTGGTCTTCGCTGGCAAGTTCGCCATACGAAGGTGAGTGGCGAAGGTTCGCCAGGTGAGTACATCAGCGAAGGGTAGCGAATCAAGTCAGTAGCTATTGACTTTTGTTCGCTGGCGAGTTCTCCAGGCGAAGGTCCCAGCGAGCATTCGCCAATGGCTTCGCCAGGCGAAGGGTGGCGAGCAGGACAACATTGTTTCTTTTCTGCTTTATCCATCCAATGATTAATTGCTTGGTTCAATTATGTTAACCCTATGTGATATGAGTAGTTTGTGTACTATTATGGTGAGCTGTGGGTAGCCTTTGGGCGTGAATCCTAGATGATAGGATCAAAAATGAATTGCATTCTTTTGACAAATATTTGTATGCATTATTTTAACATGTTTAAAATGCATGATTATTGTGATGAATTCGTCGTCGTTTGGCACGATATTGTGAATGTATATTGATTGGATGTGATTATATGTGAACAAATGCATGAGAACATATTGTGAATATGTGTGCATTGCTTGATAGATGTTATAAATGTATATTGTGTGCATGTGATTAAATGTGAAGAATGCATGGGAACATATCGTGGATATGTGTGCATTGTTTAATAATTGTATGTAATGCATGGGAACATATCGTGGATATGTGTGCATTATTTTGATGAATGTGATGATGGTATTGAATGTGAATTCCTTGAATTGTTATGAATATGTTGTGTGTGCAATCATGTTGTAATTCTTGAAGGGATGAATTATTGAAATGCATGAGATTAAGATGCGAGAATGGTCTTAAGTGCATTTTGTTGGTTGATTGTGTCACTACTGCAAAAATCGGCACCGGCTAAAAAGAAGAGTCGCCACCGTGCGTTATTTATCCCAACGGAGGGAAAGGAAACGCTCGAAGTAAACCTACCGCAAATACGGGAAAGGAATGGTCATCGCAACCAAATCCTGGATTCAGGAGTCGGTTACGCGAGGGGAAGGTATTAGCACCCCTCACGTCCGTCGTACTCGACGGGATCCACGCTTGTTTTCTACTACAGATTGTTATTCTATCTACTCTACAGGTCTGAGGTTAAAAGAAAATAAAATGACTCGGCAAAGTATCGCACTTTATGCCTACGTATTCCCGTATGGAATGAGAAATCAGAGTCAACGTAGTTCGCCTACCTACGGGAAAGGAGGGGAAGGTTTCTCGCTAGGATATCACATCCTATGCCTACGTACTTTCATACAGCATGAAAGATTAGAGCAAACGAGGTTCGGGCTACGGAAGACACAAGTTTGTCTGACTGTTTTTATCCTTCTGAAAAGGTTTTCTCCTGATTACAGGTCCAAGCGGATAAAAATGACACTTTGATTGGTTTTCAGTCTTTTATGCAAGAACTGTTTTTTATTGATGTTTAACCTCTTATTGTATTGTTTGATTGTTTTGAGATAGAAGAGAAAGAACTCTAAAACCTAGGGTTAAAATGGGAATCAAAATCTACCCTAATGTTGTCAAGCATGGATTAAAACCTAATGTCTGTCATATTTCTCTCTTGCGCAGAGAGAAACAGAGATCCTTGGGGATAAACGGAAAAGAAACAACATATATACAGTAAAGCAGAAAAATGCATGAGATGCAGCAATACAAGTGAGGCAAGGGAGTCCCACTCAACCTCGAACCTGAAAAACAATAGGCAAAGTGAAACAACTTCACTTCAAACCTAAGGGGAAGATTAACAAACAATACAGCAAAGAAGATAAAACCCCAAAACCAGCTCTGACAGCACACCAGCTCCTACAGCAGCAGCTCTGAAAAACATCCAACTCTGACAGTTGATTAACAGCAAAACAGTAACATCTTCAAGTGAACCCCAAGATCAAAATTCAATGGCCTCCAAGCTTTAGGTGAGCTCCATCTTCAAGGCAAGCACTCCAGAAGAGAATCACTTAACAGAATAAGTTGGAATGATAAAACAACTTATTGACAACCAAAGGAAGCCTATAAGTGTTTATCATCATGAAAGACTGGTTCCCTCAAAGTTCTACCTCTAAGGTAAGGCCACTTATCCCTCCAAAGGAGAGAGGTGAATACCCTATAGGGACTTTATATCATAGAGAGGAATGGAAGCCCAAGAAGCTATCCATGCTTATACAAAGAATTTGTTCTATTCCAAGGCTTTGCCCATCTCCTATCTCCTATGTCTTCAATCAACTCCCAGCACAAACAATCTTCAACCTTCAACATTTGATTATCATCTTCAATCTTCTCTTTTAATGTCTTCATGCTCCATAAGCTCAAGCCAAGCCCCATACCCCATATCAAAGCCCAAAAGCCCAAGCACACAATTAAAAACCCAAGTGGGACCACCAAACAAACACTTCATTTGTAAAATATACTAAAAATAGTAATATAGTATTTAAAATTCTAAGATTAATTCTAAGGGGATTTCTACATCTACCCTACATACCCTATATGTCCCAGAACCTAATTCATGCTAAAAACCCCAAAATCTAAGTGTTATGATGCACCTATGTTGAGTTTGAACCCTACTACTAGTCACCCTAATGTTCTTTATTCAAAGCTAAACAAGATTAAATCACAAAAATGTGAGATAAATCTTTAAGGGAACCTATACTACTAATCTAATCAACCCAACAAGAATCAACTCAAAACTATTCACCAATTGGTCACAAGCAAATTTACAAAAAAAACATGCATCAAATGTACAAAATTAAAGAAATCAATAAAATGGGAAAAATCAAATTAAATTGAAAAATGGGTGAGTATGAAATTTATTATTTTCATAAAACCGCAAATAAATCCAAGATCATGGAGGTATTTTTGAAATATTTTTCTAATTAATTTTGGATTTATTATGATTTTTGTAGTAAACTATATGCAAATAATATGAAAACTCAATAAAAATGGAAAAAACAGGGGTGGCAACAACAATTTATTACACTGCAGAAACACATTGGGCCCAGAAGGGGGGTGCAGATATCACTGCGCTGGGCCCATTATTAATCAAGAAAAACAATACAAAATAAAAAACTAAAAAAAAAACAGGGGGGGGACTAGCAATTATTGCTTTGTTAATCATGTTGGGCCCCCAGACGGGAGGTACTAATAGCAAAAGGCCTAGGCCCAACAAAAAGCAGGAAGCATTGGGAGAGGGGGTGTAACGAGGAACAGGAAGGTATGCATGGTAAAACTAACGTTGGGCCTAAACCTGAGCCCACTATCAATCCAAGCATCAGTAAACAAAACCCTTAGTTTCCACCAACTTTCCCCACACTGTTCACCAAACCCCATCCCAAACCCTAGACGGCGCTCTCTAATCTCTCCATCCTCTCTCTCTGAAACAAATCTAACACACAAAATCCTTCAATCAACCTTCGTTCTAAATCCATTCTCTAACACGTTCATCAATCCAACACACCTTACGCCTCAAACTTTCAGTTCAACTCATTTTCCCTAATCTAAACTCGCCTCACAAAATCTTATCATTCGAACTCTCACTAGATGCCTTGACCTAATTCCATTTCAAAACCTAACAATCATAAAACCTAAATCTCCAGCAAACTAACCAGCTATGAATGTGTAATGAGTTTAGAGAAGAAGAAACAAAAACCTGGAGAATGCTACTGAAGATGACTTGACGTACGATAATCTGGAGATTCGCTGGAGAAACGCTATGAAGATCTATGGATAATGAAGATCCCTGAAACTTTGGCGAAAATCTGGAAAAGTCCGCTGAAGAACACGCGATGACGTTCTTGAATCTAGGACACGCTTCTGAAGATCCTTGAGCAAATCTGGAGAAATTTATGAAGGCGTTGTATTTCTGGATATTTGGCGTAATATGGCAATGAAGAGGAACGAGGATTGATGAAGATCTTGTAAGAATTTCTGGAGTTCTCGGTGGTTTGATGAAGATCTGAAGAAACGGACGAAGAATGAATTTGATTCGTTGATATTCTTGAGTTGCAGTTTTCTGGAAAAACTCAGATGAAAGAGATGGTGGATGAACGAACGTGAAGGTGTTCTTGATGATGATCGGCTTTCTGGAAAAAAACGTTGAAGATTGATGAATTGGATGAAGCTTCCGGTGAGATCTTGAATCTCCGGTGAGAAATTGATGGAGGAGATATGAATCTGGATGGATTTTTGGCGATTTGGCACTTCCGGTGGTAGTTTGCAGTTACCGGCGAGAGGTTACGGCGGCCGGCGGGTAGTTAGGGTGTTTCTGGCGGTGGCTGCATGTACTCCGGTGAGGGTTGGTGAGTGGAGTACACATATGCTACATGCAGTGAGGGGTGGCAGTGGAGTGAACGCGTGGCACTGAGAAAGAGGGAGAGAGAGACGCGTGGAAGGAGAAAGAGAAAGTGGGGTCTGTGTTGGCAGAGAAAAATTTGGTGGCTAAACGAGAGAGGGACACGCGTGACACTATATATAGGACACTTGGCACAACTATGGACTTTCTGACTGGGCTTTGACTACTAGATAATGGCCCACTAATGGATTCAGACTCTGATTAATGGACTGAAATGTGATTAATGGACTTAAGAAAAAGATTAAACGTGATTGACTAAGTGATGATGGACTAATAACGTAATTAAATGGAAAATGAGAAGACTAAATGGCATTAAATCAAAACAAAAATGATTATTAAATTGCTAATTAAAAACGAAAAAAGAATAATAAAAAAACTGATTAGCTAATGACTAAACAATTAAACCCTAATTAAGACCTATATTTAAAAATCTATTAAACTAGGCAATTAACAATCTATTTATCCTATTAAACTAAAATCTAACATTATTACACTTTTTATTTAAACTATATTAAAAAACTATTTAAAAAAATCTAATTAAATCAAAGAAAATCTAGTAAAATCTAAAACATTTAATATCTATTTTAAAATCTATTCTTATTTAAGAAAAGTAATATCTAGTTATATCTATTAAAAAAAATTCTATTAAAAGGAAATTAATATCTAAAAATTTTGAAATCTATTAAATCTCTAAAGAAAAAAAGAATATTTATCTAAAAATCTAAAAAAAAAATCTATTAAATTCTATAAACAAAATACTAACCTATTTACTATCTAAAAAACAAACAACCCTATTAAAATCTATTAAATGCATTAAAAATCTAGAAAATAAAAGAAAAATCCTAAAAACGCCAGGAGGCCGATTAAATCGATTATAAAACAATTGCGCAACCATAACGAAACCCGGGCACCGAGATGGCCTGAAAACACAGGGAACGAGCACCAATTCTCAAAATACGCTTATTCAAACCGGCCTGAACTGCCTGAAACGCCAGGGGCTGCAATCCCGATAAACTCAATCTGACTGAGAAAATGCAATGCATGCAGTATGCGAATGCGAATGCAAAATGCGTTGAAACATAAACCAGATATGGGAACCGGTTGGTCAAATTTCGGGGTGCAACAGCTGCCCCTATTCAAGCGGCTTGGACCCGACTGGGTGAAGAGCGAACGGTCTTCAAACATTCGAGGTACAAGGCGGTTGAATACCAAAGAAACCCTGAAATTTGCCAACCGCAGAAATAAACTGCACCACTGCTTGGGGAACAATATTCGTCAAGTGAACCTGATTGTTACGGTAACAACCGATCATTCGTCGGAGAATAACTCTGATTTTGACTCCCCCCACCCATGTAACACCATAGGTACTGAACTATCTTTGCAAAAACACCTCTGTCCACAACTGGACTAACCTTGTCAACACCAGAAGAGAAACAAATTCGTCAACACGAGTAAAGATCCCATCATCACAGGAAAAATCTTATCCACAATGGTCCTTAAATTTCGTCAACACGAAAAGCCATAAATTCGTCATCACGTAGAAATCCTATCATCATAGGAATGAAACTTGCCCTCATCAGGACTCCTCATTCCGTCAACATGGAGAAATCAAACTTGTCCTCATCAGGACTCCATATTCCATTAACATGGAGAAATAAAACTTGTCCTCATCAGGAATCCTCCTTTCCGTCAACAAGGAGAAATACTGGCGACTTCGTTGGGGATGAGTTGTCAGCATCTCGTTGACACAAGGAGATCCTATCAGCATAGGCAATGACCTCTTATTTGCGTCTTATCAACACGATGAACTCCTATCAACATAGGAATAAATTGTCCATGTCAGGACTCACGTCTCGTCAACACGAGGAAAAAATAGATTCATCAACACGAATAAATCCTATCATCATAGGAATACCATTCTTGTACATATTTGAACTCCTATTTCGTCAACACGCAGAAATCCTATCCACATAAGCATAAATTGCCCTCATCAGGACGCACATTCCGTCAACACGGAGAGAGTAATTCGTCAACACGGAGAAACCAAACTTGGTCCTCAACAGGCCCCCATATTCCGTCAACACGGGGACATCGATTCGTCAACACGAAGAAATCCTATCAACATTGGCATAAATTGTCCTCATCAGGACGCACATTCCGTCAACACGGAGGGAGCAGTTCGTCAACACGAAGGCATCCTATCAACATAGCTGGGGATATTCTAAAACCCAATAGCCGACACCCGTTCTGACAACAAGTGACCATTTCTGAAATTTTGATTCATGGAACCCTGAGATGCTACTGCAGCAACAAACTTGACAAAACAGTCTGTTGATCGGATGCGAGAAAACCTCAATCAGTAACTCTGTGGGGATGATAATGAACTGAATCACATCATCACGCGTCTCACGGCAAGACCTTGATTGTCTGAAAGGACATCTCGGCTTTAAAACTCCATACTCCTGTTGATAAACACACCTGAAAGCAAAAGGTTAACCAACCTGACTTATGTTTCAAAATGCGTATGTTTGACAATGGCGTAATGTTCCATATAGCATGGAAATGCTACGCGTTTTATGGGTAGATGCAAACATGATAATGCATGCAAATGCAAATGCAGGTTCAGGCTGCTGGGGAGCCCTGATAAGCTTGCTTCAACACGGATGCTGAGGACAAATACCACCTTGTTGGGGAAGGAACGGGTACCACCAAGTATTCCGGCAAAATAAATGCCAGGACATACAACGAACTCTGCCGGGGAGAGCTTTAAACCTTCAATTTTCACGGGGAGGAAAGAAAACACCTACTGGGGGAGAGAACACTCCGTTGGGGAAGAAACGACTCTCTCGGGGAATATTAACCAACTCTGCTGGAAACAGGGAATGACTCCGCTGGGGGAGAATAAACAAAGCTACTGGGGATAGGGCACCCTTGCTGGGGATAATAATTGTCTGGGTACAGTTTACAACCCTGGAACTATCAATCCACTGAAAACTAAACGACTCCGCTAAGGATAAAGAATCCTTTTTGGAGAAACACCACTGTCTGAATACAGCTTACAAACTTTTAAAGTTATCAAACTCTGCTGAAGGTAAACGACCCTGCTGAGGAAAGTAAACCATCTGGCCACAGTTTACAAACTCGGGATTGAGGATAGACATCCTGTGGGGAGCATTAATCTTGACCTTCTGGAGAATATCCTTTGGGGATAAGCTGCGACTAGTTGGGGAAATTAAGCCTTCTTCAGTAAGGAACAGTATCATCTCAGCTTTGGGAAATGAAGCGCGACCTGCGTGGGGATTCCCTTCACATAATGATCAAGTCTTTTCATCACGAGCCTCTGGTTAGGACTACAATTTTATGGTCGTCCACTTCACATGGGCAAGAACCCTGCAATGAGACAAAACAAGTCTATACAATCAAATTTATTCAAGTTAGCGTCAGTGACATCATTTTCAGTCAATTCGAAGTTTTAGCAATTATTGGCAAGGGCCAGCAACGTTATGCAACTGCTAGTTTTATCAAAACATTGGCGTTTTTCACATACAAAACAGTAAAGAACAAGCATCAAATACTGAATAACATGTTTTATTGATTGGGCCCCTGAATGGGCAGAGTTTTGTACACTGGATGTAACTCCTGAAAAGAGGAAGTTACGCACAACAAATATACATGTATGCACAGGAAGCATAAATACAATGACAAGTCGAATTTGCACATATGTCGGCAACGTGATGCAGACAAACATCATGAGCTGATCCTCCTATGACTCGCCTGACTCTGGCGCTTTCCCTGTATTCAAATTTCTGAAGAGATTGTATCTGATAAACGAATCCCCAAAGTATTCTCTCAACCACCAAGCAATGCAGCATCAAATTCGTACCGCAGTCATTTGCTTTTTTAATCCCTAACTTTTGCGTGAATCGCCCTTTACGGGTTTTCAATTCACCGGGATACCCTTTTTTGCCGAAGCCGCCTAGTGTAGGTTTTCGACTTCGCGGGTGTACATCTTTTTAATTTTATCCCTAACTTTTTGCCCGAACCTTTTATTCTGTTTTTGGTTTGCCGGGATGCCCCATTTTTGCCTGGACTCTCTTTTTTCTGTCCAGCGGGTCAACTTTAAGCAAAGTATTTTTTAACTGCGTCCGAATTCACAGGCGACGTAAAGTCTTCACCATCCATGGTGGACAGCAACAAAGCTCCTCCTGAAAATACTTTTCTGACAAGGTATGGCCCTTCGTAATTAGGGGTCCACTTGCCCCTGTGATCTGTTTGTGGCGGGAGGATCCTCTTCAGCACAAGGTTGCCCGTCTGAAAGCTTCGAGGATGTATCTTCTTATCATACGCTTTCTTCATCCGGCTCTGGTACAACCGACCGTATGCTAGAGAAGCTAGCCTCTTCTCATCCATTAAACTCAGCTGATTCAACCTGTCTTTCACCCATTCTGCCTCGTCAAGTTGGACATCTCGTAATACCCTCATGGAAGGAATCTTAACTTCCAGTGGTAACACCGCTTCCATTCCGTATACCAACAAGTCCGGGGTCGCCCCGGTCGATGTGCGTAGCGTCGTACGATAACCGTGCAAAGCGAAAGGTAGCATCTCGTGCCAGTCCTTATAGGTCACCACCATCTTCTGAACGATCTTCTTTATGTTCTTATTGGCCGCTTCGACAGCGCGATTCATCTTGGGTCGGTAAGGAGAAGAGTTGTGATGTTCAATCTTAAAATTCTGACACAGCTCCTTCATCATCTTGTTATTTAAGTTCGAACCGTTGTCGGTAATAATCCGCTCAGGGATTCCATATCTGCAAATGATATCTCGTTTGATAAACCTGGATACCACCTGCTTGGTCACATTAGCATATGATGCCGCTTCCACCCGTTTGGTAAAATAATCAATTGCTACCAAAATGAACCGGTGTTCGTTAGATTTCGTCGGCTCAATCTTTCCAATCATATCAATTCCCCACATCGAGAATGGCCACGGTGATGGCATCACGTTCAGAGGACTTGGAGGCACATGGATCTTATCCGCATAAATCTGGCACTTATGACACCTCTTCACAAACTTGAAACAGTCAGTTTCCATAGTTAGCCAGTAATAACCTGCCCGCAACAGCTTTCTGGTCATAGCATGCCCACCAGCATGTGTACCAAACGTACCCTCGTGTATTTCCTTCATGAGCAACTTCGCCTCTTTCTCGTCTACACAGCGTAGCAACACCAAGTCATGATTCCTTTTGTATAGGACACCGTCCAAATTTAGATAGAAATTGCCAGCCAATCTCCTGAGGGTCTTCTGATCACGACTGGATGCCCCAGCCGGATACTCTTTGTTCTTCAGGAAATTCTGAATGTCAAAATACCAGGGTTTATCATCAAATGCTTCGTCAATAGCAAATACGAATGCGGGCCTGTCAAGCCGAGAGATAACAATCCTGGGAGCCTCGTTCCAGAAGTTAACTTTATACATGGAAGACAATGTAGCCAGGGCGTCAGCCATCTGATTTTCTGCTCGCGGCACATGATGCAATTCAACCTTGTCAAAGAAAGGCAACAATCTCCTTGCATAATTCATGTATGGTATCAAATTGGGATGACGTGTCTCCCATTCTCCTTTTATTTGATTCACCACCCGAGCTGAGTCTCCGTATACATCCAGATTTTTGATTCGCAGATCAATGGCTTCTTCAAGCCCCATAATACAAGCTTCGTATTCGGCTTCATTATTGGTAACTGGAAAGGTCAACCGAGCAGTAAATGGGATGTGCGACCCATGTGGAGTAGTGATGATTGCCCCTATTCCGCTGCCATAGGAATTCACAGCTCCGTCAAAGATCAACTGCCACTTGGAATCTGTCTTTGGTCCTTCATCCGGCAGCGGTTCTTCCCAATCTTTCATCTTCAGGTACATGATATCCTCGTCAGGAAAATCAAACCTCATCGATTGGTAATCCTCAATAGGCTGCTCAGCAAGATACTCCGATAACACGCTCCCCTTTATAGCCTTTTGTGAAACGTACTGGATGTCATATTCGGTCAAAACCATCTGCCAACGGGCAATTCTCCCCGATAGTGCCTGCTTTTCAAAAACGTATTTGATAGGGTCCATCTTCGAAATGAGCATGGTTGTATGATTTAGCATGTACTGTCTTAAACGCTTGGCGGCCCAGGCTAGCGCACAACAAGTTTTTTCGAGCATTGAGTATCGAGACTCACAGTCAGTAAACTTCTTACTCAGGTAGTATATCGCATGCTCTTTACGCTCTGTCTCGTCATGTTGACCGAGAACACAACCCATACTCCCCTCAAGAACCGTCAAATACATAATCAAGGGTCTCCCTGCCACTGGAGGTATCAAAATAGGAGGTTCCTGCAAATACTGTTTTATTTTATCGAACGGCTTTTGACAATTTTCATTCCAGGTCACAGCCTGGTCCTTTTTCAACAGCTTGAATGATGGCTCACACGTAGCTGTTAGGTGAGATATGAACCGAGCGATGTAGTTCAACCTCCCTAAAAACCCACGCACTTCTTTTTCTGTTTTAGGCGTCGGCATTTCTTGTATTGCTTTTATTTTCGCAGGATCAACCTCTATTCCTTTTTCGCTCACGATAAACCCCAACAGTTTACCCGATCTCACCCCGAAGGTGCATTTGTTAGGGTTCAGTCTCAGCCTGAACTTCCTAAGCCTCTTGAATAATTTCAGCAAATTCACCAAATGTTCTTCCTCCGTTTGGGATTTGGCAATCATATCATCAACATAAACCTCGATCTCTTTATGCATCATGTCATGAAAGAGAGTCGTCATTGCACGCTGATTCGTTGCCCCAGCATTCTTCAATCCGAAGGGCATCACTTTGTAACAAAATGTTCCCCAGGGCGTAATGAAGGTAGTCTTCTCCATGTCTTCTGGCGCCATTTTAATCTGATTATAGCCCGAGAATCCATCCATGAAGGAGAATACGGAGAATTGAGCGGTGTTATCGACCAGCACATCGATGTGAGGAAGTGGAAAATCATCTTTCGGGCTCGCTTTGTTCAAATCACGGTAATCTACGCACATTCTCACTTTACCGTCTTTCTTTGGCACTGGCACAATATTAGCGACCCATGAGGGATATTTTGTAACAGCTAGGAAACCAGCATCCCACTGCTTTGGAACCTCCTCCTTAATCTTCACAGCCATGTCCGGCCTAGTTCTTCGGAGCTTCTGCTTAACCGGCGGGCATTCTTCTTTTAGCGGCAGACGGTGAACAACCATATCCGTATCCAGCCCAGGCATATCCTCATACGACCAAGCAAAAATATCACTGTACTCTTTGAGCATTTCAACCAATCTTCGCTTGACGTTGCTCTGCAGCCCGGCCCCTATACGGATGTTCCTATCAACCCCTTCCGACCCCAGATTGACGATCTCAATAACTTCCTCATGAGGCAGAATGATTCTTTCTTCTTGTTTTACCAACCAAGACAACTCTTCTGGAACATCTCCATCTTCAACAATCTCTTCTTCGGTCTGAAATACCGGGTGCTCAAAGTCGAAGTGAGTCATAGGCGGTTCATAGATGTCATCTGAAATAGTAATCCTGCAAGGGAAATGGTTAAATGCTTCAAAACACATACAAAGCAAATAACCACGTTGCCATTTTATTGTAAAAATAAACAGGAAAAACAGAGATCACAATATTTGTACATGAAAAACGCCTTTTATTTAACGATTAAACAGTGCAATGTACATAACAAGGTGGCCCTAAGCAAAATCACAATGCCCCGGGTAGGACACCGGTTTGTTCAACAATTAAGAAAACAAAGTATTATTGTTTAGTTGTTACAGGAACAGTCTCCTGAATAGACCAATTGCAAAGCCCTTGTCCTGGCACGCTCGACTGAATCCAGGCGTCCATGTCGCAGTCGCTGTCTCCCTCTTCAGAATCTGAAACAGCGTTGACGGTCTCGTGATATACCCCACCGGCCGTAATTGTTATTGGTCCTTTGAAACAGGGTGCCCCTGCAGTAGGCGTTGATGATGAAGGTTGATATCCAAGTCCAAATCTGTCCATTTTCACGGGGATATCCAAAACCTTGCCCCAGCCCTTGGTCTCACCTGTCTTCACTAGAGCTTGTGCCTCTTTGTACGACGACACTGCCACCTCTGATGCTTTACTTGGCCCTAGAACTTTGTCCTTAATGCGCAACCCCTCAAAGGCTTGACAGGGTGTTTCATGGATTTCGCCGTCGACTTCCACGTACTTGAATGACGACAAATGGCTGACCAGTATATCCTCCTCTCCACAAACTGTGACCACACTGTCCCCCACCATGTACTTCAGCTTTTGGTGTAAGGTAGATGTGACTGCCCCAGCACCATGGATCCATGGTCATCCAAGAAGACAACTATACGCTGGCTGGATGTCCATAATATAGAATTCAGTTTCAAAAATCTCTGGGCCCCACCTGCAGAGGCAAAGTTATAGATCCAAAGACTGACCTCCGTGTCCCATCAAATGCTCTGACCACCAAGTCACTAGGCGTACAAATGATCCCCCTGATGTCTAACTTCATCATTGCTTTCTTCGGCAGCACATTCAAGGAAGACCCGGTATCTACTAACACATGGGACATGACCGTGCCCCTGCATTCAACTGAGACGTGCAACGCCATATTATGCTCTCTTCCCCTCGGGGTCAAGTCAAAATCCGTAAATCCCACACTATGGCCTGCATTCACGTGCGCCATCACCCCCTCCAACTGATTCACAGAAACATCTTGGGGTACAAACGACGTGTCTAGAATTTTCAATAACGCATTCCTATGGGCTTCGGAACACAATAACAGCGACAATATGGAGATCTTCGACGGCGTTTGTTGAAGGTGCTCAACAATTTTATAGTCACTCTTACGGATAAGCCGCATAAACTCTTCTACATCCTTCAGTGACGTTTCTTTTTCATTCCTCTGCACTAGAACATTCTCATTCACTTTCCCCTTACCTTTTGCCAATCGTTCAACCTCTACTTCAGGTGATATAAAAATTCTCCCGCTCCTTGTCATCCCTCCAGTCCCAACGACATTGTCCACAACCCTAGCTGGTCGTTTACGGATATCAATTTTCTCCCCATCACAATATGCTTCCAGCCCATAAGTCCATGGTACTGCCTTGGTGCTCTCATAAGGGACTGGCCCTGCCTTTGTAATAGTGATTGTCGGCCGTCTGGCTGGCGCTGTTATAGTTATAGTTTTCCGTGGAATTGTCACCGTAGCAACATCACTTTGCTCATCTGCTAACACGTCTGCAGGTTTCTCAACTGCCTTTCTATCAAATTGCAACGTGCCTTCATCTATCAAGGTCTGAATACCCTTCTTTAATTCAACACAACCCCTATCTTGGTCCAACATTCTAGACAAAATTCATCGCAGCCCGGGTACACACCTCCTTTCAATAACCAGCTCTTTACTTCACACAACGGTGTTTTCAGTTCATCAACATTCATGATCAGATTCAAGCCCTCCTCAGTCAAAATAGCATTTGCCCCATGGTTGGGCATAGGCTGTTGTACTATATTCGGACCCGCTTGTCCAAAATTTATGGCCTTGCTATCCAGTAGATCCTGAATTTTATGTTTAAACGCATGACAGGCCTCTATGTCATGCCCGGGTACCCCGGAGTGGAAGTCACAATGTTTGTTAACATCATACCCATAAGGAAGGGTTGGTCCCGTGGGCGGTGGCAAGGTCCTCTTTTCAACTAAATTCAGCCCCAACAGTGTTTGAAAGAGTTCCGCGTACGTGGAAGGAGGCGCTTCAAACACTCTTTTCGGCTTCACATTCGGAAATCTTCTTTGGCCAGCATTTTGCCCCTGCTGGTGTTGTGGCTGCTGCTGTTGTTGTTGTTGTCTCTGTTGAGGAATCGGAATCGTGACACTAGCTATCTGCTGCGGCTGATTATACTGATGTATTCCTCTGCCCCTGCCCCGGCCACCAAACACTGCACTTGAATCACCTTGACGACGACCACCAAATGCTTTTCTATTACCTCCCGACGAAGTAGACTCCCCAGCTTGGAACCTTCCTACCTTAATACTATTCTCAATCATTTCACCCATCAAGATCAGATCAGAGAAACTGCCCAATGCAACAGGAAACAACTTCTCATAGAATATCCCCGTAAATGTTCCAATGAACATATCGTTCATTTCCTTCTCCACTAGAGGAGGATGCACTCTTGCCGCCATGTCGCGCCACCTTTGCGCATATTCTTTGAAACTCTCCCCAATTTTCTGTGACAAGCCTTGCAGCTGGACCCTGTTCGGTGCCAGGTCACTGTTATACTTGTAATGAGTCACAAACGCCTCAGTCAGTTGCTTCCATGTTTTGATCTGAGTGGGCTCCAACCCCATATACCACTCAAGTGACGGTCCGGATAGACTGTCTTGGAAGAAATGCATCAGCATTTTTTCGTCGTTTGAGTAAGCGGACATCCGTCTGTAGTAAGAGCAAACATGTACCTTCAGACAAGTGTCTCCCTTATACTTATCAAAGGTGGGAGCTTTAAACTTCAACGGTACCCTTAGGCCAGGCACCAATCCCATCGTGGTCATATCTAAACCAGAAGTATTCTGATTCACTACACCCTTCATTTGTTCCTCAAGCATTTTGATCCTCTGAACAGGATCCATAGGTCCATCCATACCCCTACCAGAGAAGGCATCTTCTTGTTGGTCTTCCATCCAATTAACATTCTCATTTCCGTACCCATCATACCCATTGTTACGACCAAATCTAGTCTGATTCATCATAGGGCCCCGTCCTCTGTTACCATACCCCTGAGTGACCCCGGCAGGTCCAAAAGGCATCACTCCAGCACCATTTCCGTTACCGAATCCACCATAGGCCTGATTAGCATTACCAAAACCGTCATATCCGAAACCCTGAGCAATGAAGCCAAACTTCCCATCCTGGTTGACATAATCAAACCCCTGGTCATTATAGCCGAGTCCGTTGTTACCAAAGCCATTACCTCCATTATTATCACCGCCCAGATTAGCATCTCCGAATCCAACATTGTTAATGACAGTCTCATTACCAATTCCCGTATTACCATTCCCGGCGCCAGCGCCATTGTTCACATTCACAACAGGTATATTCACCACAGGTGGAGCTACAGGCGTAGGAGTACCATCCCCATGAATGGTGTCAACACATACTGAATTGTGGTCTTCGTTTCCATTCCCGGCATTTCTCGCCAGCAATGGTTGCACCAAGGTTTGCAGGTTTTCCTGCCCCTTCACAATTGTCTCCATCGTCTGCATGAACAGCGCCAGCTTTTCACGCATCTCCTGCATCTCGTTTTGCATCTGGTCCATGACTCTTTTGCAGTTGGTACGAGTAGAGTATCGGTGAGGACGTTGACTTTCAATCCTGGAAAAACCTGGCGAGATGCAGGAAATGAGATACAGTTCAATAATCACCTGATAATGCAATATGAATGTGTATGCAAATGCATCATGTGTCTGTGCATTAGGGAATATCACTCCCTGATTCTAGTGCCAATGTGCCAGTGCGGTGACAGTGATAGTAATAAGAAGCTCGAAACCCAATCATAGAAAACATCTCATACATTGCAGAAAATCCCATCAAGTCAGGAATACAATATTAATGAGCGTACAATAAGAAGGCATGACCTCAACCAACAATCCTGGTGATGGCCATCACAATGCAAATAAAGCATACACGTCAATACATGAGATAGTCAAGTGCGGCCATACGCCTGGTACTCCTCTAATAATCTCTTAGTCTCGGGATGATTTGGTTGAGTAAGCAAACCCTCGACAAGTAGATCTCTTCGCTTGAGAACACGTCATAAATCACCAATAGATTCCTCCCATGCCCCTTCTCCAAAGCGGTCATCTAACTTCCGTTTCTGAGACACAACCTCCTTCTTGCACTCGATGGCTTTGTTCAATGAGTTCTGAAGACTATATCTTGTCATAACCTCCTCTTCATACTTTCTCTTGCTAGCCTTCAACTGATCTTCGAGTTCAGAAATTTGCTGTTTCAATTTGTCTTCCCTCTTTTTGTTGTTGGTTAGCATAGCATTCCACGTTCTGTTGCACGAAGAGATTTCCCGGTAGGCAGCATCAAGTGACTTCTTCTTGGACTCTAACATATCATGAGAGCTTCTGAATTCTTTTCCCAGACGTTCACGTTTCCTTGTCTCTTCTGTCAGTTCGGCACCTAGCCTGTTTACCAACTCAGTCTACTGTTGGAAGGAATACACAACTTTGTTCTTCTCACTCCGGATTTGATCCAATTCCTTCTCTAGCTCTTCATTGATCTTTATCAAGTCTTCTTTTTCTTTCACAAACCGCTCATGGACCTCAATAGCCACAGTAGTCGGTTCCTCAACTGGAATGGGAACGGGACGTGATAATGCTGGAAAAGGCATCTGCACCTGTCTTACCCTCTCTTGAATCCACACCTTGTAAGGCATATAGGCTTGACAATCATTCTTGCCTAGTAATGGTTTCCCTCTTCTGCAGATTTGATTCCAAGCATGCTGAAGCTTGGCCAATAATTCCCCACTCAAGTCATCAGTGAAATACATAGATTCCTGTATTTCTTCCTCCTTCGGTGGACTCTTCAAAGCATACCCAAACTGTCGAACCAACAAAGATGGGTTGTAATTAATACATCCCTTCCTTCCAATTAGAGGAACGTTGGGAAACCCGACGCAACTGAAGATAATCTCTGACCCCAATAAATCTCTATCGAACCAGACAATGTCTTCTGAAGAAAGCCCCATTAGACGCTCAGACCATTCAGCTGTATCTGCAGATTCAACAAAAGGACCCTTCTTGGGCAGATGGCTCTCAAACCACATATTCAGCAAAGGTACACAACAATGGACATTTTTTCCCCTCCTATTTTCATTCTTATAATGCAAGGAATGATAGAAATCTCCAATCAAGGTAGGCACCGGGTTGCCTGCAGCAAACAAGTAGAATGCATCCAAATCAACGAATTCAGGCAGATTAGGGAACAGTATAATCCCATAGATGCACAAAGCAAGAACAGCGTTAAACACAATCCAGCAGCCACTTTTGGCATATTCTTGGGCTTTAACAACCAACAACTTGAGAGAAAACCCAGAAGCTCCATGCCAGGAAGTCAACAACAGCTCTGCAGGATCCATATGCAAGGGAACAACTAAGTCTTCCAGCTTAGGCTTAGCATCAAAATGAACGAAGGGCACTTTGTTCTAAACTCGCAACTCTAGAAACTCAACATACTCCTCCATGGTCGGAACCAAAATGAAGTCCTGGAACATAAAACACCCCAAGGAGGGATCATATAACTGCATCAATGTGTATAACCCATTCAGCTCATATGTGGTTGGTCTGCAAACCAAATTCAGCAGCTTCCCATAGCTCTTCCTAAAGCTTCTCTTCACATCATCGTCAGCTAGGGAAATCAGACCCAACAGAGAAGTCACATCAGGGGTAGGCAACTTATACGCAACAGTCTTCCTCAAAGTACTAATAATAACAGATAGAAGTCCGGAGCACTAGAATCGGGAAGTATGAAAATGCACCTGCAGCACAGACACACGTTAATGATATGCACATGATGATGCAAACAATGCAATATGCAAGCAATGCAACAAGGGATCACGTGCCCCTGGCTGTGAAATCCAATCCACAATATTGGCCTCAAATAGACCCACAAACTGCTCAAGACCATCCACAATGCTCCAACCTGGTCTCTGACAGACCCAATAATATTGTCCTCAAATATCAACATCAATGAATCTCAATCAAGAAAACCGGTAATCTGGAGGTCAAGTTACCTGCATGTCCCAACCCCTCTCACAGGTAGGTGCCCTAATAACTGACACAAGGTACGGCATCCTACGCGGTCGTTGGCGTCACAGACTTTCAAGACGGATGATATGATACCCAGAAGGTGTGGCATCATCATGTCCTGAAGAGGCCTCACTTAGCCAACTTCCAAATGATCGATCCCCATAGTCGACAATCCAACTAACCAACAACCCCTTCAACCCAAACGGTTGAAAAAGAAGCCAACCAGAAGAACCTCGTCTGAGCATGGATTTCATGAGACACTAGTACATGCAAAGCATGCACGCGCCCACTAATTTCCACTCTAATTCTAGGTGCACTCAAGCCTAGGTCCGGCTTATCTCTCAATCATAGAACCCCCTCATACCCACCGCAATAATCGCAATAATATAATGCTGAAAGTAAATACGGAAACGTAAATCCATACAAAACCCACGATGGGAAACAAGCGCTAGGATTGACTCGCGTAGGGAACCGTTGGAGTCCCCAGCAGAGTCGCCAGCTGTCGCTACTGCGAAAATCGGCGCCGGCTAAACAGAAGAGTCGCCACCGTGCGTTATTTATCCCAACGGAGGGAAAGGAAACGCTCGAAGTAAACCTACCGCAAAGACGGGAAAGGAATGGTCATCGCAACCAAATCCTGGATTCGGGAGTCGGTTACGCGAGGGGAAGGTATTAGCACCCCTCACGTCCGTCGTACTCGACGGGATCCACGCTTGTTTTCTAGTACGGATTGTTATTCTATCTACTCTACAGGTCTGGGGTTAAAAGCAAATAAAATGACTCGGCAAAGTATCGCACTTTATGCCTACGTATTCCCGTCTGGAACGAGAAATCAGAGTCAACGTAGTTCGCCTACCTACGGGAAAGGAGGGGAAGGTTGCTCGCTAGGATATCGCATCCTATGCCTACGTACTTTCATACAACATGAAAGATCAGAGCAAACGTAGTTCGGGCTACGGAAGACACAAGTTTGTCTGACTGTTTTTATCCTTCTGAAAAGGTTTTCTCCTGATTACGGGTCCAAGCGGATAAAAATGACACTTTGATTGGTTTTCAGTCTTTTACGCAAGAACTGTTTTTTATTGATGTTTAACCTCTTATTGTATTGTTTGATTGTTTTGAGATAGAAGAGAAAGAACTCTAAAACCTAGGGTTAAAATGGGAATCAAAATCTACCCTAATGTTGTCAGGCATGGATTAACACCTAATGTCTGTCATATTTCTCTCTTGCGCAGAGAGAAACAGAGATCCTAGGGGATAAATGGAAAAGAAACAACATATATACAGTAAAGCAGAAAAATGCATGAGATGCAGCAATACAAGTGAGGCAAGGGAGTTCCACTCAACCTCGAACCTGAAAAACAATAGGCAAAGTGAAACAACTTCACTTCAAACCTAAGGGGAAGATTAACAAACAATACAGCCAAGAAGATAAAACCCCAAAACCAGCTCTGACAGCACACCAACTCCTACAGCAGCAGCTCTGAAAAACATCCAACTCTGACAGTTGATTAACAGCAAAACAGTAATATCTTCAAGTGAACCCCAAGATCAAAATTCAATGGCCTGCAAGATTTAGGTGAGCTCCATCTTCAAGGTAAGCACTCCAGAAGAGAATCACTTAACAGAATAAGTTGGAATGATAAAACAGCTTATTGACAACCAAAGGAAGCCTATAAGTGTTTATCATCATGAAAGACTGGTTCCCTCAAAGTTCTACCTCTAAGGTAAGGCCACTTATCCCTCTAAAGGAGAGAGGGGAATACCCTAGAGGGACTTTATATCATAGAGAGGAAT
The DNA here is from genome assembly GCA_963859935.3 of Lathyrus sativus. Lineage (NCBI taxonomy): Eukaryota > Viridiplantae > Streptophyta > Magnoliopsida > Fabales > Fabaceae > Lathyrus > Lathyrus sativus. The sequence continues at coordinate 136,215,719 of OZ012736.1, read as the reverse complement.
GGAATCCCAAGAAGCTATCCATGCTTATACAAAGAATTTGTTCTATTCTAAGGCTTTACCTATCTCCTATCTCCTATGTCTTCAATCAACTCCCAGCACAAACAATCTTCAAGCTTCAACATTTGATTATCATCTTCAATCTTCTCTTTTAATGTCTTCATGCTCCATAAGCTCAAGCCAAGCCCCATACCCCATATCAAAGCCCAAAAGCCCAAGCACACAATTAAAAACCCAAGTGGGACCACCAAACAAACACTCCATTTGTAAAATATACTAAAAATAGTAATATAGTATTTAAAATTCTAAGATTAATTCAAGGGGATTTCTACATCTACCCTACATACCCTATATGTCCCAGAACCTAATTCATGCTAAAAACCCCAAAATCTAAGTGTTATGATGCACCTATGTTGAGTTTGAACCCTACTACTAGTCACCCTAATGTTCTTTATTCAAAGCTAAACAAGATTAAATCACAAAAATATGAGATAAATCTTTAAGGGAACCTATACTTCTAATCTAATCAACCCAACAAGAATCAACTCAAAACTATTCACCAATTGGTCACAAGCAAATTTACAAAAAAACATGCATCAAATGTACAAAATTAAAGAAATCAATAAAATGGGAAAAATCAAATTAAATTGAAAAATGGGTGAGTATGAAATTTATTATTTTCATAAAACCACAAATAAATCCAAGATCATTGAGGTATTTTTGAAATATTTTTCTGATTAATTTTGGATTTATTATGATTTTTGTAGTAAACTATATGCAAATAATATGAAAACTCAATAAAAATGGAAAAAACAGGGGTGGCAACAGCAATTTATTACACTGCAGAAATACATTGGGCCCAGGAGGGGGGTGCAGATATCACTGCGTTGGGCCGATTATTAATCCAGAAAAACAATACAAAATAAAAAACTGAAAAAAAACAGGGGGGGACTAGCAATTATTGCTTTCTTAATCATGTTGGGCCCCCAGACGGGAGGTACTAATAGCAAAAGGCCTAGGCCCAACAAAAAGCAGGAAGCATTGGGAGAGGGGGTGTAACGAGGAACAGGAAGGTATGCATGGTAAAACTAACGTTGGGCCTAAACCTGAGCCCACTATCAATCCAAGCATCAGTAAACAAAACCCTTAGTTTCCACCAATTTTCCCCACACTGTTCACCAAACCCCATCCCAAACCCTAGACGGCGCTCTCTAATCTCTCCATCCTCTCTCTCTGAAACAACTCTAACACACAAAATCCTTCAATCAACCTTCGTTCTAAATCCATTCTCTAACACGTTCATCAATCCAACACACCTTACGCCTCAAACTTTCAGTTCAACTCATTTTCCCTAATCTAAACTCGTCTCACAAAATCTTATCATTCGAACTCTCACTAGATGCCTTGACCTAATTCCATTTCAAAACCTAACAATCATAAAACCTAAATCTCCAGCTAACTAACCAGCTATGAATGTGTAATGAGTTTAGAGAAGAAGAAACAAAAACTTGGAGAATGCTACTGATGATGACTTGACGTACGATAATCTGGAGATTCGCTGGAGAAATGCTATGAAGATCTATGGATAATGAAGATCACTGAAACTTTGACGAAAATCTGGAAAAGTCCGCTGAAGAACACGCGATGACGTTCTTGAATCTAGGACGCGCTTCTGAAGATCCTTGAGCAAATCTGGAGAAATTGATGAAGGCGTTGTATTTCTGGATATTTGGCGTAATCTAGCGATGAAGAGGAACGAGGATTGATGAAGATCTTGTAAGAATTTCTGGAGTTCTCGGTGGTTTGATGAAGATCTGAAGAAACGGACGAAGAATGAATTTGATTCGTTGATGTTCTTGAGTTGGAGTTTTCTGGAAAAACTCAGATGAAAGAGATGGTGGATGAACGAACGTGAAGGTGTTCTTGATGATGATCGGCTTTCCGGAAAAAACGTTGAAGATTGATGAATTGGATGAAGCTTCCGGTGAGATCTTGAATCTCCGGTGAGAAATTGATGGAGGAGATATGAATCTGGATGGATTTCTGGCGATTTGGCACTTCCGGTGGTAGTTTGCAGTTACCTGTGAGAGGTTACGGCGGCCGGCGGGTAGTTAGGGTGTTTCTGGCGGTGCCTGCATGTACTCCGGTGAGGGTTGGTGAGTGGAGTACACGTATGCTACATGCAGTGAGGGTGGCAGTGGAGTGAACGCGTGGCACTGAGAAAGAGGGAGAGAGAGACGCGTGGAAGGAGAAAGAGAAAGTGGGGTCTGTGTTGGCAGAGAAAAATTGGGTGGCTAAACGAGAGAGGGACACGCGTGACACTATATATAGGACACTTGGCACAACTATGGACTTTCTGACTGGGCTTTGACTACTGGATAATGGCCCACTAATGGATTCAGACTCTGATTAATGGACTGAAATGTGATTAATGGACTTAAGAAAAAGATTAAACGTGATTGACTAAGTGATGATGGACTAATAACGTAATTAAATGGAAAATGAGAAGACTAAATGGCATTAAATCAAAATAAAAATGATTATTAAATTGCTAATTAAAAATGAAAAAAAGAATAATAAAAAAACTGATTAGCTAATGACTAAACAATTAAACCCTAATTAAGACCTATATTTAAAAATCTATTAAACTAGGCAATTAACAATCTATTTATCCTATTAAACTAAAATCTAACATTATTACACTTTTTATTTAAACTATATTAAAAAACTATTTAAAAAAATCTAATTAAATCAAAGAAAATCTAGTAAAATCTAAAACATTTAATATCTATTTTAAAATCTATTCTTATTTAAGAAAAGTAATATCTAGTTATATCTATTAAAAAAAATTCTATTAAAAGGAAATTAATATCTAAAAAGTTTAAAATCTATTAAATCTCTAAAGAAAAAAAGAATATTTATCTAAAAATCTAAAAAAAAATCTATTAAATTCTATAAACAAAATACTAACCTATTTACTATCTAAAAAACAAACAACCCTATTAAAATCTATTAAATGCATTAAAAATCTAGAAAATAAAAGAAAAATCCTAAAAACGCCAGGAGGCCGACTAAATCGATTATAAAACAATTGCGCAACCATAACGAAACCCGGACACCGAGATGGCCTGAAAACACAGGGAACGAGCACCAATTCTCAAAATACGCTTATTCAAACCGGCCTGAACTGCCTGAAACGCCAGGGGCTGCAATCCCGATAAACTCAATCTGACTGAGAAAATGCAATGCATGCAGTATGCGAATGCGAATGCAAAATGCGTTGAAACATAAACCAGATATGGGAACCGGTTGGTCAAATTTCGGGTTGCAACAAATTGCATATGCATCATTTAGTCAAGAGGCAATGTTTGCTAGTTTCGTGGAGACTAGTGGCTTGTCCCAAACCTAGAAGGGTGGGTTTGAAGCCTAGGGGACGGGCTTTGTTGTTATCGGTCTAGAAGGGTGGACCCGATTTAAATGTAAAAACCGAAAAATGATAACAAGTGTTGGTACCACATGGCATGAGTTGCATTGAGTCACATGGCACATTTGTGATTGTTGTATGAAGCATGCGTGTGTCCATGACTTGTTGATTTGAGAGTGTGAATATAAGACTGTTGTATGCAACAATGCTTGTGTGTATGTTATGTGGATTGATGAGGACTATGGATATGTGCATGATGAATATGCTTGATGATTGTCCATATTTGTTTATATAAGTATGCTTTGTAAAGTATATGATAAGTTATGATAAAGTATGATGAGAATTGTGGAATATGCGTATGTGCATTACTTGCGTAATTGAGAAATGTGAATGTGTAATAGTGAAATTGGTGGATAAAACATAATATGTGTACGTTTATGTGGGATGTTGAGATTTATGGAAGTATGCATGATGAAAATGCTTGATGAATGTCTATGTTTGTTTATATGCACGTTGTGATGCATCTGATAGTGGAAATGAATTGGGGTGAGATAATGTGGGTTATATGTATTCTATGCTTGTGTATATATATATATAATTGTATGCATTGATTATTATGATAATATTTCTCACCCTTCTGCTGGAATGATGTCCTATATGACATCGTGCAGGTATCTTGGTGTAGTACGGATAGTAGTTGCGGGTTCACCGTTGGTGCAGCTGTTTAGTATTTAATTATGTTGGGTCAGGTCATGCTCTGGTTATGTAACACTGGGATCGTTGGGTTATGCCTTAGAGATATTGTGTATTCTAAGTTGTGTTTTAAATATATTTGAAATATGTGATAATGGCCTCTGTCCTAAGTGTTAATGATTATGTGATGAACATGAATATTCTGTGAAGGGATTTACGTAAATAAATTGAATCCGCTATTACATGCAAGATGAAAATTTAATAACATGACTATTTATTTCAATTTTACATGAGTATGACAGGTGAATGTTGAGATTTTGTAAAATTGTGTGACGCCCTTTTGTGAAAGCATGTTATTTTACTCTGATTAATTATGTATTTTTCCGTGGGGTTAGAAGGGTGTTACAGGTGGCACTCTCAAGCCTGGGATCAGCCCCAGGTTAGACATATCCAGCCCCATAGAGTTTTGGCATTCAAGAGATCTCATCTTCTCTTCGATCATCTTAATCCTCCTATCAGCCTCGGAGGGTACTTCAACAATTATAACTCTTGGCGAGAACAAATCCTCCTGCCTATCCTCATTACAAGTGTGGTCCATGCTACATTGTACAGCACCTGTGGTGTCGAGGCCATAGCCATTTCCATTACCATTACCACCGTTAGCAAAACCAGTATGATGAAAACTTGCCGCATTTCCAACACCAACAGCGTGACCACCCTCTCCAGCAGTAGGGATGACTAAAGTTGGCATAGAATTGTCTGCACGAGGAGTTTCTATATGAGGAGGGTTAGAAGCAATCCTACCGTGTAACACCCCATCATTATCAACTCGTGCAATCAGAGGTTGCACTAAAGTCTGAAGTTGTGCCTGGCCACTAGCTACCCCTTGCATGACCTCCATCAGCTGTGCCATACGATCTCTCATCTCTTGTATTTCTACCTGCATCTGATCCATCAGTCTTTTCTGGTTTCCTCTGGTACCGTACCGGTGAGTTATCTGATCTGCAATCCTAAAACACTAGTGGAGCACAAGAAACAAGATAAGGTTAACAGTTTCGATGCACCTGCAAATGCGAGAAACATGCTAAAATGCAGACATGTATTTATGCAACAGGGAAATTTCCCCCTCGATTCTAGTTTCCAGGAAAAACATAACAATGGAGACCCTACAGACAAGCATAGAATACCAACTCCTCGTATATAGATCAAAAGCCAACAGGCAATGTACAAACTACAACTGAGTACAAATAAGGAAAGGACCTCAACCAACAAGCCTGGTGATGGTCAATACAACAAATAAACATCAAATACTACAACAGAAATAAACAAGACGATCAAGCAGGATGACGTGATCAGAAGTCCTCTAATAGCCTTAACGTCTCAGGATGATCCGGCCTAGCAAGTAATCCCTGAATAAGCAAATCCCGCTGGCCTATAGTATGTTGTAGGCTATCAACGTGATCCTCCAAAGCTTCTTCCCCGAAACATGCCTCAAGCCTGCATCTCTTGGAGTCAGCTCTCAACCTGAGATCCTTCAAGTTCACGATCGCTTCATTCAACCTGTATTCGCTGTCTCGTCTAAGTGATGCTTCTGCTGCAATTTCCCCATCTTTGGCATTAAGCCTTGCCTTCAACTTGTTGATATGAAGTTTTAACCTGTCTTCGCGCTCCTTGTTGTTAGTGAGCGTGGCATTGCGTTCGATTCAAACTTGGAGATCCTCAAGTAAGCCCTATCCAACTCTTCCTTCTTGGTGACAATAACACTGTGGACGACATTCAAATCCCAGGATGTGCGCTCTCTGTCACTAGGCTCCTTAGTCAGATCCGTACCCAGTTTATTCACAAGCTCGGTTTGTCTCCTGAAAGAATGAACTACATCAATCTTCTCACTTCGAAGCTGGATAATATCTTTCTCTAATTCTTCATAGCTCTTTTCAATTCTTCCTTCTCAAGCAAAACCTGATTATACTTCTGAATGTCTACTGTAGTAGGCTCTGCAATCTCAAGAGGGTGCACAGGCTTAGCAGACGGATATGGCATCATCACCTCCTTGGCTCTACTCTGAATCCAAACCAAATAGGGAGTGTATGCTTGAATATTGCTCTTTCCCAAGGCAACCTTCCCTCTCCTGTGGACATTACTCCAGGCATGTTCAACTCTAGCTAAGGTATCCCCCTCCAACAAACCAGTGAGATACAGAGATTCCTGTATCTCTTCATCCTTCGGAGGACCTCTCAGTGCATACCCAAACTGTCTGATAGCAATGGACGGGTTATAGTTTATGCAACCCTTCCTTCCGACCAGCGGGACGTTAGGAAAGCTTCCACAACTATAGATAATCTCAATGCCCAATACGTCCCTATCAAACCAAACAATATCTTCGGTGGACAATCTCATCAAGCGCTCAGACCATTCCGATGTACCAGCAGTAGCAGAGAATGGACCAGTCTTGGGAAGGTGGCTCCTGAACCACATATAGAGTAAAGGTGCACAGCAAGACACACTTTTCCCTCTCCTGTTCTCATTCTTGTAATGTACGGAGTGATAAACATCACCCAACAGAGTAGGTATGGGATTCTTCGAAGCAAAGATATGGAATGCATCCACATCTACAAAATCTGGGATATTCGGGAATAAAAGAATGTCATAAATACATAGGTCAAATATAGCGCTGAATACCACCCAACAACCTTTCTTAGCATACTGTCGAGCCTTATCCACAAGAAAAGGTAATGGAAACCCAAACATGCCATTTCTACTAGCTAACTTCCCTTTCAACTCAGAGGCATCCACATGTAAGGCCTTAGCAAGTTCAGTCAGATCTGGCTCTCCCTCAACATGATAGAATGGTATCTGGTTCAGAATAGGTACTCCCAACATATCAGAATACTCTTCTAATGTAGGCGCCAAAACAAAACTCTGAAAGGTGAAGCCTCGCAACTGAGGATCATAGAATTGCAGCAACGTCTGAAGGCCATTCAATTCATCCAAAGAAGGTTTTCAAACAACACTCAAAAGCCTCCCATAAGACTGTCTGAAGTCTTCCATAACCTTCTTGTCAACTAAAGAAATCAAACTTCGCAGAGTTCTAATATCAGGCGTAGGAAACGTGTAGGCCAAGGTCCTCCTCAAGGGCTCCATGTCAGCAATAAGAGAACAAGATCACCAGAATCCAAGAGGAAATATACACCTGCAACATAAACACATGTTAATGAAATGCAAATGAGAATGCACATGCAAATGCAAATGCAAACAGGGGATCAAGACTACTGTGCTGTTGGTCGAGAAGAAATAGCGCTTCGCCTTAGCAAGAACAAAGTACCGATAACAGGACCCACTGATAAACAGATTCATACTATAAAGAACCAGGTATTCTGAAAGCCAAGGTTTCCTGCATAACCCAATCCCTCTCACAGGTACGGACCTATCCATAGACAAAGGTTCAGCATCCTATGTGTTCATCAGCATTACAGACTTTCGAAAAATGATGATACGTTTACCATTTCTAGTTTGGCATCATCATCTCGTGAAGAGGCCTCACTTAGCTTAATCATAGATGATCGGTCCGCAGAGTCGACAATCCTCAAATCTGAAATCCTCTCAACGGCCCACTGGGCTGGAAAGAAAGTCATCAAAGAGAATCTCGTCTGAGCGCAAATTTCATGGGAACTAGTGCATGCCTATCATACAGGTTCACCACTACTTTTCGCTTCTAATACTAGGTTTGTACTCAATCCCAAGTCCGACTTATCACTCAGTGGAACTTCCCTCCCCACAGCATAGTAGTAATGATATATGATGCTAAAAATAAATGCGAGAAAGATAAATAAAGCACATATATACAACACACAAAAAAAAACAGACAAGCGCTAGGATTGACTCGCATAGGGAACCAGAGTCCCCAGCTGTCGCAACTGCGAAAAACAACCGGCGGAAAAAACAGAAGAGTCACCCCTTTCGTTATTTATCCCAAAGAGAGGGAAAGGAAACAATTGGAAAAACCTGACGGAAAAGGGAAAGACAAGGTCATCGCAACCATGTATGGATTCGGGAGTTGGTTACGCAAGGGGAAGGTATTAGCACCCCTCACGTTCGTTGTACTCGACGGGATCCACGCATTGTTGTCTATCTAAAAGGGTGTGTTGAAACTATCTAGCTAAAGGCTCAGGGACAAAATAAAAAGAAAAGAGAAGTGACTCGGCAGAGCATCGCCGCTCTGTGCCTACGTACTCCCTCGTGCAATGGGAAAGTCAGAGTCAACGTAGTTCGACTAACTACAGGTAAAGAAGGGGGAAGGTTGCTCGCCAAGACATCGCGTCTTGTGCCTATGTACTTTCATCTGATATGAAAGATCAGAGCGAACGTAGTTCAGGCTAAAAGGACCACAGGTTGGTTCAAAAGTTTTTTAGGCCCGAGTAGGGTTAACAAATAGTTCTAGTAGTTGATGTATGCAGCTCGACCATTGGAGACTTAGGCGTTACCGTTTGTGGTAGAACTAAGAGTTAACAACACTCTTTTATCTGAAAAGGTTTTCCTGAATAAGATCCCGAAGGATGAAAAAGATTTGAAGTGTTTTTGTATTTTTTCGAGAAGAAGTGTTTTGAACTTGATTTATAACCCATGTTGCACTAAAGACTATGATTTAGGAGCGAATGCGTCATATATCGTCCAAAGGACATATACTAACATTCTACACAATTGAGAGGCAACCACCCAATCATCATTTCCCAAATAGCTTAAGGCTTGTAGCGTACAACACTTGTCATTCTTTATTAAGTGTTTTATGAAAGTTTGAAGATGAGAAGAGAAGAGGGAAAACTAATGGGAGACTAATCAATCCTAAAAGTTATCATGCAAAGTACACCTAAAGTTGAGATTCAAAAGGGAACTACCTAATGTTATCATGCATGGTTAGGCACCTAATGTCTATCATAACCTCAAGAGGTTAGAGAACCTATAGGGAACATGGCAAAGAAAAGCAAAAAGAAGAAGAAGAAGAAGAAGAATGCATATGCAAATGAAAATGCAAACATAAGGTGCACAAATAGAATGAAAGTGGGAGGAAAATAGTGTGGGGCAGTAGCCTCCACAAGCCCATCTCAACCAAGCATGCATATGGAAATACAAGAAAAGAAAAGAAGAAGAAGAGCACAAGAAGAAATCGATCAAACAAGTGCAAGCCACACAAAGATGCATCAAAAGTGGGATGAAATGATCTAAGTTAAGCAACATCAACCACATCAACAAAACCAAACCAAATGAAAAGGTAAAACAAAACCCAAAACTAAGTGAGGATGGGAGACCAAAGGAGGGCAGCAAGGGCCTCATAATAGGTACTCAACCATGAGTATCACAAACCAAGTGCAAAGGAAGCACAAAAGAGTCCTCAAGGATCCATCATTTTAGGTATACTTCAAGTACCTCCTCAGGAGGGACTAAGATACCTTAAATGAGGTTCCAAAGTCATTGGACGGAAAGGAGATGAAAAGAAAAGAGCTCAAAAGCAATATCAATTCAATTCAAAAGGAAATGCAAGCAAAAAGCACAAAGAATGCAAGCAAACATCACATAGAAGTTCAAGTTAAAAGCTTAAAAAGAAACACACAAATGAATAAGGAAAACACAATATCATGACCTAAGATTGAACACACATCATCCTTAACATGTTAACAACATGAAACAAAAGTGATTGAGAGCTCAAAGGATCCAAAAATGTCATATCCGAATCAAATTAGGTCAAGGTACATGTGTGAACCTCCTTTGGTGGTAACTTGACTTGCAAGTTACCTCAAAAATAGGAAAATGGTTCAAAAATAATCAAATAAAATGCACAAGAAGGCTAAACAAGTTGGCAAACAGAAGCCAAGGGCATAAGGCCAATATCCCCTCAAAGAACCATCAAAATAAAATTAAATTCAAGATGTACCACTTTGAAATGGGAGAATCGAGGGTCAAAAGGAAAGCACCAAAAGTCAACCCTAAAGTCAACCAACTAGGGACAAAATGGTCCTAAAAAATTGTTCAACTCATCAAGAGTATAAGGACCAATTTTCATTCATTGGATCAAAGGGAAAAGGAAGAAACAATTAAAAGATCACACAATGTCATAATTTAAATCAATTAATACACTTCCAATATTAAAATCCAGTTCTAATTGAAAAATAAATCAAAAAATAAAATAAAAATTTTCCAAAATTAAAAGACATCTCAAAGTGTCTAAAAAATATTTTTGTGATTTTTTGGGATAATTGGAAGTAATTAAAATGATTTAAATACAAACATATAATAACCAAAAAATAAAAAATGAAAATAAAAATAAAATAAACAAACCAGCGGTGCAATTAGTAAAGGAAAACAATTCAAAATGGAAACTGGGCCAAAGGGGGGGGGGGGGGGGGGGGGGAGAATAACACTAGAGGCCCAAGCGCCCAAACAAAAATCAGGTTTCAAAAAAGATCCACCAAGGCTGGTCAAAATAAGGACCAGCGTGGAATGCATCTTGGGCCACTTGATCATCTGGTAATCCAATCACAAGGCCAACAACATTCCAACTCATTAATGACAAATTCAAACATAATCAAGTGAGCATGGTCAAAAGGTGGTACAGCGTGCGTCTTAATCGTGTGCGTTCATGAGAAAAGTCATCAGATCGTGTGGCCAGGACATCGTCTTCCCAAATGAAAAGTCAAACAAAAGTCCATGAACCAGAGGGCGGCCCGAGATCCCTTCCAGTCATCTTCTCTGGCCCCTCAACCACCGTGAAAAATTCCAGAAAAACACAGTTATGAAAACTCCACCAAAAATGACAAAATCAAAGTGCAAATTCATCCTCTCATCACGAGGAACTCAAATCCAACCATAGTTTTAACTTTTGAGCAATGAACAAAGCAAATTGAAAGCAAATAAGAAATGAGCATAAACTGTGAAACTCAAAATCAGCCAACCAAAACATCCAGAACTCATCTACACTTCACAAGGAGTTCAAATCCATGTTTCATTTGTTCTAAAAACTCAAGAATGAGCCAAAATCCAAACAACAAGATTTATGCACAAAACATAAATCACACCAAATGCCAGTTCATTTTACATATTAATGATCTACATTGTTTCTACGTCTCAAATATGCAATAATGGCAGAGAAACAAAGCTTAAATAGAGAGATATGGTGATTTTGAAATTACCTAGTGGAGCACCTCCACTAGGTCTTATCTTTGGCTGAACCTTCAATTTAACCACCCAGAAACGTTCCAAATACTTCAATGAAGCTTTTGATGAGCTCAATTCCACTTGATGATGGCCAAAACCCCAAAACCGATTCTCACTTTTCTCTCCTTTTTTCAAGTTTCTATTTCTGCAAATTCACCACCAAAACGAGCTCTGAGGGTTTGGGAAGCTTCCTATCCTTTTATATGTTGGGTTTAGATGAGAATGGTGCTTTAATTCATGCCCTAAAGCCCAATTGACAAATCAAATTTTTCTCACTTTTCTCACTTGCCATACTCATGTATTCTCTACTGCACCAACCTTAATTCTGTTCCAAATCAATTCCACATGGCTTGAGTTGATCAAAGGGCCAAGAATTAAGCCTTGTTTTGATTCTATGGTGGATTTCCAACTTATTACTTCATGATGAATAAACCATGAAAATGACCAACCAAATGACCTCTAATTGCAAATGTGAAATTGGCATTGTATTTAGAACATTATTTGCACTCGAAAAATGCATAAATTTTCCTTGAGCAAGTTCCAAATCAATTAAATCCCATTTTCTCATTTTAAGCCTTCTTTATGAAAAATTCAAACCCCAATTCTTCAACCCAAGCTCCAACCATGACAAGAGATGATTTGGTAATGCAAATGGCCCTATTTGGAGAAAGTTTCATGTTGAAAAGATTTTCATTTGAAGTGTGCAAGTTGGTGAAATGGACCTATACTTTTATGACCTATAATCTCACTTTACCAAAATACCCTTGACATGTAACCCTCATAACTAGAGTTCTACAAATCATATGGAATACTTCTAGTACTCTTTGGAAATCTAAGACCATGCCCTACAACTTTCATGTTGGCCAAAACTTGAGGAGAAACATCCTTCTAAGTCAAAAATGGCTTGGAAGTTGGTTGACTTTTGTTGACCAAAATCACATTCATTTGATGACCTGTAACTTGTCTGGATCATAACTTGAGTTCTATAAATCCAATCAAGGACTTCTAGTACTAAAACGAAAGCTAAAAGTTTCATGTTGGCCAAAAGTTGAGGAGAAACATCGTTCTAGGTCAAGAATGGCTTGGAAGTTGGTTGACTTTTGTTGACCAAAATCACATTCATCTGATGACGTGTAACTTGTCTGGATCATAACTTGAGTTCTATAAATCCAATCAAGGACTTCTAGTACTCAAAAGAAAGCTAAGAACATGCTTTACAAGTTTTATATTGGCCAAAAGTTGAGATGAGAATTGTATCTTGAGATATGTGGTCTTGAAGTTAGGCACTAAACAGGGAATTTTACACTGAGAACCCTAATTTAGTAACTTCTCACACTCTTGATCCTTGATGAGTTGATCTTGAAATGATATATTATACATCTCAACACAACATCCCGTGACCATAGGGACTTGGAATTAAGTTGTAACCTCTCTCAATTTCATAGTTAACTGAGGATTTACCAAATGAAAACCCTAGATGCCACACGTTTGACTGGGGCTTGCTCCACTTCACACAACAACTTGAATAAGCTCCAAATGGCTCTCAAAGCACTCAATGAGCTCTCTCAACATCTTATACCCATAATCATGAATTCACAATCCTCTGATGATCTTGAACTGGCCTCCAAGTTAGGAGCTGACCCACACACATCCATCTATTCTTTCACAAGACCCTTGACCACTTCAAGATGTCCTGATGACCAGTCAAGCTTGAGTAACACCCCTTGCTTAGGCTCAATACTCTGAGAAGACTTCTCTTGCTATGCACAACCTCTTGATCCCCTGTTCAATAAAATATGCTATGCAATGCAAATGCTAGAACATAATGAAATGAAATGAAACATAAACCAAGTTAAGAAAAGGTTGAGCAAATTTTGGGGTGCAACAATAGACACAGTTAGACCTGAGTTCTTTGAGAGACTAATCAGCAGTGTCAAAACAAACTTCTCTGACATTGTAGCCGTGGGAGTAAAAGTTGAGGCAGGGTTGAAGAGTGGAAAAGTGTCAAATTCAACTGCTAGCTCCACCACCGGCGCTACCAAAAAGCCAACCAGCAGCTTTCACAAAAAGAAAGAAGGTGAAGTGAGGGTCGTGACGCATGAAATAAGAGCACAAAGGAACCAGCGACAACGGTATCAACAACCACCGTAAGTGGCAGCAGTGACACCGGTCTTCCAACAACAACAAGTTTAGCAAGGTCCTTAGCAAGGGGCACCCAATCAGTATCAATAATATAGTCGGCAACCGTACAACAATCAGCAAGCGCAGCAGCCTCAAGCTCAGGCTCCGAGGGAAAATTACCGAAGTGGGAGGCCAAGTATACAACCCATACCCATGATTTATACAAAATTGTTTCCTATGCTGATGGAACGAGGGCTCGTCAAGACAAGGAAATTAGGTGCTCTGCCTAATCCTCTACCCCATTACTATAACCCAAACGTGCACTGTCCTTTTCAAGAAAATGCCCCCGGGCATGATCTGGAAGGTTGCTTCGCACTTCAGCACATTGTTTGAGAATTGAAAGAAAAGAAGATATTATCATTTGTGGACAATCACCCGAACGGTAAAGACAACCCTCTACCAAACCATGGTGGGGTAAACGCCATAACCGAAGTAGGGGAGGAGCCCAAAATGAAAATGGTCACAACAGCCTCTGAAGTAAAGATATCTTGAGTAGAATTGCATAAAAGGTTGGCTCAAGCATGGGTACTTAAGAGTTCTCATGAAAACTGTGAGGAATGCAGACTGAATCCACAGGGTTGTGACCTTGTGTAAAAGGATGTTCGAACATTAATAGATCGGGGAATGCTGCAGATTGGTAGCAAAAGGAAGAAGGAGGACGTGGCAGTAATCGAGCCAGTGTTCAATATGCCTGGAGAACCCAACAAAAGAGCGGTCTTCGGAAATAAAAACAATTATGCAACCAAGCAAAAAGCTGTCCGGCCAATATTCCGCGAATTTTTTTCATCCCTACCATCTTTTTAAAAACTTATTTCCAAAATACCACAAGTTTCAACAAATATACCAAAACGCCACTCTTTCAAAAAAATTGTTTTTTTGGCACAAGGGTGCCGCCCATTCAATGGGCGGAACTGTCATATTTTTTTAAGGTGCCACCCTTTCAATGGGCGGCAGTGACCAAATCTGATTTTTTTTTACGTTTTAATTAAGACACCGCCGCCCATTGAATGGGAGGCACCCTTGTGCCAAAAAACCAATTTTTTTGAAACTGTGGCATTTTGGTATATTTGTTGAAATGTATGGCATTTTGGAAATAAATTTCTAAAAAGATGGTAATAATGAAAAAAATTCATATTCCGCGATGACCCGGTGTCGCTACTGCGAAAATCGGCGCCGGCTGAACAGAAGAGTCGCCACCGTGCGTTATTTATCCCAACGGAGGGAAAGGAAACGCTCGAAGTAAACCTACCACAAAGACGGGAAAGGAATGGTCATCGCAACCAAATCCTGGATTCGGGAGTCGGTTACGCAAGGGGAAGGTATTAGCACCCCTCACGTCCGTCGTACTCGACGGGATCCATGCTTGTTTTCTGGTACGGATTGTTATTCTATCTATTCTACAGGTCTGAGGTTAAAAGAAAATAAAATGACTCGGAAAAGTATCGCACTTTATGCCTACATATTCCCGTCTGAAACGAGAAATCAGAGTCAACGTAGTTCGCCTACCTACTGGAAAGGAGGGGAAGGTTGCTCGCTAGGATATCGCATCCTATGCCTACGTACTTTCATACAGCATGAAAGATCAGAGCAAACATAGTTCGGGCCACGTACGACACAAGTCTGTCTTGATTGTTTTTATCTCCTTCTGAAAAGGGTTTTCTCCTGATTAAGAGTCCAAGCGGACAAAAATGACGTTTTTGATTGCTTTACAGTCTTTTACGCAAGAACCGTTTTTTATTGATGTTCATCCTTTTATTGTATTTTCTGATTGTTTTGAGAAAGAAGAGACAGCAACTCTAAAACCTATGGTTAAAATGGGAATCAAAATCTACCCTAATGTTGGCATGCATGGATGAGAACCTAATGTCTGTCATATTCCTCTCTTGCGCAGAGAGAAACAGAGATCCTAAGGGGATAAACGGAAAAGCAACAGCATATATACAGTAAAGCAGTAAAATGCATGAATGCAGTAGTACAAGCGAGGCAAGGGAGTCCCACTCAACCTCGAACCTAGAAAACAACAGTCAAAGTGAAACAACTTCACTTCAACCTCAAGGGGAAAATTAACAAACAATACAGTCAAGAAACTCAAACAATACATCACCAGCTCTACACAACACCAGCAGCTCTAAACAGCAAAACCTGACAGCACAAGCTCCTTCTTCTATCAGTCTTCAAGGCAATGAACTCCATCTTCCATCTTCAAGGGATTCTTCAAAGCAAGCTCTCCTAGATGATAAACAGTTCACAAGATGAGTTTGGAATGTTAAACAGTCTGCTGAGCACCAAAGGTGGCCTACAGAAAGTTAACATAATACAGACTGTTTCTCTCAAAGTTCTATCTCCTAGATACAGTCACTAATACTTCCAAAGGAGGGATGTGAGTATTAAGGAGAGACTTTTTAATCATTGAGAAGAATGGAGGCAAAAGAAGCCATCCATATTTGTGAAGAAATTTTCTATTCTAAGGCTCTCTCTAGCTCCTATGTCCTAGGTCTTCAAACAACTTCAAGCAAGCCAAGCATCTTCATCAAGCTTTGATCTTCAGCTTCAACTTTGTCTTCAATATGCTCCATAATCATGCTCTTCAAACCAAGCCCACACCCCAAGCAAAGCCCAATAAGCCCACACAAACAATATAAACCCCAAAAGGGCACACCATACAAGCACACAATTGTAAAATACACTAAAAATATTAATATAGTAGGGAAAATTCTAATATTATTTATAGGGGATCTACTATACCTACCCTTAATACCCTATATGCCCCAAGTCCTAATTCAATCTAAAAACCCAAAAGAAATTGTTTTAATGCACCTAAGTTGTGTATAAACCCTAATCTAACCATCCTAATATCCACTAATCAAAATTACCTAAAAATAATCCTAAAAATTATGGAATAAAATTCAGGGGTACCTAATATGTATATCTAATTGTCCTAAAAAGATTGGCCTAAAAAAAGTAATGGGAACTACCTAAACAAAAATTTACAAGATCATGTATCAACATAAAAGAAATAAAATGCAATAAAAGTAGAAAATATACAAAAAATACAAAAAATGCATGAAAGGAAAACATTTTTATTTTACATTTTTCTTGACAAAAATATGAAATGGGAGCAAAAATTCCCATTAAAAAATCATTAATTTTCAAATCGATATGATTTTCTAAAGTTTGAAATAAAATGGAAATAATTAAAATGAATTATGAAGGGAGTGGGTGCAGGAAGTAAACGTATCCAGTTCAATTCACACATGGGCCCAGACTGGGGGGTTTAGAAAGCAGTGCGCCAGGGCCCAATTATTAACCAGAAAATAAATGAAAAAACATAAAGAAAATGAGAAATCAGCGGTGCAATGAGTAATGGTTTTCAGTTCAAAATATACATGGGCCTTGATGGGGGGTGGGATTAGCAAGCTTCACTTAAGCCCAACAAGCCACCGTTTAATGAAACGGTGCGCTTCACTTGTTTTGAGTCCCCTCTCAAACTGGAATTGAATGTGGGCCGTTGGATCACGCGGGGGTCAAAAGGTCAAGCTAGCATCTGAGGGCTGGGAAGTCATCTTCTTCCTCCAACCTAGGGTTTGCAGAAACCACCATGGAAATGCAGACATGAAGCTTCATCTTCCTCCATACGAACTCCCTCATTTCTTCATCAATTCTTAAAATGTAAAACCCTAACATGCTTTAAATTTCATGCTGAACACGATTACAATCTCAAAATCCATTGAATCTCACTCAAACTTAAAACACGAATCAATCCTCAAGATTTGCTCAGAACTCAAAACTCACCATTCTTGGAATTGCTTACACTAAAATGCTCACCTCTTATCACTAATCAAATTCCACTAAAGAACTAAGGTTATCACTCAAAATTCAGGGAGTTCTTGGTCCAAACAGAAATCTTGTCCACAACAAAATCATCACCAATTCTCTTCAAACTTTCCAAAAATGATCTTCTAATGATTTCTAACCATTCTAACCTATCAAACTAACCTAATTATGCATAAATTAAGGTGCACGAAGAAAGTTGCAAACCTGGTAAAATCAAGTGAACAGATGGAGAAATCCTTCAATTCAGGCCTTCAATCTTTCCCAATTCCTTCACTGAGCAATCTTCTAGCTTCTGTATGCAAAAAGAATTGTTGAAATAGCTTGATTCTTGGAAACCGATTTTGAATTGCCACCTTGAAATTTCAATCACCAACTCTTCAATTCTCCATGGATTTGATCTCAATTCAATCTGCACAGCTTCGCTAGGGTGTATGGAATGTGTTTGTGTGGAAAAAATGAATGGAAATGAAGAAGAATGAAGAAATTGAACTTGACTTGCAATGAAAGATTCTTGATTTCACTCTCTCTTCTATGCACCAATTCTCACCAACCTTGCATATGAGCAAGTTACAATCATCTTATAGAGTGGTTTAGAATCATCTAGAACCATCTAGGATCATCCAATGAGAAATTGAACTTTTCATGTCATGACATTTTGAATCCAATTCTCCTTACATGCTATCTCATGCCATGGTCCTTGTACCCTTCAATTCTGACTTGAATTTCTCCCCATATGAGATTTAGGATGAGTTACAATGCCTAACCAACTTGTACATTGAGTTCTTTTGAGTTTTGGTTTGGTACCTTAATATGCAAGTAAGCCAATTCCAAAGCAGCCCTATGATCCAAGCCTTAAATCAAAATTGTGGCTGAACCATTGTTCTTAGAATGTCATTTGGAGTCAAAATGAGCTATTATATGACATGGTTTGGATTTATAGCTTGTGATTTCCAATTTTCAATTTCAACTTATTTAACTTATGCCTCCATTTTAGGCCATTTTTATCACTTTTTGATACAAGCCTTTTCAACATCTCATGACCTCCCTAATAGCCTTAAAACATCATTCTAATCAAGTTTTATGTTGAATATTTTTCCATTTGAAGCTTGGAAATAGGAGATATGGTCTTATGCTTGAAATGACCTATAACCTCCAAATGACCAAAATGCCCTTGGCTTGTCAAGATCATAAGTAGAGCTCCACAAATCATATTGAGGCATACCATACCTTTATAGAAAGCTAAGATCATGAGGAACAACTTTCATGTTTGCCAAAAATATATTTGAAAACTCCTTGATGGGAAAAAGTTGCTTGGAAGTCAAGTGACTTTCACAGATAAATTTCAGTGTCCTCTGGGGACCCATAACTTGCAAGAACCATAACTTGAGTTCTACAAATCTTCTTAAAGACTTCTAGTACTCAAATTAAAGCTATTGAGAAGCTCTACAAGTTTCATGTTGACCAAGAATTCATTTGACCAGGGGATTTTACTCAGAAACCCTAATTTAGAAACTTCTCTTCTTCTTGATTTCTTTTGATTTCTCCTTGGAACAACACCACATCCATATCCACATATCAAATGATGAATCCCACATCCTTTAAATGGGCCTTGATGCCTTTCAATCAAGCATTAGACCTAGGGTTGACCTAGAGTTGACCCAGATGAAACCCTAGTTGACTGTCTTCAACTGTAGTTCTTGTAACCACACCAATGACTTGTCTTGCTTTCAAAATGACCCTCTAGGTCTTCCATGATGTCTCTACACATTCCATGCCCTCAATTCATAATTCACAACTTCTCTGATGATCTTCAAATATCCTCAAGATAAGAGAGAAACCCACTGCTTGCCCTTTCTCAAAGCTTCACCTTCTTTCTTGGTGACTTGAATAGACTTGGGCTTGAATAAAAACCCCTTGGATATGCTTCTTGAGATAAGAATGGAACTTGACCCCTTGTTGGATGGCTTGCCCATGCTATGTTATGCAAATGAATGAAATATGTGCATGATCTACTATGCAAATGATAAAGCTGTGAAAACACAAATCAGGTAAAATAAGTTGGTCAAATTTTAGAGTGCAACACCCGGCACCCAAGTTTGGAAAGGACCAACCTAGGTTCGAGCCAAGAAGAGGACTTGGTCCTCACCCAAGATTTATAACGCCTAAATATGATTATTCATGGTGCAATGAGGTTATGGGAAAGAAGTATGAAAGTGACACCAACATTGTTGGGGCAAGAAAAATGACCCGAAGCGGTCGAATATATCAGCCTCGAGCAAGTCCTATGGTTCCTCAATCAACCGCTGTCATCCCTAAAGCTGCTACCGCTACTCCTAAGGAAGTTGTTCTGAAAGAAGCAAATCCTAAGGCACCCACTGGAAAAGGGAAAGAGATCCTCAAAGATGACAAAGAAGAATTCTTAAGAATCATTCGTCAAAGTGACTAATGAGTGGTGGATCAACTTAATCAAATGTCATCGAAAATTTCGTTCATATCACTATTGCTGAGCTCCCCTGCACACCGCCAAGCCTTGATGAAGATATTGACACAAGCTCACGTGACAAAAGATATCACAGTCAGACAATTTGACTCAGTCGTTGCCAACACCACAGCATGCAATACCTTGAGCTTTGGCGATAGTGATCTGACAGCTGAAAAGCGCAAGCACAATCATGCCTTACACATGTCTATCAAATGTGAAGAATGTAACAGCCCAATTTTCATTAATTAATTAGTAAGGTTAATTAATTTAATTATTGGATTATTTGGTAGATAATTAATGAGGGAAATAGAATGGAAAGAAAATAAGGAAGTATATAAGGAAAGTGGAAGAGGAAAGAAAAGATAGTAAGAAAAAGGAAATAGAAGAGAAAGAAATAGAGAAAGAGGAGAAAAGACAAGAGAAGAGGAAAATTGGAAGAATCATCAAGAATCAACTTCAAGTTTCGATTAATCGAGGTAAGGGTGAGAAACATTATTATTTGATCAATGTGTGTGATTATTTATGCTTGGGTTGGGTTTTGGATGTTTTTCTACAATTTCCATTTTAGGGCAGAAGTTGGATTTATCGGTAGAATGGATAATTAATCGGATAGAATCTGTTGTAAGTGAGGTAGAATAGTCGAGGTTTGTGATACTAAGGCTATTGGGACTGATTGGATGAGAATCGGTCGGTTTTGGAGAGGGATTGAATTTCTGAACAGTGGGGAAATTCTGATCGCAGACCTTCGCTAGCTATTCGCTAGGCGAGCTGGTCGCGAGTGTTCGCTGGCTCCTCGCCTAGAGAGCCTGCAGCGAACGAAAACATAATGTTTTTGGTCTGTTTCGCTGGTAGCGAGTATGGTAGCGAGCATGTTCGCTAGGGCCTCGCTGAGCGAACTGGGAGCGAAGCCTTCCAGTGGCTTCTGTTGGGGTTCGCGAGCTTGTTCGCTAGGCGAACAGGTAGCAAGTGTTCGCTAGGTGCTCGCCTAGCAAAGTGGTGGCGAGTATGACAACATCTTGTTTTCTGTGATTTTCATTCCATGTTGTGTTGTGGTTCGGTCGGGTTCGATTATTAATGGAATAAAATGTTATATGTTGTATGTGTATGTGCTGTGGGTAGCCGTAAGGTGTGAATCCTAGATGTTGGATTAATTGATATTATGTGTCCGTTTGGCATTTGCATATGCATTGTTAATTTGATTAGAATGCATAATGTGTTGTAATTGAATACGTTGCCGTTGGCACGATATTGTGGACTAATACATGGGAACATATTGCTAGATATGTGTGTATTGTTTAAAATTGAACTGATATTGATTGTGAATGCATATTATGTTGTATGCGATAATGTGTGAATAATGCATGGGAGCATATTGTTAGGTATGCGTGCATTGTTTGGTGAACATGTTGACGAAAAGTATGAATACTTGATTATTTGACTTGTTGTGTGTGCAATCTTATTTTAATTCTTGAAGGGAGGAATTATGTGAATGCATGGGATTAAGATGTGAGATTGGTCTTAAGTGCATTTGGTTATTGATTGCATATGCATCATTTAGTCAAGAGGCAATGTCTGCTAGTTTCGTGGAGACTAGTGGCTTGTCCCAAACCTAGAAGGGTGGGTTTGAAAGCCTAGGGGACGGGCTTTGTTGTTATCGGTCTAAAAGGGTGGACCCGGTTTAAGTGTAAAAACCGAAAAATGATAACAAGTGTTGGTACCACATAGCATTGAGTTGTGATTGAGTCACATAGCATAAATGTCATTGATATATGAAGTATGCTTGTGAATGTGATGTGTTTGGGTGATTGTGAAATATGCATGAAGGGATATGCTTGATGCTTGTTCATATTTATTTATAATTATGACGTGATGAATATGACTATGAAACGAATTATGGTGAGAAATGTGAATTTTATATAATGACTTCTTGTATATATATAATCTTATGCATTGATTATTATGGTAATATTTCTCACCCTTCTGCTGTTTTATGATGCTCTGTGAGGCATTGCAGATTAGGTTGCTGGAGGTTTCTTTTGTGAAGTATAGCTTCATTCTTTTGAGTCGGACTGCTCTGATTATGTAACACCGGGTAGTTAGGCTTGTATAACATTCTTTTGTGATACATTTGTGATGTATCAATTGATAATGTTTCATAACATGAATGATTGATGAACCAACTAGATAACATGTATTTATGTGATTAAATGTTTTGAAGCAATTTAAATGTTTTAATCTTCCGCTTTAATTTTTAATATCGAGACGTGGGTGTAAGGACCAAGTTCCTCTATTTTGAAAACTATCCCACAGTTGCATATTTGTATAGAGCAGGCGTTGAATGTTTTATTGGTGATAATGTGACATACTTCTTTTATACCGTATTTTAAAGCATACTCTGATAAATTTTATATGTGCCTATATATATATTTATTGTTTATTTGGGGGTATAGAAGGGGGTGCTACATTAAGTGGTATCAGAGCAGGTCGGTCCGTCCGGCCAAGTTGTTAGTGCATTGTTCTCTGAGTATATTGATATGTGTGTGTTACACTATCGATATTGGTTGTTCTCACGTGGTTCTGTTGTTGGAATTCATTAAGATGGTTGCAGGTAGGAATGACGAAGCAATTGCGGAGGCTTTAACAAGATTGGCTGGGGCAATTGGGCAGAATTCTCAGGCCAATGTGAATGTGGGGAATAATGCTGATGATGAATTCCGTGCTTTGGGAAGGTTCCAAAGGAATAATCCACCGATGTTCAAGGGAACCCACGAGCCTGACAAAGCACAAATTTGGTTGAAAGCTATTGAGAAGATTTTTCGGGTTATGAATTGTTCGGATGCACAGAAGGTGCAGTTCGTAACTCATATGCTCCAAGAGGAAGCCGAAGACTGGTGGGGTAACACTCGCCAAAGATTTGAAGAGGATGATATTGTGATCACTTAGGATCTTTTTAGAGAGACATTTCTGGAGAAGTATTTTCCAGAAGATGTGCGGGGAAAGAAAGAGATTGAATTCCTTGAGCTGAAGCAAGGTAATTTGACGGTAGCTGAGTATGCGGCAAAATTTGAGGAGTTGATCAAGTTTTGTCCTCACTATAACACTGTTAATGCCGAGAGATCTAAGTGTCTCAAATTTGTGAATGGCTTGAGACCTGAGATCAAACAAGCTATTGGTTATCAGGAAATCCGACGATTTTCTGAGTTGGTAAACAAGAGTAGGATTTACGACGAGGATTGTAGGGCTCGATCTAGCCACTACAAGAGCCTAAGTGATAAGAAAGGAAAGAGTCAATTTAGAGGGAAACCTTACGTGACTCCTGCTGATAAAGGGAAACAAAAGGTTGGTTTCGGTAAGAAGCCAAGTGGGGGAGTTTCTACTCTGGTGAGATGTTATAGGTGCGGGGAAGGGGGACACCGTGCTTCGGAATGCAAGAGTGTTGAGAAGACGTGTTTTAAGTGTGGCAAGCCAGGCCACAAAGCTCTTGAGTGCAGAGGCGGTACGGGTGTGACTTGCTACAATTGTGGCGAGCAAGGACACATTAGTACCAAATGTGATAAGCCGAAGAATAATCAAGGGAGCGGAAAAGTGTTCGCTCTATCTAGATCTGAGACTGCTAGTGAAGATCGATTGATCCGAGGTACGTGTTTTATTAACGGTATACCTTTGATCGCTATAATTGATACCGGAGCTACACATTCTTTTATTTCGTTGGAGTGTGTTAGAAGGTTGAATCTTGAGATGTCTGTTATTGGTAGTGGCATGGTTATTGATACTCCTGCTATGGGTTCGGTAACTACATCGTATGTGTGTTTGAATTGCCCTTTGAGTATTTTCGGTAGAGACTTTGGGATTGACTTAGTGTGTCTTCACTTAGATCAACTTGACTTCATTCTTGGAATGGATTGGTTGAAATTCAATAGGGTTTATATTAATTGTTTTGATAAAACGGTTATTTTTCCTGAATCGGACGTTGAAAGGGATTTGTTTATGACGGCGAAGCAAGTGAAGGAATCGGTACAGGATGGTGCAAAGGTATTTATGTTGATGGCAACTTTGAGTATTGGTGAAAGTGGAGCAATTTACGTTTTACCAATTGTTCGAGATTTTCCGGAAGTTTTGCCTGATGAGATAAGAGACTTATCGCCGGAAGGAGAGGTGGAGTTTACGATCGATTTGATTCCTGGAACTAGTCCGATATCGATGGCTCCGTATCGTATGTCCGCATCGGAACTGAAAGAGTTGAAGAGTCAACTTGAAGATTTACTTGATAAAAGGTTTATTCGTCCGAGTGTGTCATCGTGGGGTGCACCAGTGTTGTTGGTTAAGAAGAAAGAAGGTTTTATGAGACTTTGTGTGGATTATAGGCAATTGAATAAGATGACTATCAAGAATAAGTATCCACTTCCGAGGATTGATGATTTGATGGATCAGTTGGTTGGTGCAAGCGTGTTTAGTAAAGTAGATTTGAGGTCTGGGTATCATCAGATTCGTGTGAAAGCTGAGGATATTCAGAAGACTGCTTTTAGAATGAGGTATGGACACTATGAGTATTCTGTTATGCCATTTGGTGTGACTAATGCACCAGGTGTATTTATGGAGTATATGAATAGGATTTTCCATCCTTATTTGGATAAGTTCGTTTTGGTGTTTATTGATGACATTTTGGTCAACTCGAAGAGTGAAGAGGAGCATGCCGAACATTTGAAGATTGTGTTGTCTGTGTTGAAAGAGAAGCAATTGTATGCGAAACTTTCTAAGTGTGAATTTTGGTTGAAAGAAGTGAGTTTCCTTGGTCATGTAATTTCAAGTGAAGGTATTGCGGTTGATCCATCGAAAGTTGAAGCGGTATCGCAATGGGAGACTCCGAAATCAGTTTTTGAAATTAGAAGTTTTCTTGGTTTAGCGGGTTATTACCGTAAGTTCATTGAAGGATTTGCTAAGTTATCATTGCCGTTGATGCAGTTGACTAGGAAGGGTCAAGCTTTTGTTTGGGATGCCAAGTGTGAAGAGAGTTTTCAGGAACTTAAGAGAAGATTGACGACAACCCCTGTTCTGATTTTGCCAACTCCGGAAGAGCCGTTTGTTGTGTATTGTGATGCTTCTTTGATGGGCTTGGGAGGTGTGTTGATGCAGAATAATCAAGTGGTAGCATATGCTTCGAGGCAACTCAAAGTGCATGAGAAGAATTATCCAACGCATGACTTAGAGTTGGACGCCGTTGTATTTGTACTAAAACTTTGGAGGCATTATTTGTTTGGTGCGAGATTTGAAGTGTTTAGTGATCACAAGAGTTTGAGGTATCTTTTTGATCAAAAGGAATTGAATGCAAGACAAAGAAGATGGTTAGAACTTTTGAAGGATTATGATTTTGGGTTGAATTACCATCCGGGTAAAGCGAATGTGGTAGCGGATGCGTTGAGTCGGAAATCGTTACACATGTCAATGATGATGGTAAGAGAGTTGGAATTGGTTGAGCAATTTCGTGATTTGAGTTTGGTTTGCGAGGAGACTTCCTATGGAGTTAAACTTGGAATGTTGAAGCTTACTAGCGGTATTTTGGATGAAATTCGAGAAGGGCAGAAATCTGATTTGAGTTTAGTGGATCGGTTGACTTTGATCAATCAAGGCCAAGGTGGTGATTTTCGGATTGATGAGAATGGTATTATGAGATGTCTTGATAGAGTTTGTGTTCCAGATATTGATGAGCTAAAGAAGAGTATCTTTGAGGATAGACATCGTAGCGGATTGAGTATTCATCCGGGTGCTACTAAGATGTATCAAGATTTGAGGAAAGTATTTTGGTGGCCTCGTATGAAGAAGGATATTGCCGAATTTGTGTATTCTTGCTTGACTTGTCAGAAGTCGAAGATTGAGCATCAGAAGCCGTCGGGTTTGATGCAACCGTTGTTTATTCCTGAGTGGAAATGGGATAGCATTTCTATGGATTTTGTGTCTGGATTACCGAGGACGCCGGGTAATTTTGAAGCTATTTGGGTTATCGTGGATAGATTGACTAAATCTGCTCACTTTATTCCTATGGGAATGGATTATCCGTTAGAGAGATTGGCCAGGTTATACATCGAGAGGATTGTCAATTTGCATGGTATTCCGTCTAGTATTGTGTCAGATCGGGATCCGAGATTCACTTCGAGATTTTGGGAGAGCTTGCAAAGTGCTTTGGGTACGAAGTTGCGTTTAAGTTCAGCTTATGACCCTCAGACAAATGGTCAGACCGAGAGGACTATTCAATCGCTCGAGGATCTTTTGAGAGCTTGTGTGTTGGAGAAAGGAGGAGCTTGGGATAGCTACTTGCCTTTGATTGAGTTTACTTACAACAACAGTTTTCATTCGAGTATTGGTATGGCACCGTTCGAAGCTTTGTATGGTAGATGGTGTAGGATGCCATTGTGTTGGTATGAGTCGGGAGAGGGTCTTGTAGTTGGAACCGAGATAGTTCAGCAGACTACAGACAAGATTAAGATGATTCAAGAGAAGATGAGGATTTCTCAAAGTCGTCAGAAGAGTTATCATGACAAGAGGAGGAAGGCACTTGAATTTCAAGAGGGGGATCATGTGTTTCTTCGGGTTACTCCAATGACTGGTGTTGGTAGGGCATTGAAGTCGCGTAAGTTGACGCCGCGTTTCATTGGTCCTTATCAGATTTTGCAAAGGATAGGAGAAGTGGCCTATCGTGTGGCTTTACCGTCGTCGCTTGCTAATCTCCATGATGTGTTCCATGTATCTCAGTTGAGGAAATACATTGCGGATCCGTCTCATGTAGTCCAAGTAGACGATGTGCAGGTGAGAGATAACCTAACTGTGGAGGCATCACCTATGCGGATAGAGGATCGGAAGTTGAAGCAACTTCGAGGCAAAGAGATTTCTTTGGTGAAGGTCGCTTGGGGAGGACCGACTGGTGGAAATGTGACTTGGGAACTGGAGAGCCAAATGAGGGAGTCTTATCCAGAACTGTTTGAACCAGGTAACATTTTCGAGGACGAAAATTCCTAAAGTGGGGGAGGGTTGTAACAGCCCAATTTTCATTAATTAATTAGTAAGGTTAATTAATTTAATTAATTGACTTATTTTAATTATTGGATTTATTTGGTAGATAATTGATGAGGGAAATAGAATGGAAAGAAAATAAGGAAGTATATAAGGAAAGTGGAAGAGGAAAGAAAAGATAGTAAGAAAAAGGAAATAGAAGAGAAAGAAATAGAGAAAGAGGAGAAAAGAGAAGAGAAGAGGAAAATTGGAAGAATCATCAAGAATCAACTTCAAGTTCCGATTAATCGAGGTAAGGGTGAGAAACATTATTATTTGATCAATGTGTGTGATTATGTATGCTTGGGTTAGGTTTTAGATGTTTTTCTACAATTTCCATTCTAGGGCAGAAGTTGGATTTATCAGTAGAATGGATAATTAATCGGATAGAATCTGTTGTAAGTGAGGTAGAATAGTCGAGGTTTGTGATACTAAGGCTATTGGGACTGATTGGATGAGAATCGGTCGGTTTTGGAGAGGGATTGAATTTCTGAACAGTGGGGAAATTCTGATTGCAGACCTTCGCTAGTTGTTCGCTAGGCGAGCTGGTCGCGAGTGTTCGCTGGGTCCTCGCCTAGCGAGCCTGCAGCGAACGAAAACAGAATGTTTTTGGTCTGTTTCGCTGGTAGCGAGTCTGGTAGCGAGCATGTTCGCTAGGGCCTCGCTGAGCGAACTGGTAGCGAAACCTTCCAGTGGCTTCTGTTGGTGTTCGCGAGCTTGTTCACTAGGCGAACAGGTAGCAAGTGTTCACTAGGTGCTCGCCTAGCGAAGTGGTGGCGAGTATGACAGCATCTTGTTTTCTGTGACTTTCATTCCATGTTGTGTTGTGGTTCGATCGGGTTCGATTATTAATGGAATAAAATGTTATATGTTGTATGTGTATGTGGTGTGGGTAGCCGTAAGGCGTGAATCCTAGATGTTGGATTAATTGATATTATGTGGCCGTTTGGCATTTGCATATGCATTGTTAATTTGATTAGAATGCATAATGTGTTGTAATTGAATATGTTGTCGTTGGCACGATATTGTGGACTAATACATGGGAACATATTGCTAGATATGTGTGTATTGTTTAAAATTGAACTGATATTGATTGTGAATGCATATTATGTTGTATGCGATTATGTGTGAATAATGCATGGGAGCATATTGTTAGGTATGCGTGCATTGTTTGGTGAACATGTTGATGAAAAGTATGAATACTTAATTATTTGACTTGTTGTGTGTGCAATCTTATTTTAATTCTTGAAGGGAGGAATTATGTGAATGCATGGGATTAAGACGTGAGATCGGTCTTAAGTGCATTTGGTTGTTGATTGCATATGCATCATTTAGTCAAGAGGCAATGTCTGCTAGTTTCGTGGAGACTAGTGGCTTGTCCCAAACCTAGAAGGGTGGGTTTGAAAGCCTAGGGGACGGGCTTTGTTGTTATCGGTCTAAAAGGGTGGACCCGGTTTAAGTGTAAAAACCGAAAAATGATAACAAGTGTTGGTACCACATAGCATTGAGTTGCATTGAGTTGTGATTGAGTCACATAGCATAAATGTCATTGATATATGAAGTATGCTTGTGAATGTGATGTGTTTGGATGATTGTGAAATATGCATGAAGGGATATGCTTGATGCTTGTTCATATTTATTTATAATTATGACGTGATGAATATGACTATGAAACGAATTGTGGTGAGAAATGTGAATTTTATATAATGACTTCTTGTATATATATAATCTTATGCATTGATTATTATGGTAATATTTCTCACCCTTCTGCTGTTTTATGATGCTCTATGAGGCATTGCAGATTAGGTTGCTGGAGGTTTCTTTTGTGAAGTATAGCTTCATTCTTTTGAGTCGGACTGCTCTGATTATGTAACATCGGGTAGTTTGGCTTGTATAACATTCTTTTGTGATACATTTGTGATGTATCAGTTGATAATGTTTCATAACATGAATGATTGATGAACCAACTGGATAACATGTATTTATGTGATTAAATGTTTTAAAGCAATTTAAATGTTTTAATCTTCCTCTTTAATTTTTAATATCGAGACGTGGGTGTAAGGACCAAGTTTCTCTATTTTGAAAACTATCCCACGGTTGCATATTTGTATAGAGCAGGCGTTGAATGTTTTATTGGTGATAATGTGACATACTTCTTTTATACCGTACTTTAAAGCATACTCTGATAAATTTTATATGTGCCTATATATATATATATATATATATATATATATATATATATATATATATATATATATATATATATATTTGTTGTTTATTTGGGGGTATAGAAGGGGGTGTTACAAAGAAGACACGCTAGCCAGAGTGCTTGTCGATACAGGATCTGCACTTAATGTGATGCCTAAGAAGACTCTAGCTAAATTGGCCTACCGAAGAGCTAAAGTGAGGCCTACTTCCCTAGTGGTGAAAGCTTTCGACGGCTCGAGAAGAACTGTGATAGGGGAAGTTAATCTACCAATCATGATAGGCCCTCAGAGCTTCGACTTCACTTTTCAAGTAATGGATATCAATCCAGCTTACAGTTGTCTACTGGGAAGCCCATGGATACACACAGCAGGTGCTGTCACTTCCACTCTACACCAGAAGATGAAGTTCGTTGTTAATGACCAATTGGTCATAGTTCATGGAGAAGAGGACCTGATGGTGAGTAACCTGTCCTCCTTCAGATACATAGAAGCTGACGAAGACGCACTTGAAACCACTTTCCAAGCCCTGGAAATTGACCGTGTTGTGTTGGTCGACGAGTCAGCAATAACTCATGGTCCATATTTTGCTTCCGTTTAGAGCATCAAGGCTGCAATGAAAATGGGACTTCCATTGGGATGGTTGGAGATTATAGAAGTCAACGCTCGTCCAAAAAAAGACAGACAAGGGTTGAGTTACAAACCAACTTTAGAAGATGCACCTGAAGAAAGCATCATGAAGAAAAAGTCCTTGGAGGAGATATTCACGAGTGGCAGAGTGCAAGTGAACACCATCATAGTTGAAGAAGAAGAAAGCAACCTGGATAGCCTGGTGATCTGAGGCAGAGCAGCTTTGCACAACTGGTAAATTGTGGAAATCTCTGTCTTTTTACCTTTAGAGTAATTCATTTGCTTGTTAGCTTTGTTTTCTTCAAAATTCTTGGTCTTGCCCAAGGCCAGTGAATCATTTTGTATGGGCCACTTTGCAATTTGAAAAGATTTATGAATGAAAAGTGTTTTTGTTAAAACTCGTGTTTTGTTTTCTGCTTATCATCTTCACTCTTTTTGATAAAAGGAAAAATGGCAATTCTTTTTTTAAAACTTAAAAATAACCCATCGTCTGCATGTCTGTTTGTGTGTGTCTAATCATTCTCAAAACCATCCAGAACACCTCCACCACCCACATAATTCATTGATCATTCGGTTCCTTTTGGTAGTAGTCCATTTGTCTTTCAAGCCAAAGAAGAGAGCAACGAAGACTCAGAGAACCTTGAAGAATTGAGGAGGATGACCGAATACGAAGATGCCTGTCTTCAGTCGTACAGAGAACAGATCGACGTTGTCAACTTGGGTTCTGAAGAAGAAAAAAGAGAAGTCAAAGTTTGAGCATCGTTGGGATCAGAGGTCAAGAGCAGACTGATAGCACTCCTCAAAGATTACATGGATGTATTTGCTTGGTCTTATCAAGATATGCCAGGGTTGGACACCGACATTGTTATGCACAGGCTCCCTTTAAAGCTAGATTATCCTCCAATCAAGCAGAAGCTTCGGAGATCCAGACCCGACATGGCCCTCAAAATCAGAGACGAAGTCAAGAAGAAAATTGATGCAGGCTTTCTGGCAGTATTAAAATATTTGGATTGGGTGGCCAACATTGTGCCTGTCCCAAAGAAGGATGGCAAAGTCAGAATGTGTGTAGACTACAGGGATCTGAACAAAGCTAGTCCAAAGCACGATTTCCCTCTTCCGCATATTGACACTCTGGTGGACAACACAGCCTGTTTTGCAGTATTCTCATTCATGGACAAATTTTTCGGTTACAACCAAATAAAGATGGATCTGGCCGACATGGAGAAAACAACTTTCATTACACCCTGGGCCACCCATTGTTATAAGGCCATGCCCTTCGGTCTGAAGAACGCAGGAGCAACGTATCAACGAGATATGGTCATACTCTTCCATGATATGATGCATCAGGAGATTGAGGTGTATGTAGACGATATGATTACAAAATCTCGAAATGAAGAAGACCACTTGGACCATCTGCTGAAGTTATTCAAAAGACTTCGAAAGTATTAATTAAGGTTGAATCTAGCTAAGTGCACCTTTGGCGTTCATTCTGGCAAACTAATCGGTTTCATTATTAGTCAACGAGTAATTGAAGTAGATCTCGACAAAGTTAGAGCAATTTAGGAAATGCCCCACTCCTCAAACAGAAAAATAAGTCAGAGGCTTCCTTGGACGGCTGAACTATATCTCCAAGTTCATTTCCAATCTGACGCCTGTCTGCATTTCCTTGTTGCGAGAGTCGTTACTCCCCTTTAGAGAAATCCTGTTGTGCCCTAGCCTAGGCAGCCAAGCGTCTGAGACAATATATGATTTTCCATACTACGCTGTTGATCTCCAAGATGGACCCGATAAAGTACATCTTCGAAAAGCCAGCTCAAATTGGAAGGTTAGCCAGATGGCACATGCTCTTGTCAGAGCACGATATACAATATGTCGCTCAAAAATCCATCAAAGGTAGTGTCTTATCAGAACATCTTGTCGAGCATCCGGTAGACGCGTATCAACTGCTCAAGTTTGAATTCCCAGATGAAGATGTAATGTACATACAATGTCAGAAATTATAACCTGGTCCTGAAGAAGGTCCCGAACCTAGATCCCGTTGGGAGATCATGTTTGATGAGGCATCTAACAAGAATGGGCATGGTACTGGAGTTGTCTTGAAGAATCCAACTGGAGGGTATACTGCCGTTACTGCCCGACTCTGCTTCTCCTGTACCAACAATATAGCCGAGTATAAAGCTTGCATCCTGGGACTAGAAGCTGCTATTAATCTCCGTATTAAAATCTTGGAAGTGATCGGCGATTCTGCTTTAGTAATCTACCGGGTCAGAAAAGAGTGGGAGACCCGAGACGAAAAGTTAATGCCTTACAAAGATCATATTCTGGAAATAATTGAATACTTTGATGAAATCACTTTCAAACACGTGCCAAGAGTAGAAAATCACATTGTTGATGCTTTAGCCATGCTAGCATCAATGTGGAAGGTCCAGTTTGTTAACGAGGCACCTCTGATTTGCATTGAAAGAAAGACTGTACCAGCTTATGTCATTATGGTAGAAGAAGAGTCTGATAAGAAGCCTTGGTTCCACGACATTAATAGATTCCTTCAAAACCAGGAATATCTGGTTGACGCATCCAGAATTGACAAAAGAGCCATACAAAGGTTATCATCCAAATTTTTCATCAACAATGGCGTCCTGTAAAAGAGAAACCACGACATGGTTCTACTCAGATGTATTGACCGAAAAGAAGCAGATCTGCTAATGACTAAAGTGCACGAAGGGACATTCGGCACTCATGCCGGTGGCCATGCCATGGCGAAAAATATTTTAAGGGCTGGATATTTCTGGTTGACCTTAGAGATAGACTGTATCCTCTTTGCTCGAAAGTGCCACAAATGTCAAGTCTACACCGACAAAGTGCATGTTTCTTTGCATCCTCTCAACATGATAACATCACCATGGCCATTCGCTATGTGGGGCATAGACATGATTGGGGAAATAGAGCCAAAAGCTTCCAACGGCCACCTGTTCATCCTTGTCGCAATTGATCATTTCACCAAATGGTCAGAAGCAGCATCGTATGCGAACGTAACCAGGAAAGTGGTCGCCCGCTTCATCAAGAAAGAGATTATTTTTCGGTATGACATCCGTGACCAAATCATCACTGACAATGGATCAAATCTAAATAACAAGATGATGAAAGAACTTTGCGATGACTTCAAAATCAAGCATAACAATTCTTCTCCATACAGACCGAAAAAGAACGGCATTGTCGAAGCTGTAAATAAGAACATCAAGAAAATAGTACAAAAGATGGTCATGACCTACAAAGATTGGCATGAGATGCTACCATTTAATTTGCATGGGTATATAACCTCGGTACGCACTTTGACAGAGGCAACCCGCTTCTCCTTGGTTTACGGAATGGACGATATACTACCGGTCGAGGTCAAGATACCTTTGTTAAAGATCTTAATGGAAGTTGAGCTTGAAGAAGCCGAGTGGATAACAGACATGTGTCACGGCCAGATTTATCAACAAAAGCGGATGACAGACATGTGTCACAGCCAGATTTATCAACAAAGAATGAAAAGTGCTTTTGACAAGAAAGTTCATCTCAAGGAATATAAGAAAGGAGAGCTTGTGCTCTGAAAAATCCTACCTACACAGATAGACATGCGTGGGAAGTGGATGACTAACTACGATGGCCTCTTCATCGTAAAAACTGTCTTCTCCAAAGGATCTTTGATTCTTGAAATGATGGATGGTGAATAGCTCAAGTACCCCATCAATTCAGATGCAGTGAGAAAGTATTACGCCTGAACAGAAAATCCTAGAAAGATGACTCAAGAAAAGGGGCGCCTCAAGCATATCGGAAGTCTGAAAGAACAAAAAGGGCTAATGCAAGGGCAAAGCCTCGTCAAGAGTGTTGAAGAAAATCACCGTCTAACATTCTCGTCAGAAGCAGCAAAGCATATGGGTCGCTAGTTAGTAGGACCAGATCATTGTTGGATTTTGTAACCCTTTTTGTTTGCCATTTTTCAAAAAAAAAATTGTATTTGTTCCCGAGACTCTACCCTTTGTAAAATTCTCGTCTATTAATGAAATCATACTTCGGACCAATCATTTTTATGATCTATGTTTTTGTTATGCAAATTTCACTTATTCATTAACAATGATTTTTGAAAAGCAAAGTATTTTGAAGATTTAAAATTTTGGTTTAAGAAAACTAATTTAACAAAGCACGTTAAAACTCTAGAGGTGATATGACCTTATTACACTACTCTCAAGAGTAATAAAAGCTTGCTACCATCTCCGACCAAGGATGTGCCCGACGGTTACCCCGCTGGTAGAACAAGATTCCTCTTCTGTAGGTTTGCAAGAGCATTGATCACTTTCAGAGAATCGTTACTCTCCCCGGATAGAGCTTCATCTAAGATTATGGTGCCAAGACTCAGTGTGATGGGTTTCTTCCTTGCATTTCTTTCTTTGTTTCTTCCTTCTCCCTCGTGGGTCGGTCCGCATTTGCATTTGCATCATATCATTAGCATACACATTTTTTTGCATTTGCTTTGGTTGCTGCTTTCCTGGCATTCGTCATTGAGATCATTTGGTCGTTACCAATCTTTGTGTCATCCTGTTTGTCACGGGCTCGCTTCGCGGTTTGATCCCCAAACCTTGTGATAGTTGTTTTTACCTCTGGAGGATAGTTGTGACTAGTAGTATCTGATGCTACCTGATGATTACCAAGATGACTAGTTGTTACTGAGGATTGTCTCTGAGATCGGGTCGCCACCAACTTTGTTCAGTAAGTCCAGTGATTATTGGCATCGTTTAAATCCAATGGTTATTGGTATCTTTGATTTGGTTATCACCAGTCCTTTGTAAGTCCAGTAGTTATTGGCATCGCTTAGATACCCTATTGTTATTGGTACCATGAGTTGTTTGTTACCAACTTCCCCAGTTCAATTCCAGTGGTTACTGGCATTTGTTTAAAAACCCAACTGTTATTGGTGTTGCACCCCAAAATTTGCTCAACCTTTTCTTGCCTGATTTATGTTTCATGGCATTTCATTTGCATAATTACATCATGTACATAGTTCAATCATTTGCATATCATAGCATGGGATGCATCCAACAAGGGATCAAGGTGTCTATCAAGAGAAGATCCTAGCAAGAGGTGTTATCCAAGTATGAGAAATCATCCAAGCCATCAAGAAATGATTTGAAGTCTTGAGAAGTTTGAGTGCCTACATGTGGGTTTTGCTCCTATCTTGAGGAATATTGAGAATCATCAGTGGGATGTGAAACATGGAATGTGGATTTGAGGTGTGTATGGATCTCATGGGATGCCTAGAGGGCCCTATTGAAGCTGAGACAAGTCATTGATTCAAGTATGAGGACCATAGTTGAGGTGCAGTCAACTAGGGTTTCATCTGGGTCAACCCTAATTCAAATATGCAATGGGAGAGCATCAAAGCCTACTTTGAAGTCATGGAATTCATGGATTTGTATGTTGATACATGTGTGGTGTTGTGCCAAGGTTAAGCAAAGAAAGATCAAGAATGTGGGAAGTTGCTAAATTAGGGTTTCAGTGTAAAATCACCCTGTTTAGTGCCTAACTTCAAAGCCACATAAGTCAAAATACAAGTTTCAAATGGATCTTTGTCCAACATGAAACTTGTATAGCATCTTAATACCTTTAATTTTAGTACTAGAAGTCTTCAAGAAGATTTGTAGAACTCAAGTTATGGTCTTTGCAAATTACAGGTCATCAGAGGACACTGAAATTTCTCTGTGAAAGTCACCTGACTTCCAAGTAACTTTTTCCCTTCAAGTAGTTTTCAAATGAATTCTTGGCCAACATAAGAGTTGTAGATATTGATCTTAGATTTCCATAGAGTACTAGAAGTCCTCAAGAGGATTTGTAGAACTCAAGTTATGGTCTTTGCAATCCAGGGGTATTTTGGGTATTCGTGATTATAGGTCATTCTCAAGCATGGGTCAAAATCTCCAACTTAGAGGCCTCAAATGGAAAATTGTTCAACTAGAAAGTTGCTCAAAATAGGGTTTTAACCTCGACCATGCATCAAGGAGGCTTTGAATTGGCTCATAGGAGAAGTTGGTTTGAAATGGTTTTTAAATGAAGAAATTAAAGTCATTTAAAAGGCAAAATTGTGATTTCTTGATTTTATGGCCAAACAAGTCCATGTTATATACCAAATTGATCAGAAAACGTGTTTTGGAAAGGGTGGCAATATTACTTTTTTGATTTGAGGTCATTTACACATGGTTCCCTTTAATACCTTAAGGTTGAAGTAACATAACCATCACACTCCATAAGATCAAAAACAAGGAGAATACACATCCAATTCAGTTCTAAATATCACAAGAGGAGAAATTCAAGTGAGTGTGAGAGCCAGAACAGAGCAAAGCATGATTTCCACATATGAGATTTTCAAGGGATGTGAGAAATTGAATTTCTCATTTAGGTTGTTACAGAAGTTTCTAAAGGGTTCTATTAGCTTCTATATATCATATGCATTGGATTCAGATCATTTTTTGGGAGGAATTGAGCAAGGAACCAGAGCAAGCCATTGAAAATTCTCAAGCTGCATCAAGAATCGGGTTTTGGAATTGAAGAGGATTCAAAGCAAATTATCCATTGGAGAAGCTTTAGAAGTGGTTCTTAAGTGATTCTGCAAGAGATTGGAGGTTGAATCGTGCCATAACCTCATCTGTTCATCCATTTTCACCAGGTTTGCATTCTTCAAATTTTAGCATAATTGGTAGTGATTGGCTTAGGTTTTGATGCATGGTTTGGTTAGTGTTGATGCTTAGGTGGATTTAGGCACAAATTTGGGGTGATTAGAGACACTTTAGGTGGTGATCAGAATTCTGTTGAAGGGAATATCTTGAGATTCTTGAGGTTTTAAGCATGGCTAGATAATTAGAATTGAAGCCTGAAGAATGTAGTTCATGCTAGGGTCTTTAATTTTAATGATTGCAACGATCAAGATTGGGTGATTTTTCTGCAACTTCTATCGGGTTGTGAGTTAGGGTTAGAATCAATGGAAATGGAAGTCATATTCATGATCAGGATGAAATTTCAAGTGGAATAGTGAATTTAGTTGGCTTGGTTGATGAGGTTTTGGAATGCCTTCGCCGGAGAAGACGGTGGTGCCAAGCTCAGGCCACCGTCTAAGCATTTCCCCCTCAGTTTCAAATATTTGGGGACGATGACCCAGGGCCCTTAGATGATGCTTTGACCCTTGACTCAAACCAAATCCAATGGCCACGATTGAATTGAATTTCTGAAGAGAATTGAGAAGGAGACCTCAACGCTGCGTTTCATTAAACGCTATTGGGTGGGCTTAAGTGAATCCTTGCTAATCACACCCCTATCCTGGCCCATGAGTGAGAAATAACGTGAATTAGTTGTTATTTGACACAAGCTTTTTCCATTTTCCTTTTCTTTTTCTGAGTTGGTTTAATTTGGTTTGGGCTTAGTGACTGAATTGATATACGCACCCCCATTTGGGCCCAGGTTTGGTTTACAACATGATATTATTGCTATTTGCAACGCAGTTTTGTCATTTTTTCATTATTTTCTTTTAATTTCATATTTTGCATATAGTTAGGAAATAATTCACCATAATTAGGAAAATTAATCTTTTTAATCCAGGTTTTTTCCCCTGACTCCTTAGAGAGTCTAGAATTTTAGGAATTTAATAAATTCATTTTTCATGCATTTTAAAATTTAATTGCATTTTTTGAAGTTTAGTTCATTTTATTTTCAATATGTTTGATACATGATTTTGTTGATTTTGGTATGACTAATTGGTGTGGATTTTTGATTTGATTCTTGTTGGCCTAGTTAGTTTAGAGATGCATGTACCCATAGTAATTTTCTCATATTTTTGTGAGAGAATTTCAGGTTGTTTTGAACATTGAACATTAGGTGGTTTAGATTTAGGGTTTTAGGATAGTTCCCTTAGGTTTAGGGCATATTTTTAGGTCTTAATGAATGGTTAACCCCATGGTTTTTGTATGGCATATTCTTAAGAGGTTTAGGAACCCTTAGTAATTTTTGTAGGATTTTACAATCACTTTTGGTATTTTAAGTAGAATTAGTTTTAGGACTAACTTCTAGGTGTTTCTGATGAACTAACTTGCCTAGTTTGATTCAATAGTTCCCCTTAGACTAGGGTGGTGTTGCTTTTGAGCTTGGATGATCATGAAGACCAATTAAAGGTGCTTTGGAGATCTTGAAGGAGCTTGGACATGAAGAATTTCTCATCTGGTGGAGTGCTTGTCAGGAGCTTAGGAAAACTAGGGTTTTAGGAAGAGCATCAGAGTAGTTTTGTTTGTTTCTTCAAACATGGAGCATCTTGTTCATCTCCATTCAATCCAATGACATAAAGTCCTCTTAAAGAAGCCACATCTCTCCCTTGTAGGGATGAATGGCATGCTTTAAGAGTAGAACTTTGAGGATACAATTCCTATTACAGTGTTAAGATCTTAATGGCTTCCCTTGGTTGTCATTGAGTTTCTTAACACCTCAACCTGATCTGGTTATTTGATTATCTCTTGGAGATTGCTTGTTGAAGCTTGTTGAAGATGAAGTTTGGGCTTGTTGAAGCTAGGAGTGTTGCTTGTTGAAGATGCTTGCTTGTTGAAGTTGTCTGCTTGTTGAGGTTGTCTGCTTTGTGAAGCTGTTTGCTGCTGGGGTTTGAGCTTGTTTAAGCTGGTAGCTTGTCGAAGTTTGGTGTCTATTGAAGATTGAAAGTTCATTGAAGCTTGAAGATAGGAGTTATTCATGAAGATGAAAGTTGTTGCTTTCAACCTTCTGCTGTTTAATCAACTGTTGTTGTCAGAGCGGCTGGTTGCTGTAGGAGATTGGTGCTGCTGCTTGGGTGGCCTCCTCTGCTTTGGGGTTTTTTGTTTTCTGTATTGTTTGTTGGCTTGTGCAGCTTGCCCCCTAGGTTTGAAGCGAATATTGATTCACTTTTCCTATTGTTTTCTCAGGTTCGAGGTTGAGTGGGACTCCCTTGCCTCGCTTGTATTGCTGCATTGCATGCATTTTACTGTACTTGCTTGCTTTCTTTTCTGTTTATCCCCTAGGATCTCTGATTTCCTATGTGCAGGAGGGAATTATGACAGACATTAGGATTCTTATCTATGCATGACAACATTAGGTTAGTTTTTATTCCCTTTTCAACCCTAGGCTTTTTAGAGCTTCTTTCTCTTCTTATCTCAAAACAACTCAAAAACACGGTAATAAGGTTAATCGATGTCGTACGTTACGAGCCTTAAGCTATTTGAGAAAGGGTTGCTGGAGAGCTTCTTTCCAGTAGTCTGGCTGCTTAGTGTGGCACCCTTTGGGTGACACGCGACGTAGTCACTCTCGAATCATAGTCTCTAGTGCGTCAGAGATTGCAAACAATCTAAAAAACACTTCTTTCGTAAAAGATTCAAAACAAACATCAAAGTGTCATTTTTGTCCGCTTGGACTCTTAATCAAGAAAAACCCTTTTTGAAGGTAATAAAAACAGTCAGACAAGCTTGTGTCTTCCGTAGCCGAACTACATTTGCTCTGATATTTCATGCTGTATGAAAGTACGTAGGCATAGGATGCCGTATCCTAGCGAGCAACCTCCCCCTCCTTTCCCGTAGGTAGGCGAACTACGTTGACTCTGATTTCTCGTTCCCGACGGGAATACGTAGGCATAAAGTGCGATACTTTGCCGAGTCATTTTCTTTTCTTTTTAACCTTGACCTGTAGGGTAGATAGAGTAAAAATCTGTACTAGAAAACAAGTGTGGATCCCGTCGAGTACGACGGACGTGAGGGGTGCTAATACCTTCCCCTTGCGTAATCGACTCCCGAATCCAGGATTTGGTTGCGATGACCATTCCTTTCCCGTTTTGCGTTAGGTTTACTCTGAGCGTTTCCTTTCCCTCTTTTGGGATAAATAACGCACGGTGGCGACTCTTCTGTCATAGCCGGCGCCGATTTTTGTAGTAACGACAGCTGGCGACTCTGCTGGGGACTCCAACGGTTCCCTACGCGAGTCAGTCCTAGCGCTTGTTTTCCCGTCGTGGGTTTTGTACGGATTTATTTTTCTGTATTTACTTTCAGCATTATATTATTGTTGTTATGCTGGGTAGGGGGTCAGATTGAGAGATAAGTCGGACCTGGGCTTGAGTGCACCTAGAATTAGTTGTGGAAAGTAGTGGGCGCGTGCATGCTTTGCATGTACTAGTGTCCCACAAAATCCACGCTCGGACGAGGTTCTTTTGGTTGACTTCTTTTTTAACCCTTGGGGTTGAGGGGGTTGTTGGTTTGTTGGATTGTCGACTCCGGGGACCAATCATTTGGAAGTTGGCTAAGTGAGGCCTCTTCAGGACATGATGATGCCACACTTGCTGGGTATCGTATCATCAGTCTTGAAAGTCTGTGACGCCGACGACCACATAGGATGCCGTACCTTGTGTCAGTTGATAGGACACCTACCTGTGAGAGGGATTGGGACATGCAGGAAACTTGACCTCCAGACTACCCGGTTTTCTTAATATTGGATCAGTATGTGTGGTTACTTGGGGTTCTTCATCAGGACAGTGTTATAGGTCTGTTGAGACCAGGTTGGAGCTTTGTTATAGGTCTGTTGAGATCAAAGTGGAGCATTGTTATGGGTCTGTTGAGACCAGGGTTGAGCAGTATTGTGGGTCTGTTGAGACAGATATTGTGGATGGATCTCTTCAGCAATATATCACTTGATCCCTGTTGCATGTTTGCATATTGCATTGTTGCATACTCATTTTGCATATCATTAACGTGTGTCTGTGCTGCAGGTGCATTTCATACCCTCTGATTCTAGTTGCCCATATTTCTGTCTGCTGCTATTATGGATACTTTGAAGAAGACTATGGCATACAAGTTGCCTACTCCAGATGTTACTTCTTTGCTTGGGTTGATGTCTTTAGCTGATGATGATGTGAAGAGAAGCTTCAGGAAGAGTTATGGGAAACTGCTTAGGTTGGTTTGCAAACCATCCACGTTGAGCTGAACGGATTGTACGCGCTTATGCAGTTTTATGATCCCCCGCTGAGGTGTTTTACTTTCCCTAACTTCATTCTGGCTTCGACCATGGAAGAATATGCTGAGGTCTTGAAGCTAACCATTCATAACAGGGTACCCTTCATTCATATGGATACTGAGCCCAAACTGGAGGACTTGGCTGTTGCTTTGCATTTAGACTCCTCAGAGTTACTGTTAACCTCGTGGAATGGAGTTTCTGGTTTTTCTCTCAAGTTCTTGGTTGGGAAAGGACAAGAGTATGCCAAGAGTGGCTGTTGGATCGTGTTTAATGCTATCCTTGCTTTGTGTATCTATGACATTGTACTGTTCCCTAATTTTCCTGACTTTGTTGATTTGGATGCATTTCATATATTTGCTTCAGGCAATCCTGTGCCTACACTGATTGGAGACTTCTATCATTCTCTGCATTATAAGAACGAGAATAGGAGGGGCAAGAACGTCTCTTGTTGTGTGCCTTTATTGTATAGGTGGTTCGATAGTCACTTGCCCAAGAAGGGTGTCTTCACGGAGTCTGCA
Organism: Lathyrus sativus; assembly: GCA_963859935.3. Classification (NCBI taxonomy): domain Eukaryota; kingdom Viridiplantae; phylum Streptophyta; class Magnoliopsida; order Fabales; family Fabaceae; genus Lathyrus; species Lathyrus sativus. Next base: position 136,174,466 of record OZ012736.1, on the reverse strand, counting down.
GCTACTGTGGAATGGCCTGAGCGTCTGATGGGGCTTTCTTCAGAAGATGTTGTCTGGTTTGATAGGGATTTACTGGGATCTGAGATTATCTACAGTTGTATAGGGTATCCTAACGTTCCTCTGATTGGGAGGAAAGGGTGCATTAACTACAATCTGTCATTGTTGATCAGGCAATACGGTTATGCTTTGAGAAGCCCGCCAAAAGAGGAGGAAGTGCAGGAATCTCTGTACTTCACAGGTGATTTGAAGGGAGAATTTCTATCCAAGCTTCAGCATGCTTGGAATAACATCCGCAAGAAAGGTAAGCCATTGTTGGGTAAGAATGATTGTCAAGCCTATGCTCCGTACCAAGTCTGGATCCAAGATAGGGCAAAGCAGGCGCTGATGCCGTTTCCTGCAGTATTACCTCTTACTCCCCCCGTGATTGAGGAGCCAACTATTATGTCTATTGAGAAATATGAAAAGGTTTTGAAGGAGAAAGAAGAGCTGATGAAAGCCAACGAGAAGTTGGAAGAAGAGCTAGTTCAACTCAGGAGCGAAAGGAATGAAGCCGTATATTCCTTCGAGCAGCAAACAAAGCTGGTGAACCGGTTAGGTGCAGAACTGACTGAACAACGAAAGAAGCGTGAACACTTGGGGATAGATTTCAAGAGCTCTCATGACATGCTGGAGTCTAAGAAGAAAGCACTTGATATAGCCTACCGGGAGATCTCCACATTCAACAAAACCTGGAATGCTACACTGACCAGTAATAAAGAAAGAGAAGACAAGCTGAAGCTGCAGATCTCTGAACTGGAAGAGCAGTTGAAAGCTAGCCATAAAAAGTCTGAAGAAGAGGTTATACGGAGATACGCCATTCAGAATTCGTTGAACAAAGATATCAAGCGTAAGAAAGAGTCTGCATCCCAGAAGCGGAAGCTAGAGGATTGCTTTGGAGAAGGTGTTTGGGAGGAATCCATTGGGGATCTCCAGCATGTTATCAGGAAAAGAGACTCGCTCGTTGAAGGGTTGCTTTCCCAGCCGGATCATCCCAAGACTAAGAGATTGTTAGAGGAGTATCGGGCATATGGTCGCACTTGATTACTTGATGTACTGTTGTATTTGCATTGTGCTGGCCATCACCAGGATTGTTGGTTGAGGTCATGCCTTCTTGCTTTTGTACACTCAGTGATGTTGTATTTCTGACTTGATGGGCTCTTTGCAGCAATATATGAGATGTTTTTTCCGTATAGGAATCCAAGCTTCTTATCACTGTCACTGCACTGGCACGTTGGCACTAGAATCATGGGTTGATCTCCCTAACGCACAGACACATATTGCATCTGCATATTCATTTTGCATTGCCAGTTACTTGTTGAATTTGTATCTTATTTCCTGCATCTCACAGGTTTTCAGGATTGACGACCAAAGAGTCCACCGCTACTCAACCAGAAAAAACTGCAAGAAGATAATGGATCAAGTTCAAGTTGAGATGCAGGAAATCCGTGAGAAGTTGACTTTGTTCATGCAAGCTATGGAGAGCATGGCCAAGGGCCAGGAGAACCTTCAGACCTTGGTGCAGCCGCTGCTAACGCGGGAAAACGGAAATGGCAATACTGACCACATTTCTGTTGAAACTCCTCGCCGGGAGGATGAGATACCGGCAGTTGTTACTCCACCTGTTGTGACTGTCAATGGGAACACTGGTACTAGTGTAGGTGCTGGTGCTGGAAATGGTGGTGATGGGCATGTTGTTAACAACAAAGGCAACATTTTGGATGTCGATCAAGGATTCGTTGACAATGTTGGCTTTGGAAACAATGGGTATGGCAATGTCAATCAGGACGGGAACTTCGGGTTCAACAATCAAGGCTTTGGTAATGAAGGTTACGACAACAATCAGGGGTATAGCTACGGTAATGGTGGATTCGATAATGTGAACGGCGCTGGAGCATTTCCTTTCAACAATGGTTATGGACCGGCTGGGGTCAATCTAGGGTTCGGCAACCGAGGACAGGGTCCTGTGTTCAATCAGCAAGGATTTGGCCGTAACATGGGTTACGATGGGTATGGCAATGACTGGAATGTGGATCACCAGGACGAGGCTTTTTCGGGAGGAGGTATGGGACCTGAAGGCCCTATTGACCCTGTTCAGAGGATTAGAATGCTAGAAGAGCAAATGAAAGGTGTGGTTGATCAGAACTCCGCTGGGTTAGATATGACTACTATGGGGTTGGTACTAGGGCTGAGGGTGCCATTAAAATTCAAGGCTCCAACATTCGACAAATACAAAGGGGATACCTGCCCAAAGGTCCACGTACGTTCTTATTATAGAAGGATGTCTGCATATTCCAATGATGAAAGGATGCTCATGCATTTCTTTCAGGATAGCTTATCGGGACCATCATTGGAATGGTACATGGGGCTGGAGCCCACTCAGATTAGAAGTTGGAAGCAGTTGGCTGATGCTTTTGTTATGCATTACAAATATAACAGTGATTTGGCGCCAAACAGAGTTCAGTTGCAGAGTCTGTCGCAGAAAAATGGTGAAAGTTTCAAAGAGTACGCGCAAGGGTGGCGCGATATGGCAGCTCGGGTGCACCCTCCTTTGGTTGAAAGGGAGATGAATGCCATGTTTGTGGGGACATTTACAGGAATGTACTATGACAAGCTACTCAATGTTTCAAAGGGTAGCTTCTCCGATATGATCCTTATGGGAGAAAGGATTGAAAATGGAATTAAAATTGGGAAGATTCAGGCAGGCGAATCTACTTCAGCAGGGGGTGCGAGAAAAGCGTTCGGCGGAAGACGACAAGGTGATACAAGCGCTGTATTTGGTGGCAGAGGTCGGGGCAGAGGTAGAAATCAGTATAGTCAACCTCAACAAATAGCCAGTGTTACTATTCCAATTCCTCAACAACAACAGTAGCAGCAACTGCCGCAGCAGCAGCAAAGGCAGAATCAGGGTCAGAGAAGGTTTCAGAATGCAAAGCCGAAAAGGGTATTTGATAAGCCTCCGTCGACATATGCAGAGCTTCTTCAGACTCTGCTGGGTTTGAACTTGGTTGAGAAAAGAACATTGGAGCCGCCTACAGGACCGACACTTCCTTATGGGTACGACGCTAGTAAGCACTGCGAATTCCATTCCGGGGCGCCCGGACATGATGTAGAATCTTGTCATGCTTTCAAGCATAAAGTTCAAGACTTGTTGGACAGTAAAGCCATCAACTTTGGCCAGGGGGGCCTAATATCGTACAATAGCCTATGCCTAATTATGGGGCAAATGCCATCTTGACAGAAGAAAATTTGAACTTGGTGATGGATGTTAACAAACTGAAGACACCATTGAGTGAGGTGAAAAGCAGGTTGCTCAGAGGGGGAGTATTCCCTGGTTGTGATGAATACTGTTTAGAGTGTTGGACCCAGCCTGAGGGTTGTACTGATTTGAAGCAGGGCATTCAGGCCATGATCGACGAAGGGACCTTGCAATTTGATCGAACTGCGCTTGAGAAGCCTGGGGAGGCATTATGTGATGAGCAGAATGGTATTGCAACGGTGACAATCCCGAGGAAGACTATAACGATAACTGCACCCGCCCAGTGGCCAACTATTACGATTACCAAAGCAGGGTCGGTTCCATTTGAGAGTACGAAAGCTGTCCTGTGGACCTACGGATTAGAAGCGTATTGCAACGGGGAAAAGATTGTGGTGAATAACCAGCCAGCTGGGGCTGTTGATAATTTCGTTGGAACGGGGGGCATGACCCGTAGCGGAAGGATCTTTACCTCACCTGAAATAGAAGCAGAGAGATTGGCCAAAGGTAAAGCCAAAGTAAATCAAAGCGGGCCTACTCAGTTGAAAGAAAAGGATACGTCACTCAAGGACGTAGAGGAGTTCATGAGACTGATTCGCAAAAGCGACTACAAAATTGTTGAACACCTACAGCAGACGCCATCGAAGATTTCTATCTTGTCATTGTTATTATGTTCCGAGGCCCACCGGAACGCCCTGCTGAAGATTCTGGATACGTCATTTGTGCCTCAAGAAGTTTCTGTAAATCAGTTAGAGGGGGTAATGGCGCATGTCAATCCTGGACATAGCCTGGGTTTCACAGATTTTGACCTAACACCCAGGGGTCGAGAGCACAACATGGCATTGTATATATCGGTGGAATGTCGGGGCACCGTAATGTCGCGTGTATTGGTTGATACTGGATCGTCGTTGAACGTATTGCCAAAGAAAGCCATGATGAAATTGGACGTACGGGGAATTATCTGCACGCCCAGCGATTTGGTTGTGAGTGCGTTTGACGGAACAGAAAGATCAGTGTTTGGGTCAATAACATTATCGCTTCAGGTGGGGCCAGAGATTTTTGATACCGAATTCTACATCATGGATATACACCCAGCTTATAGCTGCCTTCTTGGGCGCCCATGGATCCACGTTGCAGGGGCCGTAACGTCTACGCTGCACCAGAAGTTGAAGTACATGGTGGGTGATAGTGTTGTTACCGTTTGCGGGGAGGAACATATTTTGGTCAGTCACCTGTCATCGTTCAGATATGTTGAAGTCGACAGAGAAATACACGAGACCCCTTGCCAAGCCTTCGAAGGGTTGCGGATTAAAGACAAAGCTCAGGGTTCCAGCAAAATGCCAGAGGTGGCAGTGTCATCCTACAAGGAAGCTCAGGCTTTAGTGCAGACTGGTGAGACTAAAGGCTGGGGGTAGGTACTGGAGATTCCCGTGAAGAATGACAAGTTTGGGCTAGGGTATCGACCGACGTCGTCAGCGTCATCTTCAGGAGCGCCCATGTTCAAGGGATCGGTCACGATTACGCCAAGCAGGGTGTGCTTTGAGACTATCAACGCTATTTCCGATGCTGAAGACGGAGATAGTGACTGCGATATGGACGCATGGATCAAGCCAAGCGTGCCAGGACAAAGTCTCAGCAACTGGTCCATCCGGGAAATTATCCCAGTGACTCTTAAACAGTAATGATTTGTTTTATCAATTGTTGAATAATCCTATGTCCTACCCGGGGCATAGTGATTTTACATTAGGGCTACTTGATTATGTGTATTGCACTGTTTTAATCATGAAATAAAGGCGTTTTTCATATACAAATATTGTGATCCCCGTTTTGCTTGTTTTTTCTTTAATAATAAATGGCAGCGTGGTTATTTGCTTTGTTTGCATGTTCAAGCGTTTAACCATTTCCTTTGCAGGACAAATATTTCAGATGACATCTCCTACGAACCGCCTATGACTCGTTTCGATTTCGAGCATCCGGTATTCCAAGCAGAGGAAGAGATTGTTGAGGACAGCGACCTGCCAGAGGAGCTGACTCGTTTGTTGAAACAGGAAGAGAGGATCATTCTGCCTCATCAGGAGGAAATTGAGATTATCAACTTGGGGTCGGAAGAAGTTGTGAGAAATATCCGTATAGGAGCTGCGCTGCAGAGTGACGTCAAGCAAAAGTTGATTGAGATATTGCGAGAGTATAGCGATATATTTGCTTGGTCGTACGAGGATATGCCTGGGTTGGATACGGACATGGTTGTGCACCGTCTGTCGTTGCGAGAGGAATGTCCGCCTGTTAAGCAGAAACTCAGAAGAACCAGACCAGACATGGCTGTGAAAATCAAGGAGGAAGTTCAAAAACAGTGGGATGCTGGTTTCCTAGCTGTTACAACTTATCCGTCATGGGTCGCTAATATAGTACCAGTGCCGAAGAAAGACGGTAAAGTGCGAATGTGTGTAGACTACCGTGATTTGAATAGGGCGAGCCCGAAAGACGACTTTCCACTTCCTCACATTGATGTGCTGGTTGATAACACTGCTCAGTTCTCCGTATTCTCCTTCATGGACGACTTCTCAGGCTACAATCAAATCAAAATGGCACCAGAAGACATGGAGAAGACTATCTTCATTACTCCCTGGGGAACATTTTGCTACAAAGTGATGCCCTTCGGACTGAAGAACGCTGGGGCAACATAACAACGTGCTATGACGACTCTCTTTCATGACATGATGCACAAAGAGATCGAGGTTTATGTTGATGATATGATTGCCAAATCCCAGACGGAGGAGGAGCATTTGATTAATCTGCTGAAACTGTTCAAAAGACTTAGGAAGTTCAGGTTGAGACTGAATCCTAACAAGTGCACCTTCGGGGTGAGATCGGGTAAACTACTGGGGTTTATTGTGAGCGAAAAGGGAATAGAGGTTGATCCTGCAAAGATAAAAGTAATACAAGAAATGCCGACGCCTAAAACAGAAAAAGAAGTGCGTGGGTTTTTAGGGAGGTTGAACTATATTGCTCGGTTCATATCTCACCTACTGGTGTTGACCTGGAATGAAAATTGTCAAAAGGCGTTCGACAAGATAAAAGAATACTTGCAGGAACCTCCTGTTTTGATACCCCCAGTGGCCGGGAGACCTTTGATTATGTATTTGACGGTTCTTGATGAAAGTATGGGTTGTGTTCTCGGTCAACACGACGAGACCGGACATAAAGAGCATGCAATTTACTATTTGAGTAAGAAGTTTACCGATTGTGAGTCCAGATACTCAATGCTCGAGAAGACGTGTTGCGCGCTAGCCTGTGCCGCTAAACGTTTGAGGCAATACATGCTAAATCATACAACCATGCTCATTTCAAAGATGGATCCAATCAAATATGTGCTTGAGAAGCAAGCACTCTCCGGAAGAATCGCCCGATGGCAGATGGTGTTAACAGAATACGATATCCAATATGTCTCGCAAAAGGCTATTAAAGGTAGCGTTCTGTCCGAGTACCTCGCTGAGCAGCCGGTTGAGGACTACCAATCGATGAGGTTTGATTTTCCTGACGAGGATATCATGTACCTGAAAATGAAAGATTGTAAAGAACCGTTGTCGGACGAAGGACCAGAGTTGGGTTCCAAATGGCAGTTGATATTTGACGGAGCTGTAAATTCCTATGGTAGCGGAATAGGTGCAATTATCACCACTCCTCAGGGGTCGCACATCCCCTTCACTGCCCGATTGACCTTTCCGGTTACCAACAATAAGGCTGAATATGAGGCTTGCATCATGGGGCTAGAAGAAGCTATTGATTTGCGAATCAAGAATCTGGATGTATACGGAGACTCAGCTCTAGTGGTGAATCAGATTAAAGGAGAATGGGAGACACGTCAGCCCAATTTGATACCCTACATGAACTATGCAAGGAGATTGTTGCCTTTCTTCGACAAGGTGGAATTGCATCACGTACCGCGAGCAGAAAATCAAATGGTTGACGCCCTGGCGACGTTGTCTTCAATGTATAAAGTTAACTTCTAGAATGAGGCTCCACGGATTGTTATCTCTCGGCTCGATAGGCCTGCCTTCATATTTGCCATTGACGAGGCTCCCGATGGTAAACCCTGGTACTTTGACATCCAAAATTTCTTGAAGAACAAGGAGTATCAGGTTGGGGCATCCAGTCGAGATCAGAAGACTCTTAGGAGATTGGCTGGCAATTTCGATCTGAACCCGGACGGTGTCCTGTACAAAAGAAACCACGACTTGGTGTTGCTACGTTGTGTAGACGAGAAAGAGGCGAAGTTGCTCATGGAAGAGATACATGAGGGTACATTTGGTACACATGCTGGTGGGCATGCTATGACAAGAAAACTGCTGCGGGCAGGTTACTATTGGCTAACTATGGAAACAGACTATTTCAAGTTTGCAAAAAGGTGTCATAAATGCCAGGTTTATGCGGACAAGATCCACGTACCTCTGAGCCCTCTGAATGTGATGTCATCACCGTGGCCTTTCTCGATGTGGGGAATTGATATGATTCGCAAGATAGAGCCCACGACATCAAACGGACACCGGTTCATTTTGGTAGCGATCGATTACTTCACCAAATGGGTGGAAGCAACATCATATACCAATGTCACCAAACAAGTGGTAGCCAGATTTATCAAACGAGATATTATCTGCAGATATGGAATACCTGAGCGGATTATCACCGACAACGGTTCAAATTTGAATAATAAAATGATGAAAGAGTTGTGTCAGAATTTTAAGATTGAGCATCACAACTTTTCTCCTTACCGGCCCAAGATGAATGGCGCTGTCGAAGAAGCCAATAAGAACATAAAGAAGATTGTTCAGAAGATGGTTGTGATGTAGAAGGATTGGCACGAGATGCTACCTTTCGCTTTGCACGGTTATCGTACGACGGTACATACATCAACTGGGGCAACCCCTTTCTCATTGGTATACGGGATGGAGGCAGTGTTACCGTTGGAGGTCGAGATTCCTTCCCTGAGGGTTTTACGTGATGTCCAACTCGACGAGGCAGAATGGGTTAAAGATAGACTGGATCGGCTCAGTTTAATGGATGAGAAGAGACTGGCTTCTCTCGCGTACGGTCGGTTATATCAAAGCCGGATGAAGAAAGCTTACGATAAGAAGGTGTGCCCTCGAAGCTTTCAGACGGACGATCTTGTTTTGAAAAAGATTCTCCCGCCACAAACAGATCACAGGGGCAAGTGGACTCCCAATTACGAAGGTCCCTACGTTGTCAGAAAAGTCTTCTCTGGAGGAGCCTTGTTACTATCCACCATGGATGGTGAAGACTTTACGTCTCCTGTGAATTCGGACGCAGTTAAAAAATACTTTGCTTGAAAGTGACCCGCTGGACAGTAAAAAGAGAGTCCAGGCAAAAATGGGGCATCCTGGCGAACCATAAAAAATAAATAAAAGGTTCGGGAAAAAGTTAGGGATAAAATTGAAAAGATGTACACCCGCGAAGTCGAAAACCTGGAAAGGGATACTTCGGCAAAAAAGGGTATCCCGGTGAATTGAAAACCCGCAAAGGGCGGTTCACGCAAAAGTTAGGGATTGAAAAAGCAAATGCCTGCGGTCTGGATTTGATACGGTATTGCTTAGTGGTTTGGGAGTACCTGGGGGCCGTCTATCCAAAAACAATCTCTTCCGAAGATCGAGTACCAGGTGTCGCTACTGCGAAAATCGGCGCCGGCTGAACAGAAGAGTCGCCACCGTGCGTTATTTATCCCACGGGAGGGAAAGGAAACGCTCAGAGTAAACCTCGCAAAAAACGGGGAAAGGTATGGTCATCGCAACCAAAACCTGGGTTCGGGAGTCGGTTACGCAAGGGGAAGGTATTAGCACCCCTCACGTCCGTCGTACTCGACGGGATCCACGCTTGTTTTCGGGTATGGATTGTTATTCTATCTACTCTATAGGTCAGGGGTTAAAATAAAAATAAAATGAAAATAAAATGACTCGGCAAAGTATCGCACTTTATGCCTACGTATTCTCGTCTGGAACGAGAAATCAGAGTCAACGTAGTTCGCCTACCTACGGGAAAGGAGGGGAAGGTTGCTCGCTAGGACGTCGCATCCTATGCCTACGTACTTTCACACGGCATGAAAGATCAGAGCAAACGTAGTTCGGGCCACGTACGACATAAGTCTGTCCTTGATTGATTTTATTCCTTCTGAAAAAGGTTTTCTTGATTAGCAGTCCCGGCGGACAAAAATGACGTCTTGATGAGTTCACATTCTTTTACGAAAGAAGTGTCTTTTATTGTGTTTGAAATCTTTATGGTGTTTTTCTGTTTGTTTTGAGAGAGAAGGAGACAGAACTCTAACCTACGGTTGCGAAGGGAAAACAAACTACCCTAATGTTATCATGCATGGGTTAAGACCTAGTGTCTATCATGCTCCTCTCTTGCACAGAGAGAAACAGAGATCCTACGGGATAGGCAGAAACAGAAACAATATCAAATATATACAGTAAAATAGTAAAATGCATGGATGCAACAGTACAAGCGAGGCAAGGGAGTCCCACTCAACCTCGAACCTAGAAAACAATAGGCAAAAGTGAACAGACTTCACTTTCAACCCAGCAGGGTAGACAGCAAACAATACAGTCCAGTAAAACCAATCAATACATCAGAAATAAAATACAACAGCATCAGCAGCTCTGAATCAACATCTGGCTTCAAGTAATCTCCAATCAGCTACAGGCTTCAACAAGCCTCAAGCTCCATCTTCATGGCCTTCAAGCAAGGGCTTTGATCATCTATCTTCCATCTGCAATGGCTTTTCTTCATGCTCAAACCTCCAGGATGAGGGATTAGTCACAAGAGTGAATTGGGTGTTAAGCAACCAGTTGACTACCAAGGGTGGTGAACAGACTGCTTCTAACACAAGAGACATTTTCTCTCAAGAGTTCTATCTCATAGACACTATCACCAAGCCTTCCAAAGGAAGGGGGTGAGTGTCTTAGAGAGACTCTGAATCACAGAGAAGAATGGATACAGACAAGGCAATCCATGTTTGAGAAACAAACTTTCTAACCTAGAGCTCTGCCTAGCTCCTAAACCCTAATTCCTCAGCAGCTGCTAGCAAAAATCTCCTCCTCAACTCTGACAGCTGATCTTCAATCTCTGGATCTCCAATGGTCTTCATCTTCACAAATCTTCAGCTTCCCCAGGGCCCCAGACAAACCCCATACCCAAGCAAGCAAGCAATAATCCCCAGAGGGCACACCACACCAGACAACAGATATACAGACAGTATTAATAGCAGTAGGGGAATCTTAACTTTTCTAAGGGATCTAATAGCTACCCATAGCCCCTATAGTCCCATAACTAATCTAATCAAAACCTAAGTCCTAAGGGAAATGAAATCAAACTTCTTAAGTTGTCACCTAAAACCCTAGTTTTGTTCATGATGTTCAAGCATTTATTAATCACCTAAAATTAACTCCTAAAAATGGGAACTAAAATATTTCTACAAGCTTAATATCTCATATAAACAATATAAAAAGAATGACCAAAAAATATTAAAGCATGTAAGAGAACAAAAATCATTAAAATGATGCATGAAATGAATCTATTTAATATGACATTTATTTAGAAAATATGAAAAAAATATGAAATAAAAATAAAAATGCAATTTTATTTCTCTATAATTTTCTAGACATTTTAATGAAAATATTGTAAAAAGAATGGATGAAAATGCATTTTTTATGAATTTATTATGAATTTATGAAATGAAAGAAAAATTAAAATGAATTAAAAAAACACAATTGGAATTAAATGAGAAGAAGGGGGTATGAATAGAAATTCGCTCCAGTTATAATCAGAGTGGGCCACACAATGGGGGGTGCAAATAGCGCTTTTATCAAGGCCCAGAGTTACACTCAGAATTAAAGAAATAACAAAGGAGCGCTGGGGGGTGAAACTAGTAGCAAAAACACGTTCAACATGACTTTGGGCCTAAACCTGGGGGTGGGGATAGCATCACAAACTGAGGCCCGCCCGTTTCAATTAATGAAACGGTGCGTTTGGCACCCAGTCAACTCCCTCCAAAACAGAATTGAATAATAGCCATTGGATCTCTCCCCAAGTCAAGAGTCTTCACACGCATTGGACGGGTAGGATTACGTCTTCCCCAATGAATCTGAAACCTAGGGTTTCACCATGAATGCCCCATGCACGAGCTGAACTTCACCTCATCTGTTCTCCTTCTACACGCAATGAAATGCCACGCCATAAACATGAAACCTGCTCAGAATCTCTCCCTCTACAATCCTATAGCACTAGCTCAGTCTGAAACTCAATGAAACTCTCAACCCGATCGAGGTAAAATCTGGTCACCATGGATATGCACTGAGATGCATCACCACAATCCTCAATCAAACTTAACATAAACTAGTCTATGCCTAATGGAGATCAACCTGCGCTATCCAGCTAAAATTCTAATGGCTTAACCTAAGAGTTCTTCACCCTAACAGTTTGTTGCACCTGCTAATCAACATCACCAAACCTCTCCAAATTCATCTAAACTAATCTCCTAACCACCTAGATCATGTCTAAACTAACAAACTCATGCCTAACTAACTGAATCAAGCAAATCGAATGAAAACATACCTGGTGCACAAGCTTGAAAACAGCTATGGAAGATTGAGGATCTGAAGCTTTTGAGACTTGGATCTTGATTCACAAACTCAGTACTCAATTCTGTATGCAATGTTGTGATGATTCCTTGCTTGAATTATGCTGTCCAATGGAATTTGTAGTTTTGATGTTCTTGAATATGGTGCACGAAAATGGATCCTAATCACCAAGTCTTTGCTTCAATTATGATCTATGATGATGATGGAACAAGATTGAATTGATGTGGATGAGAATTGGTGAAGGTTTTGTGAGATTGGAATGAAAACTTCAATGAAAAAGTATGAGAGAAATTTGTGGAATTCTTGGTGCAAATGAAGCCAACCCTTGCCAAATTCTCATTTCATGAATATATAGACCCCAAATGAACATTCTAGATCCATCTTGCACATTCCCTTGTTTTCCAACTTTGATCCATTTTTGAAATGTTTCTTAAAAGGCAAGCAACCATGGATAACTTTCTTTTTCCCTTCTAAACTCAAAAAAGTGTTTGAACCATTGTTCTTAGAATTGTTTTTCCATTCAAAATCATATATTGGAAGTCTCCATTTGGACTTGTAAATCTCCCAAACCATTTTCCATCTTGAATTTATTCACTTTATAAGCCATTTTAGTTCATATTTTGACCAACTATGCAACTTCATGTTATGAGCTTCTCCAATAATTTGTGACCTTCTTTCTAGACTTAAAATCCCATTTGGAGCAAGTTTGATGTTGTAAGTTTGTCCATTTGAGGCCTCCTTGTATGAGTTTTGGACATAGGTTAAAATGACCTGTAATTCACAAATGCCCAAAATACCCTTTGCTTGCCAAGACCATAAGTTGAGTTCTCCACATCATATGAAGGCATACCATACCATTCTAGAAAGCTAAGACAATGAGGAACAATTCTTGTGTTGACCAAGAATTCATTTGAAATCTCCTTGAGGGGTAAAAATTGCTTGGAAGTCAAGTCACTTTCACAGACAAAAATTCAGATACCTCAGATGACCTGTAACTTGTAAGGACCATAACTTGAGTTCTATAAATCTCCTTGATGTCTTCCACCACTCAAATTAAAGGTCTTGAGATCCTCTACAAGTTTCATGTTGGCCAAGAAGCCATTTGAAGTTAGCATTTTGACTTATCTTGCTTGGAAATTTGACCTAAACTAGGGGATTTTACAGAGAAACCCTAATTTAGTAACTCCTCTTCTCCTTGATTTCTCTTGAATTCTCCTTGGCATATCTCCATATCCTTCTTCATATGTCCAATGTTGATCCCCACATTTCTCCAATAGACTTGAATGCCCTCTTAAGTCAGTCAATTGACCTAGGGTTGACCTAGGGTTGACCCAGATGAAACCCTAGTTGACTGTCTTCAGCTGTAGCTCTTGTGCTCTCATCCTTGACTTGTCTCCTTCTCCAAATGACTTTATAAGTCTCTCAAGATGTCTAGATACTCTCCATGCCTTCAATTTACAGCTCACAACCCTCTTGTTGACCCTCATATGCCCTCAACTAGGAGATGGATTCAAGGCTTGATCTGCTGAACTCTTTGCTTTCAAATTCTCCTGATGACTTGAATAAGATGGAATTAGGATAATAACCTCATGATAGGCCTCTAGAGATGAAAATAATGATTGATCCCCTGTTGAATGACTTGCTATGCTTATGCTATGCAGATGGTTAGTCTATGTACATGACTCTATATGCAAATGCTAATGATAATGAAACATAAACAAGGAATAAGGTTGGGCAAATTTTAGGGTGCAACAGCTGCCCCTATTCAAGCGACTTGGACCCGATTGGGTGAAGAGCCCGGAGCCTTCAGACATTCGCGGTACGAGACGATTGAATACTAGTGAAACCAGAAATTTGCCAACCACAAAACTAAACTGCGCTCCTGCTTGAGGAATGACATTCATCAGCTGAATCTGACTGCTACAGTAACCCACTGATCTCGCGCGACCGTGCTGGGGATTGTCTTCATCGCTCTGAAGAGGATTCTGTCATAACAGATTGCTTGCTTGTCCACGTTAGGACTCTGTCTGTCATCAATACGAAGAAATCTCAACCGAAACCTGTCCACTTTAGGACTCCACTCGCTGTTATCCCAGAAAAATCTCGGCAACTCCGCTGGGGATAATTCGTCTGCATTTCCATAAACTGAATCGTCCACGTTAGGAATAAAACTCTTCCACGTTAGGAGTAACATCTGTCCACGTTAGGAATCATCTCTTCTGTATCTGTCCACGTCAGGACTAACCTTTTCATCTTTCCACGTCAGGAAGCAATATTCTTTCCACATAAGGAGAACTATATCAATCTGTCCACGTAAGGACTCCAATCTTTCCACGTAAGGAATTCAACCTTGGTTCGGAACCTATCCACGTCAGGACTAAACTCTTCCACGTCAGGAATGTATCACTCTTCCACGTTAGGAACCATCTTTTCTTGAATCTGTCCACGTTAGGACTAAACCCTTCCACGTCAGGAATAATCTCTTTCTTTCCACGTTAGGAATCAATCTTGATATGTCCGCGTGAGGACTCAATCTTTCCACGTAAGGAACCACCATTTTTCTCGTAAAGAATAAGACTTCGTCTGGATCTGTCCGCGTCAGGACAAAACTCTTCCACGTTAGGAATGATCTCTTTTAATATGTCCGCGTAAGGACTACATCTTTCCACGTAAGGAATCTCCTTCTTTCCACGTCAGGAACACAATCTTAATCTGTCCACGTAAGGACTCTCCTCTTTCCACGTCAGGAATCACTTCTGCTGATATGTCCGCGTCCGGACTACGTCTTTCCACGTAAGGAATAATAATTTCTTTGATTTATCCACGTTAGGACACTGATCTCGTCTTGATTTGTCCACGTTAGGACTCCGGCGTCTTCGACCCGCTGAGGAAATAAGACTTGTCCACGTAAGGACTCACACCCTCGACCCACTGGGGGAACAACTTGTCCACGTCAGGACACCAATACAAAGAGTAACCACTTTTGTCAACGTCATGACCTCCCATTCCACTAATTTCGAGAAACCGAATCTGCCCACGATAGGACTAACACACCTCACCAATCCAGGGAAATAAACCTGTCCACGTTAGGACGCCCACTTCTGAAGAAATCCCGTCAATCTAGGAATAACTTGTCCGCGTCAGGACTTAGTTCTTCAATGATCCACACCTACAAACTTCTCAGCACTGACGTGACAGCGACTTTGAGATGAACTCTACTGGGGATGTCGGGAAACCAACTATCGGACGCCTGCTCTGATAACCGGCGGTGGCCTCTAAAATTCTGATTCATGAAAATCCTTTGAATGTTGACGTAACAACAACTTTGAAGGAAACAATCCGCTGATCGGACTAGAGGAACTTCAACAAAAACTCTGGTGGGGCCATAAGTAACTCTGCTTGGGGACAAAGAGAAACTTATCCTGCAGACTTTGTGGGGGAATACTGCCGAAACTGACATTATCATTGAATGTCTCCTGCCGAGATCCTGACTGTTTGATTGTTCATCTGAGCGAGAGCTCTCTCCACCTGAACTACTAGAGTACAGAAACTGCTTCAGCAAAATAAATGCTGGAAGGTGATGCCGACTCCGCCGGGGATATCCAGATGCTACAGAATTATTCCAGCAAAATAAATGCTGGAAGGGTGAAGTCGACTCCGCCGGGAAATTGGGAATTCAAACCACACACCCTATTGAGGTAACCCCCTGCTGGGGAATATAACTTTGCTGGGGAATGGCAGACGTGCACAGTTCAATCGGACTTTCTGCTGGAACGTGAACTGATATCACCAGCATCTCTGACAAAATAAATGCCATGACCCACCATCGACTCTGCTTTGGAGGGTCTTGATCTTCGAATTCCACTGGAAGGAATGAACGCTTGCTGAAAAGAGAACTCCACTGGGAATGGGATGATTCTCTTGGGATGAATTAACTGACTCCGCTGGAGGAGAGTGCCCGACCCTGCGGGGAACGATGAACCTGTCTGAATACGGCCTCACGATCTTGGAATCGCCAAACTCTGCTGAGGACGAATAACTTTTCTGCTCCCTTTGAGTAAGCTACGGCTAGCTGGGAAATTCCATCTTTCTTCAGGAAGAGCACGCATGACCTGCGTGGGGATCAAGTCTTTCGTTATCGCAATCTTTTGATCAACTTCTTCGTATGGTTATGAAACCTGCAACAACACAAACAAGACAAGACAAGCCTGTGCAATCAAATCAATTCAGGTTAGTGACGTTACACTCAGTTAATTCAAAACTTTAGCAATTGTTGGCGAGGGCCAGTAATGTTATACTCATGCTAGCTTCAATAAACTTAGGCGCTTTATCATGCACAAAACAGTAAAGAACAGGCATCAAGTACTGAATAACACATTTTCATTGATTGGGCCCCTGAATGGGCGGAGTTTTTGTACACGGGATGTAACTCCTGAAATGAGGAAGCTACGCAAAGCAAATATACATAAGTATGCACAAGAAGCATAAATATTGACAAATTAAATTTCGTACACATGTCGGCAACTGGATGCAGATGAACACCACGAACTGATCCTCCCATGACTCGTCCGACTCTGATGCTTTCCCGGTATCCCCACTTCTGAAGAGGTAGTATCCGATAACTGACTCCTCAAATGTATTCTCCCGCATTGATGCTCATTGCAATATCAAATTCGGACCGCAGTCATTTGCTTTTCAAATCCCTAACTCTTGCGTGAACCGCCCTTTACGGGTTTTCAGTTCACCGGGATACCCCTTTTTGCCGAAGCCGCCCAGTGTAGGTTTTCGACTTCGCGGGTGTACATTTTTTCAATTTTATCCCTAACTTTTGCCCGAACCTTTTTATTCTGTTTTTGGTTCGCCAGGATGCCCCGTTTTTGCCTGGACTCTTTTTTTTTCTGTCCAGCGGGTCTATTTTAAGCAAAGTATTTTTTAACTGCGTCCGAATTCACAGGCGATGCAAAGTCTTCTCCGTCCATGGTGGACAACAATAACGCTCCTCCTGAGAAGACTTTACTAACAACGTACGGCCCTTCGTAGTTGGGGGTCCACTTGCCCCTATGATCTGCTTGCGGCGGGAGAATCCTTTTCAGCACAAGGTCGCCCGTCTGAAAGCTTCGCGGAAGTATCTTCTTGTCGTACGCTTTCTTCATTCGTCTTTGGTACAAACGACCGTATGCCAGAGAAGCTAGCCTCTTCTCATCCATCAAACTCAGTTGGTTCAATCTATTCGTTACCCATTCTGCCTCGTCCAGCTGAACGTCTCGCAATACCCTCAGAGAAGGGATCTCAACTTCCAATGGTAATACCGCTTCCATTCCGTATACCAACGAGAACGGAGTTGCCCCGGTTGATGTGCGTACCGTCGTACGATAACCGTGCAAAGCGAAAGGTAGCATTTCATGCCAATCTTTATAAGTCACCACCATTTTCTGGACGATCTTCTTGATATTCTTATTGGCCGCTTCGACAGCGCCATTCATCTTGGGTCGGTAAGGGGAGGAGTTGTGATGTTCGATCTTGAAATTCTGACAGAGCTCCTTCATCATTTTGTTGTTCAGATTTGAACCGTTATCCGTGATTATCCGCTCGGGGATCCCATATCGGCAAATGATATCTCTCTTGATGAACCTAGCCACCACTTGCTTCGTTACATTTGCGTAAGACGCCGCTTCCACCCACTTGGTGAAATAATCGATTGCTACGAGGATGAACCGATGCCCGTTAGAAGCCGTCGGCTCAATCTTTCCAATCATATCGATTCCCCACATCGAGAATGGCCATGGAGATGACATCACATTTAAAGGGCTTGGAGGCACGTGTATCTTGTCAGCATAGATTTGGCACTTGTGGCACTTCCTCGCGAACTTGAAACAATCAGTTTCCATCGTCAACCAAAAGTAACCTGCCCTCAGCAGCTTTCTTGTCATAGCATGCCCACCAGCATGCGTACCAAATGCACCTTCGTGAATTTCCTCCATGAGAAGCTTTGCCTCTTTCTCGTCTACACAACGCAACAACACCAAATCGTGGTTTCTTCTGTATAAGACGCCATCCGGGTTCAAGTAGAAATTGCCCGCTAATCTCCTGAGAGTCTTCTGATCTTGACTGGATGCCCCAGCCGGATACTCTTTATTCTTCAGGAAATTAAGGATATCAAAATACCACGGTTTGTTGTCGGATGCTTCATCAATAGCAAATACATAAGCTGGCCTGTCCAACCGAGAGATAGTGATTTGGGGAGCTTCGTTCCAGAAATTGACCTTGTACATGGAAGACAAGGTGGCGAGGGCGTCAGCCATTTGATTTTCTGCCCGCGGCACGTGATGCAATTCAACTTTGTCGAAGAAAGGCAACAATCTCCTTGCATAATTCATATAATGTATCAAATTGGGCTGCCGTGTCTCCCATTCCCCTTTGATCTGATTCACTACCAGAGCTGAGTCTCCGTATACGTCTAAATATTTGATTCGCAAATCAATGGCTTCTTCAAGCCCCATTATACAAGCCTCGTATTCGGCCTCATTGTTGGTAATAGCAAAGGTCAATCGGGCAGTAAACGGGATGTGCGACCCGTGCGGCGTAGTGATAATTGCCCCTATTCCGCTACCGTAAGCATTCACAGCTCCATCAAATATCATCTTCCATTGGGACCCCGGCTCTGGTCCTTCGTCTGGTAACGGCTCTTCACAATCCTTCATCTTGAGATACATGATATCCTCGTCAGGAAAATCAAATCTCATCGATTGGTACTCTTCAATAGGCTGCTCCGCCAGATACTCAGACAGCACACTCCCCTTTATAGCCTTTTGCGAGACGTATTGAATATCATATTCAGTCAAGACCATCTGCCACCGGGCAATTCTACCTGACAACGCCTGCTTTTCGAATATATATTTGATGGGATCCATCTTCGAGATGAGCATGGTTGTATGATTCAGCATGTACTGCCTCAAACGCTTGGCGGCCCAGGCTAGCGCGCAACAAGTTTTCTCCAGCATTGAGTATCGAGATTCACAGTCTGTAAATTTCTTACTCAGATAATAGATTGCATGCTCTTTTCTCCCTGTCTCGTCGTGTTGACCGAGAACACAACCCATGCTTCCCTCAAGAACCGTCAAATACATTATCAAGGGTCTCCCTGCCACCGGGGGTATCAAAATAGGAGGCTCCTGCAGATACTTCTTTATTTTGTCGAACGTCTTTTGACAATTATCGTTCCACATTACAGCTTGATCTTTCTTTAACAGCTTGAATAATGGTTCACACGTGGCTGTTAGGTGAGATATGAACCGGGCAATGTAGTTCAATCTCCCTAAGAACCCGCGCACCTCTTTCTCTGTTTTAGGCGTCGGCATTTCTTGGATTGCTTTTATTTTAGCAGGATCGACCTCTATTCCTCTTTCACTTACGATAAACCCCAGCAGTTTACCCGATCTCACCCCGAAGGTGCATTTATTAGGGTTCAGCCTCAGCCTGAACTTCCTAAGTCTTTTAAACAACTTCAGCAGATTCACCAGATGCTCTTCCTCCGTCTGGGATTTGGCAATCATATCGTCAACATAAACTTCGATCTCTTTATGCATCATGTCATGAAAGAGAGTCGTCATCGCACGCTGATATGTTGCCCCAGCATTTTTCAAACCAAAGGGCATCACTTTGTAGCAAAATGTTCCCCAAGGCGTTATGAAAGTAGTCTTCTCCATATCCTCTGGCGCCATTTTGATTTGATTATAGCCTGAAAAGCCATCCATGAAGGAGAACACGGAGTATTGAGCAGTATTATCAACTAACACGTCAATATGAGGAAGTGGAAAATCGTCCTTTGGGCTTGCCTTATTCAAATCTCTATAATCCACGCACATTCGAACCTTGCCATCTTTCTTTGGCACTGGTACGATGTTGGCAACCCATGAGGGATACTTCGTCACAGCCAGGAAACCAGCGTCCCACTGTTTCTGAACTTCCTCTTTGATCTTCATTGCCATATCTGGTCGTGTTCTGCGAAGCTTTTGTTTGACAGGCGGGCAGTCTTCTTTCAGTGGCAGGCGATGCACAACCATATCTGTATCGAGCCCTGGCATATCTTGATATGACCAAGCGAATACATCATTATACTCTCGGAGCATTTCAACCAGTTTTCGCTTGATATCACTCTGCAGTGCGGCTCCAATACGAATATTCTTCTCAACCCCTTCCGACCCCAAGTTGATAATTTCGATAACCTCGTCGTGAGGCAGAATGGCTCTTTCCTCTTGCTTCACCAGCCAAGACAGTTCTTCAGGAACGTCGCTATCTTCGACAACCTCTTCTTCAGTCTGGAATACCGGGTGCTCGAAGTCGGGACGAGTCATAGGTGGTTCAAGGGTGTCATCTGAAAATGTTATCCTGCAAAAGGAATGGTTAAGTGCTTCAAAATGCGTATAAAGCGAATAACCACATTGCCATTTTATTGAAAAATACAAAACAAGAAAGACAGGGATTACAGTATTTGCACATGAAAAGAAACGCCATTTATTTAATGATTAACAAGCAATGTTTATAACAACACAGCCCTAAGCAAATCCTGATGCCCCGGGCAAGACATCAGATTATTCAACAATTAATAAAGCAAAGCATTACTGTTTAAAAGTCACAGGAACAAGCTCCTGAATAGACCAGTTGCACAGTCCTTGTCCTGGTGTGCTTGGCTGAATCCAGGCATCCATATCACAGTCGCTGTCCCCTTCATCAGATTCTGAAGCAGCATTGACAGATTCATGACATACTCCACTGGCAGAGATGGTGATTGACTTTCTGAAATGGGGGGCCCCCACGGAAGGAGTTGATGACGACGGTCTGTACCCCAGCCCGAACCGGTCCATCTTCACCGGAATGTCCAGCAATTTGCCCCAGCCCTTGGCTTCTCCTGCTTCGACTAGCGCTTGAGCTTCTTTATACGATGAGACAGCTATCTCTGGCACTTTGCTCGGCCCGGGACCCTTGTCCTTGATGCGCAAACCTTCGAATGCCTGGCATGGCGTCTCGTGGATCTCCCCGTCGACTTCCACATATTTAAACGATGATAAATGGCTGACCAGGATGTCTTCTTCTCCATACACGGTGACTACGCTGTCTCCGACCATATACTTTAACTTCTGATGCAGGGTAGACGTGACTGCCCCTGCCCCATGAATCCAGGGTCTTCCCAGCAAACAGCTGTAAGCAGGCTGTATATCCATGATATAAAACTCCGTTGCAAACACTTCCGGCCCCACTTGCAGAGGCAAGGTAATCGATCCGAAGACTGTCCTCCGCGTGCCGTCAAACGCTCTGACTACCAAATCACTGGGTGTGCACAAGATTCCTCGAACATCCAGCTTCATCATTGCCTTCTTAGGCAGCACATTCAAAGACGACCCGGTGTCAACCAATACGTGCGACATTGTCGATCCTCTGCACTCCACAGATACATGTAATGCCATATTATGATCCCTCCCTTTCGGAGTCAAGTCAAAATCAGTAAAGCCCAGACTGTGGCCTGCATTTACATGTGCCAATACTCCTTCTAGCTGATTCACAGAGACATCCTGGGGTACAAAAGAAGTGTCCAGGACTTTCAACAAAGCATTTCGGTGAGCTTCCGAACACAACAGTAATGACAGAATAGATATTTTGGACGGTGTCTGCTGTAGATGCTCCACAATTTTATAATCACTTTTCCGAATCAAGCGCATGAATTCTTCTACATCCTTAGATGCTGCTTCTTTTTCATTTGCTTGTACCGGAACATTCTCAACCGCTTTCCCTTTTCCTTTCGCTAGTCTTTCAGCCTCCACTTCGGGAGATATAAAGATCCTGCCGCTCCTCGTCATGCCTCCTGAGCCAACAACATTATCCACAACCTCCGCTGACTGCTTGTTAACATCGATTTTAATCCCGTCACAATACACCTCCAGCCCATACGACCATGGGACTGCTCTCGTGTTCTCATACGGGATTGGCCCGGCTTTAGTTATGGTAATCGGTGGTCGCTGAGTTGGTGCTGAAATAGTGATCGTCTTCCGAGGAATTGTTACCGTGGCCACATCACTCCGATTATCCACTACTGCCCCTGCCGGCTCATCAGTTGCTGTTCGATCAAACTGCAATATACCTTCATCAATCAAGGCCTGGATGCCTTTCTTCAAATCCTCACACCCCCCAGCTAGGGCCCAACAATCTAAGCAGTACTCATTACAACCCGGGTAAACACCTCCCTGCAACAGTCGACTCTTTATTTCGCTCAGCGGCGTCTTTAAATCCTCAACATTCATAATAAGATTCAGACCTTCCTCAGTCAGCACGGCGTTGGCCCCATGATTAGGCATGGGTTTCTGGACTATATTCGGAACTGCCGTTCCGAAGTTGATAGACTTGTTGTCCAAAAGATCCTGCACAACATGCTTAAAAGCATGACAACCTTCTATATCGTGGCCCGGGGCCCCAGAATGAAACTCGCAGCGCCTGCTTGCATCGTAGCCGAACGGGGGAGTTCCCGTTATCGGTGCCAAGGTTCTTTTCTCTACTAGATTCAATCCTAACAAAGTCTGCAATAAATCAGCATAGTTAGAGGGAGGCTTCTCGAACACCCTTCTCGGCTTGCCACCCTGGAATCTTCGTTGAGCTTGCTGTGCCCCCTGCTGAGGCTGCTGCTGCTGTGGCATTGGTTGCTGCTGAACCGATTGTTGTTGCTGGATTGGCTGCTGTTGATACGGAATAGTAACACTCGACACCTGCTGCGGCTGACGATATTGATTTCTTCCCCTGCCTCGGCCTCGGCCTCGGCCTCCAAATACAGCGCTAGCTTCGCCCTGACGGCGCCCCCCATAAGCTTTCTTATTACTGCCAGATGCAGTTGATTCCTCGACCTGGAACTTTCCTTGCTTAATGTTCCGCTCAATCTTTTCCCCCATCAAAATCAGGTCTGAAAAACTAGCCAGAGACGTATGAAACAACATATCATGAAACAGCCCAGTGAATGTGCCGACAAACATATCATTCATTTCTTTATCTTCCACAGGAGGACGGACCCTGGCAGCCATATCGCGCCACCTTTGCGCGTACTCTTTAAAACTCTCCCCCTTCTTCTGCGAAAGCCCGGCCAACTGGACCCGATTGGGCGCCAGGTCGCTGTTATATTTGTAATGGGCTACAAACGCCTCTGCTAATTGCTTCCAAGTCTTGATATCAGTTGGCTCCAACCCCATGTACCACTCCAAGGAAGGACCCGATAGACTATCCTGAAAGAAATGCATTAGCATTCTTTCATTAGTGGAGTATGCAGACATCTTTCTGTAATAAGCTCGTACATGCACTTTCGGACATGTATCTCCTTTGTACTTATCAAATGCAGGCGCTTTGAATTTAATGGGCACCCTCAAGCCAGGTACCAAGCCCATAGTTGCCATGTCCAGTCCCACAGTACTCTGATTTAGGACTCCCTTCATTTGCTCTTCCAGCATTCTAATCTTTTGAGAATCATCCATCGGCCCTTCAAAACCTCCTCCAGAGAAGGCGTCTTCCTGCTGATCCTCTTGCCACATACCGTTTCCAGCCCCGTACCCGTCATATGCATTATTACGTCCAGCTCTGTTCTGATTCATCCCCGGAACTCGGCCTCTGTTGCCATACCCTTGAACACCTCCAGCAGGACCAAAACCCACAAATCCAGTACCATTTCCGTTTCCAAAGCCTCCGTAACCCTGATTGATCATACCATAACCATCTTGCCCAAAGCCTTGAGCATTAAAGCCATACTTGCCAGCGTTGTCGAATCCCTGATCATTGAATCCGAACCCAGTATTGACAAAGCCATTGCCTCCGAGATTATCTCCCAAATTGACATCACCCAACCCAGCATTATGGACAGCAGTCTCATTCCCCACTCCGACGTTACCATTCACAGCAGCGGTAGCGTTGTTGACGTTAGCGGCAGGCATATTGACGACAGGTGGAGCCACTGGCGTGGGAGTGCCATCTCCATGAGCAGTATCAACCCGGACAGACTGATGATCTTCGTTACCATGACCAGCGTTGCGAGCCAACAGAGGCTGGACCATGGCCTGCAAATTCTCTTGCCCTTTTGCTATAGCTTCCATGGTTTGCATGAAGAGGGCGAGCTTTTCGCGCACATCCTGCATCTCGTTCTGAATCTGGTCCATGACTTTCCGACAGTTGGATCGTGTAGAATAGCGGTGCGGATGTTGATCTGGAATCCTGTTAAGTACCTGGATCAAAGCAGGAGATAAGACACCATTCAAAGATTACCTGTAATGCAATATGAGTATGAATGCAATGCAATGTGTCTGTGCATTAGGGAAATTCATTCCCCCAGTTCTAGTGCGAAGGTGCCGGTGCAGTGACAGTGCTGGCAATGAGAATATCGGAGTTGAATCATAGAAAGCCTCATATATAGCAGAGAGAATCAATAAGCCCAGGGTACAATGTCACTGAGAGTACAATAAGAAGGCATGACCTCAACCAACAATCCTGGTGATGGTCAGCACTATGCAAATAAAGCATACAAGTTACTATATGAAATGGTCAAATCCTCCCGAAAGTCTGATACTCCTCTAACAACTTCCTGGTCTCCGGATGGCTTGGTCGATCCAGTAGCCCTTCAACAAGCTGGTTTCTCCTCTTAAGGACACGGCGTACGTCTTCAGTAGTTTCTTCCCAGGTCGCTTCTCCGAAGCAATCTTCTAACTTCCGCTTCTGAGACACTGCTTCATCTCTGGATTTGATTGCCTTGTTCAGTGCATGCTGGACACTATACCGGTTCATCACTTCTTCCTCACACTTCTTGATGCTAGACTTCAACTTCTCCTCGAGGTCGGAAATTTGCTGCTTCAGCTTATCTTCCCTCTTCTTGTTGTTAGTGAGTGTAGCATTCCAAGTCTTATTGCAAGAAGATATCTCTCGGTGTGCTACGTCGAGCGCCTTCTTTTTGGCTTCCAGCATGTCATGGGAACTTCTGAACTCTTGCCCCAGACGTTCACGCTTTTTCTTTTCCTCGGTCAACTCAGCTCCTAACCTGTTTACCAGCTCGATCTGTTGTTGGAAAGCATATACGGCCTTGTTTTTCTCACTGCGTGCTTGGGCTAACTCTTGCTCTAACCCTTCATTAATCTTCATCAAGGCTTCTTTCTCCTTCACAACCTGTTCATAGACTTCTCTAGAAACAGTAGTTGGCTCCACTACCGGAACGGGAACAGGAATTGGTGCATCTGGAAACGGCATCTTCAACTGACTAGCCCTCTCCTGAATCCACACTCTATAAGGTGTATAGGCCTGACAGTCATTCTTACCTAACAGCGGCTTCCCTTTGCGGTTAATACGTGTCCAGGCATGTTGCAACTTGGCTAATAACCCCCCTTTTACGTCTCCGGTGAAGTACAGAGATTCCTGTACTTCTTCCTCTTGAGGTGGATTCTTCAGCGCATACCCGAACTGACGAATGAACAGAGAAGGGTTGTAGTTGATACACCCTTTTCTTCCAATTAGCGGCACATTAGGGTACCCCGAACAACTGAAGATGAGCTCAGATCCCAGCAGGTCTCTATCAAGCCACTCCATATCTTCCGACGATAGCCTCATCAGGCGCTCTGGCCAACCAACTGGAACTATAGTCTCTGCAGCAGATCCTCTCTTAGGAAGGTGACTCTCAAACCACATACTCAACAAGGGTACACAAAGATGAACATTCTTCCCTCTGCCCTTCTCATTCTTGTAATGCAGTGAGTGGTAGAAATCTCCGAGTAAGGTAGGTACAGGATTACCAGCGGCAAACAAGTAGAAAGCATCAAAGTCCACAAAATCCGGTATATTGGGGAACAGTACTATGCCATAAATGCACAAGGCCAACACAGCATTGAAAGCGACCCAGCACCCGCTCTTGGCATACTCTTGGGCTTTACCAACTAAGAACTGAAGCGAGAAGCCTGGAACTCCACGGGAAACAGTAGTCACAAGTTCAGAAGCATCAACATGCAAGGCTTTCGCCAATTCCTCCGGCTTAGGTTTGGCGTCATAATGAATGAATGGAACCTGGTTCTGCACGGGCAGCTCAACATACTCAGCGTATTCCTCCAAGGTTGGTCCCATAATAAAGTCAGAGAACGTAAAGCACCTCAAAGCAGGGTCGTAGAATTGCATCAAAGCATACAGCCCATCTAACTCTACCTCTGTAGGTTTGCACACCAATCTCAATAATCTACCATAGCTCATCCGGAAACTCCTACGAACACTCTCATCAGCAAGAGAGATCAACCCAAGTAGAGGAACAATATCAGGCGTAGGCAATTTGTAAGCAACCGTTCTCCTTAAGCTAGTCATGATCAAACACTCAGAAGTCTGGGCACTAGAACTAGGGAAATGCAAATGCGCCTGCAGCACAGACACACGTTAGTGAAATGCAAATGGTAATGGATATGCAGTGATGCAATGCAAGTAACATGCAACAGGGACCAAAGCTGTAGCTGAATAGCCTGAACCCAATCAAGAAAGGTCTCAGATAGACCATCCAGAAGTCCTCAAGCCCTGGTCTCAGATATACCTCAAACAAAGCTCCAATATTGGTCTCTAATAGACCCCATAATCATAACCTGAATGGTCTCTGGTAGACCTCAAATCATACCCCCCACTGGTCTCTGACAGACCTCAGAACACATCTCCAAATAGTCTCTGACAGACCTCGGAACACACCAACTGGCCTCTGACAGACCTTAGAACCCTCCATAAATATCCAAGATCCTGATCAACAAACCGGTGGTCTGAAGGTCTAGTTACCTGCATAACCCTGAATCCCCTCACAGGTGGGTGGCCCTATAACTGGCACAAGGTACGGCATCCTATGCGGTCGTCGGTGTCACAGACTTTCAGGGTTGATGATACGATTCCCAGAAGGAGTGGCATCATCAATCCCTGAAGAGGCCTCACTTAGCCAACTTCCAAATGATCGGTCCCCAGAGTCGACAATCCAACTAACCAGCAACCCACGCCAACCAAAGGAAGGGGCAGGAGGCCAACCAGAGGAACCTCGTCTGAGTGTAGATTTCATGGGACACCGAAGCAAGCAAAGCAAGCGGGCGCCCACTAATTTCTACTCTAATTCTAGGTGCACTCAAGCCCAGGTCCGGCTTATCTCTCAATATCAGAACACCCGTCACACCCCAGATACAGCGACAATAATCAATATATAAAGCTGAAAATACAAGGTTAGAAATATAAAATAACTCCATGCAAAATCCTCGACGGGAAAACAAGCGTTAGGATTGACTCTCTCAAGGGACGTTGGATCCCAAATGCATAAGAACCATCACAGTCCTTAGCAGCCAGGGGACGTTGGGTCCCCAGCAGAGTCGCCAGCTGTCGCTACTGCGAAAATCGGCGCCGGCTGAACAGAAGAGTCGCCACCGTGCGTTATTTATCCCACGGGAGGGAAAGGAAACGCTCAGAGTAAACCTCGCAAAAAACGGGGAAAGGTATGGTCATCGCAACCAAAACCTGGGTTCGGGAGTCGGTTACGCAAGGGGAAGGTATTAGCACCCCTCACGTCCGTCGTACTCGACGGGATCCACGCTTGTTTTCGGGTATGGATTGTTATTCTATCTACTCTATAGGTCAGGGGTTAAAATAAAAATAAAATGAAAATAAAATGACTCGGCAAAGTATCGCACTTTATGCCTACGTATTCTCGTCTGGAACGAGAAATCAGAGTCAACGTAGTTCGCCTACCTACGGGAAAGGAGGGGAAGGTTGCTCGCTAGGACGTCGCATCCTATGCCTACGTACTTTCACACGGCATGAAAGATCAGAGCAAACGTAGTTCGGGCCACGTACGACATAAGTCTGTCCTTGATTGATTTTATTCCTTCTGAAAAAGGTTTTCTTGATTAGCAGTCCCGGCGGACAAAAATGACGTCTTGATGAGTTCACATTCTTTTACGAAAGAAGTGTCTTTTATTGTGTTTGAAATCTTTATGGTGTTTTTCTGTTTGTTTTGAGAGAGAAGGAGACAGAACTCTAACCTACGGTTGCGAAGGGAAAACAAACTACCCTAATGTTATCATGCATGGGTTAAGACCTAGTGTCTATCATGCTCCTCTCTTGCACAGAGAGAAACAGAGATCCTACGGGATAGGCAGAAACAGAAACAATATCAAATATATACAGTAAAATAGTAAAATGCATGGATGCAACAGTACAAGCGAGGCAAGGGAGTCCCACTCAACCTCGAACCTAGAAAACAATAGGCAAAAGTGAACAGACTTCACTTTCAACCCAGCAGGGTAGACAGCAAACAATACAGTCCAGTAAAACCAATCAATACATCAGAAATAAAATACAACAGCATCAGCAGCTCTGAATCAACATCTGGCTTCAAGTAATCTCCAATCAGCTACAGGCTTCAACAAGCCTCAAGCTCCATCTTCATGGCCTTCAAGCAAGGGCTTTGATCATCTATCTTCCATCTGCAATGGCTTTTCTTCATGCTCAAACCTCCAGGATGAGGGATTAGTCACAAGAGTGAATTGGGTGTTAAGCAACCAGTTGACTACCAAGGGTGGTGAACAGACTGCTTCTAACACAAGAGACATTTTCTCTCAAGAGTTCTATCTCATAGACACTATCACCAAGCCTTCCAAAGGAAGGGGGTGAGTGTCTTAGAGAGACTCTGAATCACAGAGAAGAATGGATACAGACAAGGCAATCCATGTTTGAGAAACAAACTTTCTAACCTAGAGCTCTGCCTAGCTCCTAAACCCTAATTCCTCAGCAGCTGCTAGCAAAAATCTCCTCCTCAACTCTGACAGCTGATCTTCAATCTCTGGATCTCCAATGGTCTTCATCTTCACAAATCTTCAGCTTCCCCAGGGCCCCAGACAAACCCCATACCCAAGCAAGCAAGCAATAATCCCCAGAGGGCACACCACACCAGACAACAGATATACAGACAGTATTAATAGCAGTAGGGGAATCTTAACTTTTCTAAGGGATCTAATAGCTACCCATAGCCCCTATAGTCCCATAACTAATCTAATCAAAACCTAAGTCCTAAGGGAAATGAAATCAAACTTCTTAAGTTGTCACCTAAAACCCTAGTTTTGTTCATGATGTTCAAGCATTTATTAATCACCTAAAATTAACTCCTAAAAATGGGAACTAAAATATTTCTACAAGCTTAATATCTCATCTAAACAATATAAAAAGAATGACCAAAAAATATTAAAGCATGTAAGAGAACAAAAATCATTAAAATGATGCATGAAATGAATCTATTTAATATGACATTTATTTAGAAAATATGAAAAAAATATGAAATAAAAATAAAAATGCAATTTTATTTCTCTATAATTTTCTAGACATTTTAATGAAAATATTGTAAAAAGAATGGATGAAAATGCATTTTTTATGAATTTATTATGAATTTATGAAATGAAAGAAAAATTAAAATGAATTAAAAAAACACAATTGGAATTAAATGAGAAGAAGGGGGTATGAATAGAAATTCGCTCCAGTTATAATCAGAGTGGGCCACACAATGGGGGGTGCAAATAGCGCTTTTATCAAGGCCCAGAGTTACACTCAGAATTAAAGAAATAACAAAGGAGCGCTGGGGGTGAAACTAGTAGCAAAAACACGTTCAACATGACTTTGGGCCTAAACCTGGGGGTGGGGATAGCATCACAAACTGAGGCCCGCCCGTTTCAATTAATGAAACGGTGCGTTTGGCACCCAGTCAACTCCCTCCAAAACAGAATTGAATAATAGCCATTGGATCTCTCCCCAAGTCAAGAGTCTTCACACGCATTGGACAGGTAGGATTACGTCTTCCCCAATGAATCTGAAACCTAGGGTTTCACCATGAATGCCCCATGCACGAGCTGAACTTCACCTCATCTGTTCTCCTTCTACACGCAATGAAATGCCACGCCATAAACATGAAACCTGCTCAGAATCTCTCCCTCTACAATCCTATAGCACTAGCTCAGTCTGAAACTCAATGAAACTCTCAACCCGATCGAGGTAAAATCTGGTCACCATGGATATGCACTGAGATGCATCACCACAATCCTCAATCAAACTTAACATAAACTAGTCTATGCCTAATGGAGATCAACCTGCGCTATCCAGCTAAAATTCTAATGGCTTAACCTAAGAGTTCTTCACCCTAACAGTTTGTTGCACCTGCTAATCAACATCACCAAACCTCTCCAAATTCATCTAAACTAATCTCCTAACCACCTAGATCATGTCTAAACTAACAAACTCATGCCTAACTAACTGAATCAAGCAAATCGAATGAAAACATACCTGGTGCACAAGCTTGAAAACAGCTATGGAAGATTGAGGATCTGAAGCTTTTGAGACTTGGATCTTGATTCACAAACTCAGTACTCAATTCTGTATGCAATGTTGTGATGATTCCTTGCTTGAATTATGCTGTCCAATGGAATTTGTAGTTTTGATGTTCTTGAATATGGTGCACGAAAATGGATCCTAATCACCAAGTCTTTGCTTCAATTATGATCTATGATGATGATGGAACAAGATTGAATTGATGTGGATGAGAATTGGTGAAGGTTTTGTGAGATTGGAATGAAAACTTCAATGAAAAAGTATGAGAGAAATTTGTGGAATTCTTGGTGCAAATGAAGCCAACCCTTGCCAAATTCTCATTTCATGAATATATAGACCCCAAATGAACATTCTAGATCCATCTTGCACATTCCCTTGTTTTCCAACTTTGATCCATTTTTGAAATGTTTCTTAAAAGGCAAGCAACCATGGATAACTTTCTTTTTCCCTTCTAAACTCAAAAAAGTGTTTGAACCATTGTTCTTAGAATTGTTTTTCCATTCAAAATCATATATTGGAAGTCTCCATTTGGACTTGTAAATCTCCCAAACCATTTTCCATCTTGAATTTATTCACTTTATAAGCCATTTTAGTTCATATTTTGACCAACTATGCAACTTCATGTTATGAGCTTCTCCAATAATTTGTGACCTTCTTTCTAGACTTAAAATCCCATTTGGAGCAAGTTTGATGTTGTAAGTTTGTCCATTTGAGGCCTCCTTGTATGAGTTTTGGACATAGGTTAAAATGACCTGTAATTCACAAATGCCCAAAATACCCTTTGCTTGCCAAGACCATAAGTTGAGTTCTCCACATCATATGAAGGCATACCATACCATTCTAGAAAGCTAAGACAATGAGGAACAATTCTTGTGTTGACCAAGAATTCATTTGAAATCTCCTTGAGGGGTAAAAATTGCTTGGAAGTCAAGTCACTTTCACAGACAAAAATTCAGATACCTCAGATGACCTGTAACTTGTAAGGACCATAACTTGAGTTCTATAAATCTCCTTGATGTCTTCCACCACTCAAATTAAAGGTCTTGAGATCCTATACAAGTTTCATGTTGGCCAAGAAGCCATTTGAAGTTAGCATTTTGACTTATCTTGCTTGGAAATTTGACCTAAACTAGGGGATTTTACAGAGAAACCCTAATTTAGTAACTCCTCTTCTCCTTGATTTCTCTTGAATTCTCCTTGGCATATCTCCATATCCTTCTTCATATGTCCAATGTTGATCCCCACATTTCTCCAATAGACTTGAATGCCCTCTTAAGTCAGTCAATTGACCTAGGGTTGACCTAGGGTTGACCCAGATGAAACCCTAGTTGACTGTCGTCAGCTGTAGCTCTTGTGCTCTCATCCTTGACTTGTCTCCTTCTCCAAATGACTTTCTAAGTCTCTCAAGATGTCTAGATACTCTCCATGCCTTCAATTTACAGCTCACAACCCTCTTGTTGACCCTCATATGCCCTCAACTAGGAGATGGATTCAAGGCTTGATCTGCTGAACTCTTTGCTTTCAAATTCTCCTGATGACTTGAATAAGATGGAATTAGGATAATAACCTCATGATAGGCCTCTAGAGATGAAAATAATGATTGATCCCCTGTTGAATGACTTGCTATGCTTATGCTATGCAGATGGTTAGTCTATGTACATGACTCTATATGCAAATGCTAATGATAATGAAACATAAACAAGGAATAAGGTTGGGCAAATTTTAGGGTGCAACACCAGGAAAGCGCAGAGTCAGGCGAGTCATAGGAGGATCAGCTCATGGTGTTTGTCTGTACCACGTTGCCGACATGTATACAAATGTTGTTTTGTATTCTCTTTATGCTTCTTGTACATATATTTATGTGTGGTTATGTGTAACTTCCTCTTTTCAGGAGTTGCGTCCAGTGTACAAAACTTTGCCTATTCAGAGGCCCATTATCAATAAAACGTTATTCAGTACTTGATGCTTGTTCTTTACTGTTTTTTTGTGAAAGACGCCGATGTTTTTGATAAACTTGCACTTGCATAATCTTGCTGGCCCTTGCTAATAATTGCTAAAACTTCGAATTGACTGAAATAATGTCACTGGTGCTGACCCGGATAGATTCTGTTGTATAGGCCTGTTTTGTCTCATTTGTGTTTTGCAGGTTCGTACCTTTGGAGAAAACGGTCAGGAATTGTATTCCCTATCCAAGGCCGCCTGACGTGAGACCTGACTCCAGTTGATGTCATTCCTCAGCTAGTCGCAGCTTATCCCCGGAGATTTGAAGCAATAGTTATCCCTTCCCGAAGGAGGGAATTATTTTCCCTAGGAGAGTGTCCTCATGGAAAACCGTTCATAGGATTGGTCCCAGCAAGTCAAAGTCAATGTCACCTGCAGAAGTTGCGCTCCTCAGCGAATCGAAGATATGCGCGTTCAATCTCTAGCATGGGAGATTCCTGCAATAGTTAACCAAGTTGTTGGTTCAGAAGGTTTATATCCGCGAAGGAGGGTTTTATTGCTCCCCACAAGTCGTCATGCCATTGACAGGATGTTGATCCTCAACAGAGTGGTAACATTGAATGTGTAAACTATGCCCAGACTGTGTACTTCTCCCAGAAGTGTCGCTTCTTTCCCAGCTAAGTTTGTTCGCCAGCAAGGTGTTTGTCCTTTCCTCCCGGTGGAAGTTGATGTTTAATCTCTCCCCGGCAGAGTTGGTGGCATTTCTGGCGTTTATTTCGCCAGAATACTTTGTGATACTTGTTCTCCCCAGCGGAGTTGGCGTTACCCTCAGCATTCATGTTGTTGAGACAGTATTATCAGAACGGCCCCGACAGCTTGAGCCTGCATTTGCATTTGCATATATCGTCATATTTGCATCTATTCAAACGCATAGCATTTCCGTGTCGTACAGAGCATTACGCCATTTTCAAACATACGCATTTTTGAAACGTAAATCAGGTTGGTTAACCTTTTGCTTTCAGGTGTGTTTTGCTCAGGAGGAGTATGGAGTTCTAGCTCAGATCTATTACCAGGTATTCGAGGTATCGTCGTGAGACGTGTGATGATACAATTCATCTTTCTATTTTTCCCCACAGAGTTACTTGGTTAATTTTTTCTTTGTCCCCGAGCAGAGTTATTTGTTTAAATTTCTCTTGTTTTCCCCGCCAGAGTTGCTTGTTGAAGTCTCTCTTATCCGGCCAGCGGATTATTTTCTTCAAATTTGTTGTTACGTCAACGTCAAAGGGTTTTATGAATCAAAATTTCAGAATGGTACCGCCGGTTATTGAAACAGGCGTCCGGCAGTTTGGTTTCCAAATATCCCCCGTGGAGTCATCCTCAAAGTCGCTGCCACGTCAGTGTTAAAAAGTTTGTGGGTTGGGACTAATAGAGTTAGCTACTGCAGAGAAAAAAAAAAGGAGAAACGGTATTCAGAGTATCCTCCCGTATGGATATACGGATGCATTTCCCTACTGGTTGACAGAAGGATTTCCCTGGAAGTTGTCAAAAATTTTACTGCCTATGTTGATAGGAGTTCCGCGTGTTGACGAGATATGAGTCCTGACATGGACAATTTATTCCTGTGTTTACGGGATTTCTTCGTGCTAGTGAAGTAGGTGTCCTAACGTGGACAGATTTATTTCCTCGGGTTGACGAGATGTGTTAGTCCTAACGTGGGCAGATTTGAGTACTCCGTGTTGACAGAATGGGGAGTCCTGATGTAAAAAAAAATTGATTACTCTTCGTGGACCATTTATCCCCAGCAGATATCTTCCTTTGTATCGGCGAAAGGTGTGTCATGACGTGGACAAGTTTATAGTTCTTCGTGTTGAGAAGAGGCGCGAGTCCTGACATGGACAAATTTATATTTCTTCGTGTTGGCGAAGCGTGCGTCCTGACGTGGACAAGGTTTTATTTCCTCAGCGGGTCGAAGATGCGCGAGTCCTGACGTGGACAAATTTATCTTTCTTCGTGTTGACGAAACGGTGTCCTGACGTGGACAATTTACTCCCATGCTGATAGTATTTTCTTGTGCTGGCGAGATGTGAGTCCTGACGTGGACAAATCAAGACGAGATGTGAGTCCTAACGTGGATAGTTTATTCCTAACGTGGACAGTTTATTCCTAACGTGGACAGCTTATTCCTGATGTGGACAATTTATTCCTATGTTGATAGGATCCCCTCGTGCTGACGAAATGCAGACGAGTCATCCCCAGCGAAGTCGCCGGGATTTTTCCGTGTTGACGACAGGTGGAGTCTTGACGTGGACAAGTCTAAGTTGAGATTTCTTCGTGTTGACGAAACAAGCGTCCTAACATGGACAAAGTTCTATTCCTGTGTTGTTGAGATGGGAGTCCTGACGTGGACAGATTTGTGTTTATTCGTGATTTGACGAAATTTGGGTCCAGATGTGGACAAGGTTACTCCTGTGATGACAGAATCTCTATTCGTGTTGACGAATTTGTTTCTCTTCTCGTGTTGACAAGGTTAGTCCAGTTGTGGACGGAGGTGTTTTTGCAAAAAAATTGTTCAGTACCCGTGGTGTTACATAGGTGGTTGAAGTTGAAATCAGAATTATTATCAGACGTTGGATCAGTTGTTGTCGTGACAACCGGATTCAGATAGTGGATATCGTTCCCCAAGCAGTTGCAGTTTATTTCTGCGGTTGGTAAATTTCTGGGTTTCTTGGTATTCAACCGTCTCGTACCTCGATTGTTTGAAGGTCGTTCGCTCTTCACCCAGTCGGGTCCAAGCCGTTTGAATAGGGGCAGCTGTTGCACCCTAAAATTTGCTCAACCTTTTCTTGCCTGATTTATGTTTCATGGCATTTCATTTGCATAGTTACATCATGTACATAGTTCAATCATTTGCATATCAAAGCATGGGATGCATCCAACAAGGGAACAAGGTGTCTATCAAGAGAAGAGCCTAGCAAGAGGTGTTATCCAAGTATGAGAAATCATCCAAGCCATCAAGAAATGATTTGAAGTCTTGAGAAGTTTGAGTGCCTACATGTGGGTTTTGCTCCTATCTTGAGGAATATTGAGAATCATCGGTGGGATGTGAAGCATGGAATGTGGATTTGAGGTGTGTATGGATCTCATGGGATGCCTAGAGGGCCCTATTGAAGCTGAGACAAGTCATTGATTCAAGTATGAGGACCATAGTTGAGGTGCAGTCAACTAGGGTTTCATCTGGGTCAACCCTAATTCAAATATGCAATGGGAGAGCATCAAAGACTACTTTGAAGTCATGGAATTCATGGATTGGTATGTTGATACATGTGTGGTGTTGTGCCAAGGTTAAGCAAAGAAAGATCAAGAATGTGGGAAGTTGCTAAATTAGGGTTTTAGTGTAAAATCACCCTGTTTAGTGCCTAACTTCAAAGCCACATAAGTCAAAATAAAAGTTTCAAATGAATCTTTGGCCAACATGAAACTTGTATGGCATCTCAATACCTTTAATTTGAGTACTAGAAGTCTTCAAGAAGATTTGTAGAACTCAAGTTATGGTCTTTGCAAACTACAGGTCATCAGAGGACACTGAAATTTATCTGTGAAAGTCACTTGACTTCCAAGTAACTTTTTCCCTTCAAGGAATTTTTAAATGGATTCTTGGCCAACATAAGCATTGTATATCTTGATCTTAGATTTCCATAGTGTACTAGAAGTCCTCAAGAGGATTTGTAGAACTCAAGTTATGGTCTTTGCAATCCAGGGGTATTTTGGGTATTGGTGATTATAGGTCATTCTCAAGCATGGGTCAAAATCTCCAACTTAGAGGCCTCAAATGGAAAATTGTTCAACTAGAAAGTTGCTCAAAATAGGGTTTTAACCTTGACCATGCATCAAGGAGGCTTTGAATTGGCTCATAGGAGAAGTTGGTTTGAAATGGTTTTTAAATGAAGAAATTAAAGTCATTTAAAAGGCAAAATTGTGATTTCTTGATTTTATGGCCAAACAAGTCCATGTTATATACCAAATTGATCAGAAATCATGTTTTGGAAAGGATGGCAATATTACTTTTTTGATTTGAGGTCATTTACACATGGTTCCCTTTAATACCTTAAGGTTGAAGTAACATAACCATCACACTCCATAAGATCAAAAACAAGGAGAATACACATCCAATTCAGTTCTAAATATCACAAGAGGAGAAATTCAAGTGAGTGTGAGAGCCAGAACAGAGCAAAGCATGATTTCCACATATGAGATTTTCAAGGAATGTGAGAAATTGAATTTCTCATTCAGGTTGTTACAGAAGTTTCTAGAGGGTTCTATTAGCTTCTATATATCATATGCATTGGATTCAGATCATTTTTTGGGAGGAATTGAGAAAGTAACCAGAGCAAGCCATTGAAAATTCTCAAGCTACATCAAGAATCGGGTTTTGGAATTGAAGAGGATTCAAAGCAAATTATCCATTGGAGAAGCTTTAGAAGTGGTTCTTGAGTGATTCTGCAAGAGATTGGAGGTTGAATCGTGCCATAACCTCATCTGTTCATCCATTTTCACCAGGTTTGCATTCTTCAAATTTTAGCATAATTGGTAGTGATTGGCTTAGGTCTTGATGCATGGTTAGGTTAGTGTTGATGCTTAGGTGGATTTAGGCACAAATTTGGGGTGATTAGAGACACTTTAGGTGGTGATCAGAATTCTGTTGAAGGGAATATCTTGAGATTCTTGAGGTTTTAAGCATGGCTAGATAATTAGAATTGAAGCCTGAAGAATGTAGTTCATGCTAGGGTCTTTAATTTTAAGGATTGCAACGATCAAGATTGGGTGATTTTTCTGCAACTTCTATCGGGTTTTGAGTTAGGGTTAGAATCAATGGAAATGGAAGTCATATTCATGATCAGGATGAAATTTCAAGTGGAATAGTGTATTTAGCTGGCTTGGTTGATGAGGTTTTGGGATGCCTTCGCCGGAGAAGACGGTGGTGCCAAGCTCAGGCCACCGTCTGAGCATTTCCCCCTCAGTTTCAAATATTTGGGGACGATGACCCAGGGCCCTTAGATGATGCTTTGACCCTTGACTCAAACCAAATCCAATTGCCACGATTGAATTGAATTTCTGAAGAGAATTGAGAAAGAGACCTCAACGCTGCATTTCATTAAACGCTATTGGGTGGGCTTAAGTGAATCCTTGCTAATCACACCCCTATCCTGGCCCATGAGTGAGAAATAACGTGAATTAGTTGCTATTTGACACAAGCTTTTTCCATTTTCCTTTTCTTTTTCTGAGTTGGTTTAATTTGGTTTGGGCTTAGTGACTGAATTGATATACGCACCCCCTGTTGGGCCCAGGTTTGGTTTACAACATGATATTATTGCTATTTGCAACGCAGTTTTGTCATTTTTTATTATTTTCTTTTAATTTCATATTTTGCATATAGTTAGGAAATAATTCACCATAATTAGGAAAATTAGTCTTTTTAATCCAGGTTTTTTTCCCCTGACTCCTTAGAGAGTCTAGAATTTTAGGAATTTAATAAATTCATTTTTCATGCATTTTAGAATTTAATTACATTTTTTGAAGTTTAGTTCATTTTATTTTTAATATGTTTGATACATGATTTTGTTGATTTTGGTATGACTAATTGGTGTGGATTTTTGAGTTGATTCTTGGTTGCTTAGTTAGTTTAGAGATGCATGTACCCATAGTAATTTTCTAATATTTTTGTGAGACAATTTCAGGTTGTTTTGAACATTGAACATTAGGTGGTTTAGATTTAGGGTTTTAGGATAGTTCCCTTAGGTTTATGGCATATTTTTAGGTCTTAATGAATGGTTAACCCCCTGGTTTTTGTATGGCATATTCTTACGAGGTTTAGGAACCCTTAGTAATTTTTGTAGGATTTGACAATCACTTTTGGTATTTTAAGTAGAATTAGTTTTAGGACTAACTTCTAGGTGTTTCTGATGAACTAACTTGCCTAGTTTGATTCAATAGTTCCCCTTAGACTAGGGTGGTGTTGATTTTGAGCTTGGATGATCATGAAGACCAATTGAAGGTGCTTTGGAGATCTTGAAGGAGCTTGGACATGAAGAATTTCTCATCTGGTGGAGTGCTTGTCAGGAGCTTAGGAAAACTAGGGTTTTAGGAAGAGCATCAGAGTAGTTTTGTTTGTTTCTTCAAACATGGAGCATCTTGTTCATCTCCATTCAATCCAATGACATAAAGTCCTCTTAAAGAAGCCACATCTCTCCCTTGGAGGGATGAATGGCATGCTTTAAAAGTAGAACTTTGAGGATACAGTTCCTATTACAGTGTTAAGATCTTAATGGCTTCCCTTGGTTGTCATTGAGTTTCTTAACACCTTAACCTGATCTGGTTATTTCATTCTCTCTTGGAGATTTCTTGTTGAAGCTTGTTGAAGATGAAGTTTGGGCTTGTTGAAGCTAGGAGTGTTGCTTGTTGAAGCTGCTTGCTTGTTGAAGTTGTCTGCTTGTTGAGGTTGTCTGCTTGGTGAAGCTGTTTACTGCTGGGGTTTGAGCTTGTTTAAGTTGGTAGCTTGTCGAAGTTTGGTGTCTATTGAAGATTGAAAGTTCATTGAAGCTTGAAGATAGGAGTTATTCATGAAGATGAAAGTTGTTGCTGTCAACCTTCTGCTGTTTAATCAACTGTTGCTGTCAGAGCTGCTGGTTGCTGTAGGAGACTGGTGGTGCTGCTTGGGTGGCCTCCTCTGCTTTGGGGTTTTTTGTTTTCTGTATTGTTTGTTGGCTTGTGCAGCTTGCCCCCTAGGTTTGAAGCGAATATTGATTCACTTTGCCTATTATTTTCTCAGGTTCAAGGTTGAGTGGGACTCCCTTGCCTCGCTTGTATTGCTGCATTGCATGCATTTTACTGTACTTGCTTGCTTTCTTTTCTGTTTATCCCCTAGGATCTCTGATTTCCTCTGTGCAGGAGGGAATTATGACAGACATTAGGATTCTTATCCATGCATGACAACATTAGGTTAGTTTTTATTCCCTTTTCAACCCTAGGCTTTTTAGAGCTTCTTTCTCTTCTTATCTCAAAACAACTCAAAAACACGGTAATAAGGTTAATCGATCTCGTACGTTACGAGCCTTAAGCTATTTGAGAAAGGGTTGCTGGAGAGCTTCTTTCCAGTAGTCTGGCTGCTTAGTGTGGCACCCTTTGGGTGACACGCGACGTAGTCACTCTCGAATCATAGTCTCTAGTGCGTCAGAGATTGCAAACAAACTAAAAAACACTTCTTTCGCAAAAGATTCAAAACAAACATCAAAGTGTCATTTTTGTCCGCTTGGACTCTTAATCAAGAAAAACCCTTTTTGAAGGTAATAAAAATAGTCAGACAAGCTTGTGTCTTCCATAGCCGAACTACGTTTACTCTGATCTTTCATGCTGTATGAAAGTACGTAGGCATAGGATGTTGTATCCTAGATAGAAACCTCCCCCTCCTTTCCCGTAGGTAGGCGAACTACGTTGACTCTGATTTCTCGTTCCAGACGGGAATACATAGGCATAAAGTGCGATACTTTGCCGAGTCATTTTCTTTTCTTTTTAACCTTGACCTATAGGGTAGATAGAGTAACAATCCGTACTAGAAAACAAGTGTGGATCCCGTCGAGTACAACGGACGTGAGGGGTGCTAATACCTTCCCCTTGCATAATCGACTCCCGAATCCAGGATTTGGTTGCAATGACCATTCCTTTCCCGTTTTGCGTTAGGTTTACTCTGAGCGTTTCCTTTCCCTCCGTTGGGATAAATAATGCACGGTGGCGACTCTTCTGTCATAGCCGGCGCCGATTTTCGTAGTAGCGACAATTGGTACCTTAGCTCGGTTGTCACCATTTCCCCATTGAAGCCCAGTGATTACTAACATCGTTTAAAAATCCAATTAGCTTTAGCATCCTGTATTTGGTTGTTACCAATCTCTGTAAGCCTGGTAGTTACTGGCGTCGTCTTAATCCGATTGTTATAGGTATCATTGTTATGGTTGTCACCTTTCTCCCCTTGAAGTCTAGTTGTTACTAGCACCCCTTGAAAGTCCATGTGGTTACTGGCACCATTGAAGACGATTGTTATTGAAAAAATTGCTGGTTGTCACCAGTATCCCCAGCGAAGCCCTGGTTTCCCCAGTTGAATCTCAGAGATCTAGTGGTTACTAACATCCTCGGTGCGTCTGGTCTTATTTCTAGTCCTTTCATGAAGATCCCATTCGAACTCTTCGCTGTAGGAAGCTCTTCATTTGGTTGTCCCCAGTGAGGATCATGTCTCCAGTCTTTTGTTTCTCCGTTGGAGATTTGCGTTCCCCAGTGGAGACTTGCCTTTTCCCCAGTGAAGATTTGTCTTCCCCGTGGAGTTTGCATCCCTATGTGAAAGATCCTCTGGAATACCATCATTAGTCATGTATGAACTATTTGCTCGTTATGCCTTGGATCTTTCCCTAGTGTGTCAGGTCCCCTGTAAGTGGTTACTCGTTGTCTTACTGTTCATTTGTTTTTGCTCGTGTTTCAGCATTTTGTCTTGCATTCAAGCATCATAGAATATCACTTAGAATTCATTGCATGTCTCACATTTGTCCTTTTGCATACCATCGCATATAAGGACAAAATTTTCGATTTGCTATATTTAAATACCTTTCACTACGATTCTATGAGGATCATTATCTCTCATTGCCATCTGATGAAGAAATTTAAATAGGGGCAACTGTTATACCCCAAATTTTGAACCTTAGATCTTCATCACCATTCTAGGAGCATCATCATTTGCTTATCTAACCTTAACCTATTTCAAGTTTGTCTTTGTCAAGATGCAGATGAATTAGGGCACCATACAGTCAGGAATCAAGGTTTCGATGGTTTGTTCAGTCAATGTCTTGGACTGGTTCTACTTGAAACAATTCCTTACAATATAAAAGACATTATATTGGATCAAGTATAAATTCAATTTGAGGTTGTCACCCAAAGAAGCAGAGTAGTGCAGTCCAGGATTCCCGATTAGGGTTTCTGATTAGGAAAAGTCAACTGTGGTTTGACTTTTGATTTAAATGGCACTCCAATGATGTAATCATGTTTCATGAAGCTCATATGACTTAGTAAATTCCATACAAGAAGTTTCAAGACCTCAGAGTACCCAGAACACCAATAGTCGATTCGGGGTTTTCCGATCGATCGGTTCATCTAACTGAAAAGTCAACTCATTGACCAAAAGGGTTTTGACCCCAAAGTTTAAAGCAAACATGTTCCTAATTACATATTGTATC
The DNA here is from genome assembly GCA_963859935.3 of Lathyrus sativus. Taxonomy (NCBI): domain Eukaryota; kingdom Viridiplantae; phylum Streptophyta; class Magnoliopsida; order Fabales; family Fabaceae; genus Lathyrus; species Lathyrus sativus. Next base: position 136,132,932 of record OZ012736.1, on the reverse strand, counting down.
TAGTCATGAAGTTTTGTGACCATTGGATCAAGGATTGAAGAGTAATCGAAAAAGTCGAGAATTAGGGTTTTGAAAGGGGCAAGACCATAACTTTTTAACCACACATCCAAATGGAGTGGTACAGAGCTTGCTGGAAAGGTCTTGACAAGTTCTACAAAAGTGTAAAAGTGACCCATCAGCAAAAAATGGATAGATTTGTAGTTATGATCAAAATCAAGGTATGGTGCCCTACTTTTTCATGAAGAAATTTGTAGCTGCAGTTCCCCTACTCCCTAGCCACACTTCAGCCACTCCCATTTCCCTCATACAACTTGTTTTGTGCATCACTTTGAGTCAAGAACATTGAATTCCAACTGCACCAAATCTTGGACAGATTTTCTTCATTTTTCCCTCCAAAGATCAAAACTCCAAATCTATCCTCACCCTTGATCATGTGGCTTTGCCTATAAATAGGACAACTTCTATGCATCAAACACACATAATTGCAACCAAGAAACCAGCCACAACCCCTCTCCTTCCACAGTTGCAAACCTTGTTGCAAGCCAAGTCAAAAACTCCAAAGTGCCAATATATGTCTTGGAGAGAACTTGCACCAAACCATTTTCCAATCATTCCACACTCTTTGTAACACTCCACATAAGTTTCAAAGGATCCTCTAGAGCTGTCAAAGCTGCCATTTGCACCAGAAACCATTCCCCTCTCAAAGTCAACCTCGAAAACCAAAAAATTCAACTTTCTGCATCTTTCAAGCCATAACTCATTACAGATCATTTCCAACTCTTTTGACACCTCTAAAAATTCATAAAACGTATATAAAAACTGTCCAAACCAAGTTTGTACTTCTGTGACAAAGATTGGACCATGTTGCTTTGTAAAATCATGGGTTTTTGAGGCTTTTCTTCACTTTTCAAGCCATTCTGTTCAATAGTAGGGTTGTGGATCATTGGAGCTGCTCTTCATCATCCAAAGACCGTTTGCAGACTATATCAAGATAGAAAGGATCTCTGGTTTTCTTATTTGGCAAGGTTGCTTCAAGAGGTAAGCCTAAACCCTTTAAACATGAAATTTTGCTTTGCATTTCACATGCTATGTTGAGTTGTAACCATGCTTTTGTGCTAGATATTGTTTGAACATGTTATATGTGTGTTATTTGTCATGTATGAACCATCATTTTCATTAGAAATTGTAATTTCTTGACTGTCCAAAATGTTGGACAGAAACTAAGGCAAACTAGGTCACTAGTGCATGTTGATGCCAATCTGCCAAACCATGTGTGAATTTTCTGATTTCTCTTGAGCCAATCACTATAGTTGATGTATATGTGATGTTTGCATACTTATTTCATCAAAACTTGCTCTGTTTTGGACTGTCCATATGCTCATGCTTTTGGTTGTGACCAAAGTTGCCTAAACAATGATGCTATCAAATTTTTCAATGAGTGTGTTGTATGGAAAAATAAATTGTACCATTGAATTCCTTATATAAAAACACACAATTTGAACTTTTTTCGACTCATTTGGTTAAGTTTTGACTGAGTTCCACTTCTTCATGCAAATGACCTAAGTTGCCTTACTTTGCCTTGCCCTAGTTTGGCCCCCATTGGTACACCAACTTTGAATGATCATAACTCGCTCATTTTTATCCTGTTGATGCTAGTCTTTTTCAAACTACTTTTTATCATGTCTAATTTTATTGAGTGAAGAAAGACATCAAGGATCATTATCCTAGAAAGACTTTGAGTCACTTGAAAAGCATATGTTTTAAGGGTTTTCACAATGGTGTTTATAAACTTTTTCAACTTGTAACTTGATTTTTCTTGTGAGATTGATCTTGTGTAATTCACACATGTTTTTTTAAATGTTTAAATGCTCAATTTAGTTTGATTCATTGCCTTACCATGTTCATACTTGCTTTTTGTGAATGTATACATGAATCATAACTTTTCAAACTTCATCTGTGAACTTTACCATGATTTTGGATGTTGTAGCTTCTTAAATGTGTTTGCCATGATTCTTTCAACTTTTTATGAACATTAATAGGATTATAATATGCTAGGATTTATGTTTTGTCTTGGTTGTTACCATGAGCTTTTCTTTTTTCCATGAAACCATGAACCTATACTTAGATGTTGTTTTACACTTCACATTTTTGCATTGTTGATTTTCATCTCTTTGCTCTCTCATGTTGTCACATGATTATCTTAATCTCTTTATGTTGTTACCATGTTTCATGCCTTCATCATGTTAAATGTTGTCACATTTAGTCTTACTTGATTCATGACCCATGTTTGGTTTAATTTGCAACTTATATGCTTTATCCTTACTTATTCATATTTATCTCTGTGTGTTCATTGATGTTGTCACCTCTTGAACATGATCCCATGTCCTTACCTTACTAGTTATGATGACTTGTTAGAACCATAACATCCTTAGGATTGAATTTTGTTTTTAAAAGTTATCTTTTGAACATGTATGATTCCTCTTGAACTTTGAACTTCTTACTTGATTTGTTGCAATATTTTTTGTATGTTTACTTGTACTTGATTGTCATTAATGTGTGGTTGTTAGTCTTATGTTGTTACATTTGAAATTTCTTTGAACCCTATGATGTGCTTGCCTCAAGTGGTAACTTGCTTGCAATTAAAACTTGCTTGAATCACTTTTTGTTATTTTAATGGTTGTTACCTCACTCCTTTTCATCTTTGTCAAGTTTTCTTCAATGTGATGTTATCTTACTTGATTGGTCTTGTAAGAACCTCCATCATGTTCCCTTTTAGATATTGTAATATCTTTGTTATTTATTGGTTGTAACCATTGTCTTTGATTATAATCTTTGCTTGTTGTTTTCACATACTTGCATTTCTTTCTTGGTTGTTACCATGCTCTTATATATGTTCATCATGTTTGAATAAATGCTTATGTTTGCTTTTAGCTTTGATAAGTTATTTCCCCAAGTGATAGAACTTGTTAGTTCTCATCTAGTTGCCTCTTTTCCCTATTCCAAAGGAAAGTTTCTCTGTTGACTTCACAATCATAGATAGCCCATTACCCCCTCTTTGACTTTGTTAAGTCATCTTGAACCCTAGCTTAGTTAAGTTAGAACCCGTAGCCATTAGACTTTGCTCTAAGTCTAAAAGACCTACCCCTTGGTAAGAGTATTCCTCAACTAGAACCTTAAGATATAGTTTGTTAACTCTATGTCATTGTCATGATTACTTACTCCCCTCTTGGCTTTTGTAAAAGTCAATATCCTTTGAGTGTATAACTTAGATTAGAGAGTTTTGTTAAAATCTGTACAAGCATTGTTATATTTGTTCCCCTTTGAACCTTGATCATAATCCAATGTTCATCTATCCTCGGTGAGGTGAACTACGGTTGCTCTGATTCTATCCTAGTTAGGATACGTAGGCAGAGGATGCGATATCTTTGCAAGCATACTTAGAAACTATCCTTAGGTTTTTACCTACATCCTTTACCTTATGCCCAAATCCCAAGCCATAGAAAATATCTATAAAGTATAGCATACAAACATACAAAAGGTTCCTGTAGAGTACTACAAATGTTTAGGATGTGAAATACCTACACTAGGCATAACCAACCCCTGATCTCCGAATCTCTTAGCGTTGTTGTTACATCGCGCAAAAGGTCTATCTTTCTTTAACTTTTCCTTTGGATAAATAAAAGTCCGGTTGTGAATTTAATGAATTAAGATTTAAGTTAATCAATAGCTTGGTATCATGATTCTCACCGCAAAATCTAACACCTTAGGTCTTCCTTTACCTTTTCACCCTTTAGCAGACAAATAACAAAATAACACAATAAAACAAGAGGTTCCTAGAGAGTACTACAGATACTTATGATGCTAGCACCTTCTCTAGGTATAACCAACCCCCGAACCTTAGATTTTATTTTTCTTTGCATTGCATATTTATGGGTTATTCGTTCTTTTTTCCTTCCCTTTGATAAATTAAAGACCGGTGGCGAATTAAGATTCTGTGATTCAAGTTAATCAATAGCTTTATATCCGATTCTCACCGCGACATTCACTCTCAATCCAAGGTATGTTTTTTGTTAATTTCTTTTTAGGTTCTTCTTTAGAAACTCTTAGAATAGTCTTAGATGAATGTGATTAGGATTAATGACTAGCAACATTAGCATTAGGTTATGTTTCTTCCATGATTTTTGATATTTTTGTTATGGGTTGTGTAGTTGAGACAATGGACATTGAATTGGGTTTGTGGGTTTGTAAAGACATTGCGTTTTTTCAATTTTTTTGTGTTTTGTGTGTTTCGCCCGACAACTGAGAGGCGAAGCTTCGCTCCAGCTTCGCCGGGCGAGCTAGGCGCAAGAGTGAAAAATACCACTTTCTACAATTTCTGTCTTTTTGATTTGTTGCTGACAATGATGTATTCTTCTATTGTGTTGTTGTTTTGTTCTTTGTGTGCATATGGCTCCAAATACAAAGAATACCGGTTCGAAAAACAAAAGATAAATGTCAGATATAGCTCCAACCAGCCAAGGGAGTTCGGTCCGAGTCGTTTCATCAGTGAGGACCATGCAGCCAAGTACAACAAGCTGGAGGGTAGCAGATTATGTTAGAGCAAAAGTTCATTATCAATCTGGAAGGCACTTACAGGAAAATTACAGGAATATTTCAGAGTAAAAAATGGGGATATCTTATTAACTCGGCTGAGAGGATAAGTTATGAGTTGTTAAGGGAATTTTACGTGAATGCTCTGCAGCCCGAGGGGGAAGTTTTCAGGTATAAAAATTTTGTCTGAGGGAAAGAAGTGAGGTTTGACCGGGAAGCCATAAATGGCCTTTTTGGCAAGTGTTGTAACTGCGAAAAAGGCCGGCGGAAACAAACAGAAGATTCACCACCGAATGTTATTTATCCCAAAGAGAGGGAAATGAAATGATCGAAGAAAGACTAAAAGAAAGGAGAAGACAAGGTCATCGCAACCAAATCTTGGGTTCGGGAGTCAGTTACGTAAGGGGAAGGTATTAGCACCCCCTCCCGTCTGTTGTACTCAATGGGATCCATTCTTGTTGTCTAATCAAAGGGTGTGTTTATCTAAAAGCTACTGCTAAACGGGGACAGAACGTGGGAAAACAAAAAAAAAGACTCGATAGGATATCGTTGTCCTGTGCCTACATATTCCCTCGTGCAATGGGGAAGTAAGAGTCAACGTAGTTCAGAAAACTACGGGTGATGGGAGGAAGGTTGCTCGCCAAGACATCTCCATCTTGTGCCTACGTATCCTCATCTAGTATGAGAAATCAGAGCAAACGTAGTTCGGGTAACTAAACCACTTGATGGTTAAGTGTTTTTTTATGAGTGACGTGAATGGAAAAGTAACGAACTCTTTTCTAAAAATGATTTTGAAACACAATCCTGAAGGATAAAAAGAGTTTGAATTTGGTTTAAGAGTTTTAGAGAAGTAAATTGAATTTGTTTGAGATTCACGTTGCACTAAAGACTATGACATAGGAGCGAATGCATCGAATATCGCCCAGGGGACATACACTAAACACTCTAGACAAGTGAGGAGAAACCTCTCACTTATCATTTCCCACATACTTAAAGCTCATGGTGCACAACGTTCATCATTCTTTTTTAAATGTCTTAGAGTTGTTTGAGATGAGAAGAGAAGACACAAAAGAAAATGAAGATGGGAAAAACACTTAGGAGGGGGGTTGAATAAGGGTTTTAAAACAATTAAGATGATAGAAAAATAACACAGTATTTTTATCCTGGTTAGTGTGAACTCAAACTAATTCATTCCACCCTACCAAGGTGATTTGCCTTTCTCAACAAGGACTTAACCCACTAAATCAAACTGATTACAGTGTTAACCACTAAGACAACTGTCTTAGTCTTCTCAAGAAATCTGACCACACTTGGTCTCTTAACGAATCTTTTACAAAGATAAACCAACAATGTTTTTAAGATGTGCTTCTAAAAAGCTATATCACAACAGTAATTTTTACACAATTTTTTAGAACGAAATAAAACTATTCATCTTTTGAAGAAAGTTTCTATGAGAGCTTGTTGAATAATTTGTCAATAATTCGTTGGTAGTTCGTTAGCCTTTTGAAGTGATGTTGAGACTTGCTTTCATAGTACTTTGAAATCTATTTCTCAAAGACTGTGCAATCTGTGCATTCTGTTCTTTTTGTCTTCTATTGACTTTTCCTTTCTCAGAAGAGGAATGTTCTGACAAATCTTTTTTGTCTGAAATCCTGTGTCATGCACGAATGAGGAAAGAGCCGTTTGGATAATGACAAAGAATATGCCAATGGATCTTTATTGGAACAACATCTTCTTCACCAACTTTGGAACGTCTTGCATCAGAACTTCTGATGATGTTCCTAGTTGTTCAGATCAGAGTTAACTCAATCAGAGTTTCTCTATCAGAGTTTGTAGCAAAGTGCTTTAAGCGTGAAATCCTTATCAGAGCATACTTGCTTATCAGAGATTTTGTAATTGCAGCGTTAAGTACTTCCAGAATCTTCTGAAGCTTTACGTATGTTCTTTACTCAGATTCTTCTCAGCTTCGCTCAGAGTCATTGTAGCAGATCAGAGTCTTCTGATGAGTTGCTTCTGACGCTCAGAGCTTTTTTGTTCTATGGTGTTCAGTGGCGTTCTTACTTCCAGAATAATATTAATTTTGATATCTGAAACAAATAAACACTTGAACAAAATTAGAGTGTATAAATTCTCTATACAAAATTTCATTAATGTTATCATCAAAACAATGAGATATATTAAACAACAATCTGTGTTCTAACAATCTCCCCTTTTTTGATGATGACAAAAACTATGGGAAATTTTGTTTAAATAGAAAAGAAATATTACTCCCACTGAGAATATTAATCTCCCCCTTAAAATATTAATCTCCCCCTGAAATGAATACTTCTGAAAAGATTAAATACTTCCCTTTCAGCTTCTGTATTCTTTTCAGCATCAGAGGAAACTTGTAGATTCTCAGTCTTTTAGTTCAGAGTTAATTCTTAGAATTTTGTCAGATGAGAATTATTAGCTCTGAAACACTCAAAAATATGATTATATGAAATTTATCATGTATGAGTTGCCTTTGGTAACTGTTTATGTGAATTATCAAAATTACCATTTTCTCCCCCTTTTTGTCATATCAAAAAGAATCTTGATTAAGAAAAACTTTAAGACCGAAAAAATAACAGAGGAAAAACAATAAAGCATAACATAAATTCAGTCAGAAAAACATATCATTCAGATGCATTGATAAACAATATCCAAGACAAAAACAAATAGACAGATAACACAAGTGCAAAACAATAAGGAAAACTAAGAAGGACGAGAAGCCAAAATCCTCAGAAGATTCGTTATCTCAGATGTTGACTCGTCTTGTTTCGCCATCCATGTCTTGATTTCTTCCGTTGTCTTTTCCTGCTTAACCATCCAAGATTTTATCTCAGTGTTGTTAGCCTTGAGTTCAGCAAGCTGAGCATGCAGATCTTCGTCTTCTTTCTTCACTTCAGATGACTCAGGAGCAGATGCAGAAGCAGAGTCATCGTGAACAACCAAAGATGCAAAAGCATTCTGGACAATCATGTCAGAAGGTTTAGCAGAATGAAGAGTCACTTCAAGAGCAGTAGCATAAACTTCTGGAGCTACTTCTTCAGGTCTAACCACTTCAGCAGTCCCAGAAGCAACAAAGTCTTCAGAAGGAAGACACACATCCTATGCAGGTATGTTTTCCAGAAGCAAGGTTGGATTTCTGCTAACACTCAGAAGAGTGAGTCTGACAGCTTCATAGAATCTGACCTTTGCATCATCAGAACAAATCTCTTGAAGATTTGAAGCAACATAATTGAATCTATTTTTGAATCTCTTCCAGATAGCTTCAGAATCATCAGGATTCATACTTGAGAGAAATTCCTTCTTGACAGAAGATAACCACATGTTTATTTCTTTTTCAAACTCACCAAACAAAGTACCAACATCCAGTCTAGGTTTGGGTTTCAGATAGGCTTCTAATGAAGGTGTTTTGGTGGTTTTAGAAGTTGAAGGTATGGAAAAAGAAGGGATATAGATGACAGGTGGATATGATGGAGAAGGAGTGAGGACAGATGTAGATTTAGCAATCTAAGGTTCGGATGAGAAAATATCATCGTCAGGGTCAGATGGGATAGAAACAAAAGGTTTGAGAAGAGATGAGATGACATCTGTTCTATCAGAATCAGTGGAATCAGATGAATCAGAAGATTCAGATGATCCAGATGGAACTAGATAAACAGTCATGAGAGGTTGAAGATCAAGAACGACTGGTTCAGGATTAGATGGGATGGTTTCAGGTTGTTGTGGTTCAGAAGTTTTTTTTATAGATGGGGGTTGTTCAGAAGGTTGGTTTTCAGAAGGTTGTGGTTCAGAAGTTTTTGGAATAGAAGTTGGGGTTTTCTCAAGGGTAGTTTTCTGATGGATGTTGAAGGAAGTTGTAGTTGGTACAGAAGATTGTGGTTCAGATGGTTGTGGTTGTTGCGAAGTTTTATGATGTTGAGGTGTAGAAGAGTGTGGTTGAGATTGTTGTGGTTCAGAGGGTGCTGGTTGAGATTTTTGTGGTTCAGAAGAAATGGGTTCAGAGTTGTGAGGAGGAGAAGGAGAGGGAATTGATTCATAAGGAGGAGGTTCAGATGTTAGTACTTCTCTTACTGTTTCTAAAATAGAAGATAAACTAGCAAAGGGGTTACCTTTCTGTTTCTTGACGCGCTTTGGCTTTGCAGAAGATGCTTCGCCAAAAGCTTTCCTCTTAGGATTAGAAGATTCTTCTTCTGAGACCTTTCTTTTCTTCCTCTGTCTCTCCCCATAGAAATCAAATCCAGGTTCATCTGCTCTTTGGATCAGATGTTCTGGTATAGGAGTTCCATCTGCTAAGCATTCTGCTATGTAAGCCAGGATAATTTTCTTGGGTTCGTTAGCATAGAAGAGAGGAAAATCATCTAGCGGGATCCTTCTCTTGCTTACTTCTTCTGTGTTGATTTGACCTCGTTCAGAAGTAAGTTCTTCTACAATCCTCATCCTCTGCAGACTTTTGCCATTAAGAGGTTTTCCAACAACTGAAGCTAATTCTTCTTTCATACCAGCTTCTGTCAGATGACCAACTAAGCCATTCTCAATCAGAATATCTGAGATTAGTCTTCCCATAGGAATCCAGTTTCTCATCTTTTGGTGCTTGGTTCTGACTTCTTCTCTAGATTGTTTCACATGAGTCCACAGATGAGTGAAAAGCAAGTAAGGCAGATCCACCTTGATGCCTTTACCCAGACAATACATGAAATACATCTGATCAGAGTTGATGAAATCAGGAGAATTTGTAGATTTCCTGTGATGTATGCAACCTAAGAAAACCTTAGCCCAGATCTTGTATTGAACCTTCAAATCTTTTATCTTGCTTGAAGCTTTCCCAGAAGTGAAGACTTTACTGTACACCTCATCCATATCCATACGACTTGCTGGAAGATGAGTAACACCATCTAATTCTTGATATCCTTATAGCTTGTGAATCTGATCTTCAATGATAATGATTTCTTTACCCAGAACTAAAGACATAATGAATTTGGGGAAAACGCTTGCATGAATCCAAAACTCTTTGACCGAGCAAGGATAAACTGGACCAACCAATCTATCAAAATATTGTGTCCATCCTTGTGATGACACAGCTGGACGCAGATCAAATCCATTTTCAACAATACTTTCAAAATCTATCAAGAACTCACATAGAACTTCCATTTGATCAACAGGTGTGAGGAGAGTTCTCTCATGTTCTTGGAATGGAGTAGGACCCATTGCAGAAGATAAAACAATAGCCATTGTTAATTCAAACTGTTGAGAGGATGAAGATGAAGTTTCCATTTCTGAACTTGTGAGATAACGAATTCTTCTTTGGGTTTTAGGTTTAGAGGAGATGAAGAAGCAATGAAGTAAACAGAAATGCATACAGGTGTGAGAGAGAGTGAAAAATGTGAAATGTGTTGTGTTGTGGAATTTATAGGGGCAAAAATTAGGGCACACATTCACATGATCAGCATTTAATTCAATTAATTTAATTCAAAAAGTCACATAAAAAAGAATAATGATTTAAAAACATTAAATGATACTGACAAGCATGGAGAGGAAAACGAGAAATTGAGAATTCAAACAGTACCTCAAAACGACGTCTCATTGAGTACACTCCACCTTTTCAGATATCATGTGACACGTGTTTGATGTAGATGTGCCTCTGAATCTCTTTAGAATAAGAAACGTTAAACAACGCTCAGATCTTCTGAGACTTGTTAGATCAGAGTTTCACAAAAAAATAATGTACTAAAAGAAATAATCAGAAAGAATACTTCAAAGCATAGACATTATTCATATTTCATTAGAATAAATTTTCTTCTGAATAATAGTTTTACTTTGGACAGAAATCCATACTAATATTCTTCAGAATAAATTTAAACCTATCTTCAGCAAGGGGTTTTGTGAAGATATTGTCGCTTACGCGAAAATAAGGTGCCGGCACAACAGAAGAGTTGCCACCTTTCGTTATTTATCCCTCGGGGCGGGAAAGGAAACGATCGGAAAAACCTGACGAAAAAAGGGTAAGACAAGGTCGTCGCAACCATTGTCTGGGTTCGGGAGTCGGTTACGCAAGGGGAAGGTATTAGCACCCCTCACGTCCGTCGTACTCGACGGGATCCACGCTTGTTGTGATTACTGGACGGGTTGTTTATTTATCTACCTATCGAGGCTGGCTTAAAAAAGAAAAGAAAATGACTCGGCAAAGCGTCGCGCTTTATGCCTACGTATTCTCATCAGAGAACGAGAAATCAGAGTCAACGTAGTTCGACCTACGACGGGTTATGGGGAAGGTAGCTCGCCAATACATCAGTATTGTGCCTACGTACTCTCAACAGGTATGAGAGATCAGAGCTTACGTAGTTCTGGACACTACACATTATTTCCTGTCTTTTACGGAAGAAGTGTTTTTTATTGTATTTGCTATCTCAATCGCACTAGAGACTATGACCTGAGAGTGAATGCGTCGCATGTCACCCAAAGGGTACCATACTAAACATTCATACTATGGAAAAGAAGCTCTCCAACAATCCTTTCTCAGATAGCTTAAGGCTCGTAACGTACGAAGGAAATCATTCATGATTACTGTATCTTAACCTGTTTTGAGATGAGAAGAGAACAGGCTCAACTAGGAGGGAGACCATCAAGTCCTACTGTTGTCATGCCAAGGATTCATCCTATGGTTGAGGTTTGAACAGGGAACTCCTAGAAGTTGTCATGCATAGGTTTCAACCTAAAGTTCTATCATCAATTCCTTATCAAAGGAAATGAGAGTCCTAAAGGATCATGTCAATGATACACCGAAACAGACAAAGCATCAGCTTAAACAGTAAACAGTGAACGACTGTAAAATGCATGCAATGCAAGTGAGGGAGTAAATGTGTGTGGGGCATCAGCCTCCACAAGCTCATCTCAACCTCAAGCCAGAATTAATAAGAGTAATCATACTAAAAGATAAAACATGCTATCAAGCAATATACAGTAAACTGCAATCATACAGAAGAAATGAAATAAAATGCCATCAGGCAAACAAACCACATGGGCAAGGGAGCTGGGCTCTACCGAATACCCGCAAGCAAAGCCACACAGTAACAGTACAAGCAGAGGGAGCAACTCAACCTCTAGTGCAATCATGCTCCTAGATTCTACCTATTCTAGATATGAACTTATTCTAATTCATCAAGCAAGTCAAACAAAACACATCAATACAAAAAAGCCAACAGAGAAAAAGATCAAATCCTCTCTCAACTCCAAGCTTCAGCTCTTCCAACAGCAACTCAGTTTTCAGACTTCCATCACTCTTGACAAATATTAATTTGCTCTTCTAGGTTTCAACCCTTCAACATAAGTTTCAACTTATTCTTCTTCTTCAAGCAAGCTTCAGCTTTCCTTGATCAGTTCCACCTTCAGGCTTCACTATTAACCACAAGTATCAACTTGATTCCTTCAGGATCTCCAAGCTTCAAAGTAAGTATCAATTTCCTTTGTTCTTCAAGCTTCAGCTCTTCAGAATCAATCTCAACTGAATCCTCTTCCTAAGTATCAACTTAGGTTTCAAGCTCTCAAGCTCTCTTTGCTTCACCAGTCTCAACTTGGTATTCTCTTCCTGCAAGCTTCAGCTTCTCAGAGTAGTCTTCAATCATCTGGAAATGTCAACTTTATCCTTCAGTCTTTAAGCCTCAGCTCTTCATTCAGTCTTTACTGGATCTTCATTAGGTCTCCAAGTATCAACTTGCTCTTGTTGCTCTTCAAGCTTCATCTGGAATGACAATGCTCAAGGAATCATCCTCTTCCATACTCTTCAATGAAGTCTTCATCTTCAAACTCAAGCTCAACATCTCTCAAGATACTCAAACCAGAGGAAATCACTTACGGGATAAGCTGGGGTGTTAAACTGCTTATTGACCACCAAAGGTGACCTATAAGGGTTTAACATCAGGAGAATGGTTCCCTCAAAAGTTCTACTTCCTAGGTACCATCACTTATCCCTCCAAAGGAGAGGGGTGAATACCATGGAAGGACCTTGAATCATAGGGAGGAATGGAGGTGAAAGATACCATCCATGTTTAAGAAAGAAGTTAACTAGGTCTACACTCTTCTTAATCCCTAACCCTAAAACAACAACAAAACAAACAAGATTCTCAAGCTCTCAAGCTCCTCAGTCAATCTCCAAGTCTTCTTCTATGCTCCTCAATGCTCCTCAAAGCAATACCAAGCTCTCCAAGCCCACAAAGCAAAGCAAAACAAAAATACAAGCCCACAAGGGCAACACAAACAATCATCAACTACAAAAATCACTTAAAAATAGTATACTACTATATTAAAACCTAATGTAATTTCTAGGGGATCCTATATACCTACCCTTAATACCCTATATGTTCCAATGTCTAACTTGACCTAGAAACCCAAAATTCTAGTGTTATTGTGGACCTATGTTAAGGATTGACTTAATTCTACACAACCTAAAGTCATCTAAGCAAAACTAATCAAATATTCATCACAAAATTATGGAATAAATCCAGGGGGGAGCTAAAGTCCTAATCTAAATATCCTAAAAAGAATGGCCTAAAAATCTAAAGGGAGCTATCTAAACAAAATTCTACAAATCTATGATTCAACATAAAAGAATTAAAAAGCTATTAAAAGAGAAAATACACAAAAAATATTAAAAATGCATGAAATGCAAATATTTTGATTTTATAATTTTCTAGACATGAACATGAAATGGGAGAAAAAATACCCATGAAAAAATCATTAATTTTCTATTTATTATGATTTTCCAAAGATTAATGAAAAATGGAGGAAAAGAAATTAAAATATGAAAATATTGGTGCAGATAGCAACTATGTTCAGTTCATTTTTCATATGGGCTAAAAATGGGGTTCAGAAAGTAATACGCGCCAGGCCCAATTAACCAGAAAATCATTTCAGAAATTATAAAGAAAAAAGAAAAGGATACGGTGTAGAAAGTAACAAAAGTCAGTACAAAATCCAATGGGCCACGAATGGGGGTATGAATATCAATCCAGCCCAATCCCCCTTTTAATGAAACGATGTGTTTCATTGTCTTCAGAATTTCCCTCTTCAAACAAGATTGAATCTCAGCCGTGAGATCTCCACCCAGTCAACAAGTCTACGCATGATCCAATGGCCATCTCCTCATCTTCTTCCTCCAGCTAGGGTTCATAGTGAGGAAGCCATGGAAATTCAGAGCTTCAAGCTCACCTTCTCCAATTCGAACCTCATCAATTCTCCATGAAAAACCAAAATTCCAAATCCTAATCTGTCCAGAATTCCATGCTGAATCTAACCATGGCCTTGAAATCAATTGAATCATCCTAATTCTCAAAACCCGATCCAAGATCAAAGATATGCTCAAACTTCAGTTCTAACAATTCTTGCAATTAATTACCTCAGAATGATCACCACCTCACACTGATTAAATCTTGACATCTAATTCATGCTATAGCTCACTATATCTTGAGTTCTTGGTCCAAACAAAAATGGTGACACCAACTGAAACATCACCAATTGCTTTCAAACTCTTTAGAATCCATCTCCTATTGGTCTCTAACCGTTCTAGCCTAACAATTCTTGCTAATTATGCCTAAATCATGGTGTAGAAGAAAAGTTACTAACCTGTTGAATCTTGATTAACAGATGGGGTAAACCTTCACTTCAAGCCTTCAAACTCTTCAGAATCGATCCTTGAATGATGATAGAGCTTCTGTTTGCAAAAGATTGGACCAAGAAAGCTTCAATCTCCAAAACCGATTATGACTTGCAACCTTGAAAATCCAAATGCTAACTCTTCAATTCTCCATGGTTTTGCCTCCAATTTGGTCTGCACAACTTCAATATGATCAGAGGAATGTGTTTAGATTGAAAGAATGAATGGAATTGAATCAGAATGTGGATTTTGATTTCAACTTGAAATGGAAGCAAGTGAAATGGCTATCTCTCTCTTCTCTCCAATCTCTCACCAACCTTGCATCTGAGCAAGTTCTATACATTATATAGAGTGGTTTAGAATCATCTAGAACCATCTGGAACCATCCAATGAGAAATTGGAATTCTCATGTCATGAGTTTATGGATTCATCTCATCTCATGCCTCACCTCATGCCAAGCCTCTTACAACAACCAATTCTGACTTGAAATTATCCTTATATGAGATATAGGATGTGTTAAAACCCTTAACTAACTTGTGTATTGAGTTTCTTTAAGTTTTGCATTTGTGCCTTAAGATGCAAGCAACCAATTTCCAAAGCAACCCCATGATCTAGGCCTCAATTCAAAAAAGTGGCGGAACCATTGTTTTTAGAATGTCTTTTAGAGTCAAAATGACCTATTATATGCCATGGTTTCGATGTGTAACTTGGAATTTCCAATTTCCAACTTCAACTTATTTAACTTATGCCTCCATTTTAGGTCATTTTTATCACTTTTTTCCACAAGCCTTTTCAACACCTCATGACCTCCCTACTAGCCTTAAAACATCATTCTAAGCAAGTTTGATGTTGAAGATTTTTCCATTTGAAGCTTGGAAATAGGAGATATGGCCTTATGCTTGAAATGACCTATAATATCCAAATGACCAAAATGCCCTTGACTTGTCAAAGCCATAAGTTGAGTTCTACAAATCCTATCAAGTACTTCTAGTACTCTCTAGAAAGCTAAGAAGATGAGAAACAACATTCATGTTGACCAAAAGTTCATAGGAATCATCCGTCTTGGGCAAAAGTTGGATGCAAGTTGGGTGACTTTCAAGGCCCCAGATTCACATACCTCAGATGACCTGTAACTTGCCAAAGTCATAACTTGAGCTCTACAAATCCTATCAAGGACTTCTAGTACTCAAATCAAATCTAAGAGCAAGCTCTACAACATTCATGTTGGGGGTAAGATGAGATGACAATCACATCTTGAGCTAAACTGCCTTGAAGATAGGGATCAAACTAGGGGATTTTACACTGTCAAGCCTTAGAAACCCTAGCTTAAAACTTCTCAAACTCCTCAATCATGATGAGTTGGTCTAGGAATCATCCTTATAGAATCTCAATTCATCAATCCATGATCACATGGCTCTTGGATTAGGTCTCAACCCTCTCCAAATCATCAGTTGACCTAGGGTTGACCCAGTTAAACCCTAATTATACCACTCATGGCTGAGTCTTCTGAATCTTGTGCAATGACCTCTCTAGGCCTCATGATGGCTTTCAAGACATCTCATAAGCTCTATCAAAGCTTCAAGTCCATCCTCATAGCCTCAGAATCATCTGAGGTGCTCCCACAACTCTCAAGTTATGAGGCACACAACCTTGGTTTCAACCAATCTCTCTGAGGATCTCTTAACTTTTCTGACAAAGAGATCAACCTTTGAACACTTGAATAACCTCCTTGGATATCTTCAAAGTCTCATATAACTCTTGATGGGTAGTCATACCTCTTGATCTACTGCACACATATCAATGAGATGCAGATGATAATGCTAGTGAACACAAGCTAGGTAGCAAAATGTTGGTCAAATTTTGGGGTGCAACAGCTGCCCCTATTCAAATGCTTGAACCTGACTGGGTGAGGAGCGAATGGCTCTCAGCCAATCAAGGTGCGAGACGATTGAATATCGATAAACCCGGAAATTTGCCAACTGCACAAGTACACGGTACTCTGGCGGGAACAAATCTTCGAGAACTGAAATAATAGCTGCATGGCAACTAGCTGGAGAATTGGTCACACGGTAACCGGTATTACATGGTCGATCATGCCATCAGGCATCACGATTCCTCGGGACTCATCAGGTCAACAATCATGTTGATCACATTAAATCATGCCATCAGGCATTCAGAGAAAACTTTCGGGCATCAGCCGGACTTCATCAGGTCAACAATCATGTTGATCATGTTAAATCATGCCATCAGGCATTCAGAGAAAACTTTCGGGCATCAGCCGGACTTCATCAGGTCAATAATCATGTTGATCATGCCATCAGGCATTCGAAGAAAACTGTCGGGCATCAGCCGGACTTCATCAGCAAGTCGAGAATGGAATTCTTGGTCAATCATGAACCAATTGGGAATATCCAAACCTCTGCCATCAGGCACTTCGCATCAGCTGAGAGAACTGCTTCGGTAACACGGTCGGACTTAAAAAAAGTTTTCAGGGGAAGTTTCAACTTCGCTGTTCAGAAACCAGCTGGGGATGACGCACCTCTGCTGGGGATTCTGGAGAACTATCAAGTAACTCCGCTTCGGGGATCCATAAATCATTCTGGATGAATCAAATCTGCTGAGGACTTCAAGAATCATCTTGGACAAATAACTCCGCTGAGGGCTTCAAGAATCATCTTGAACCGATAACCCTGCGGGAGCTTTCAGGAATCATCCTGAGCAAACACTCTGTCGGAGACTCTAAGCATCAACTTGAGCAACCACTCTGGAGACTGCACTGGGGATCTTAAGAATCATCTTAAGCAAACGACCCTGCTGGGGAATTCAAGAATCATCTTGAACCGAAGACTTCGCTGGGGACTTCAAGAATCATCTTGAGCAAGCGACTTCGTTGGGGAGAATTTCAGGAATCATCCTGAGCGATCAATTCTACGGTGGAACACCTGCAAAACAAGAACAGTAACAACCTAGATCATGTTTATTATGCATATGCTTCGGCAATGGCGCAATGTTCCACACGGTGGAAATGCTATGCGTTTATGATAAATGCTATGTAGTCATGCAAAATGATTCGAGCCTGTTAGCAAAATAAATGCTGAAGGGAGAATCCCCCTGTCAAGGAGAAAGAACTACTCAGATAGAGGAATCATCCTGCTGAGGAGAACAAGGTCACGCCAATCTCAATTGGACTCCGCAGGGGACACAACTTCAGTTGACAGCCGCAGGGGGACGAAGCTCTACGGGAACCTGGACCTGCTGAGGGAAAGCGATATCAATCGCGGGAACAAACTGCATGGCCTTCACGGCTACTTCCTTGGAGATAACGACTCTGGTGGGGAAACATAGCATCAGCTATTCAACACTCCACTGGGGAAAACCAATCATGGTTTAAGCAGCTTCCAAAGATTCGGCTCTCTTGGGGGTCTGCAAACTCGGCTGAGGGAGGAGAAATCATTCTGCTTGTCGGGGAGAGTACGACTCTGTGGGGAATCTCAATTCCGCTGGGGAAGAAGGAATCATCCGACTTCGGGGGAGAGTACGACTCTGGTGGGGAATCTCAATTCCGCTGGAGACTTCAGTCTGGCACCATCAGTTGCTGCACACTTTAGTGTGACTCAGCTGAGGAGATGGCATTCCTTCAGGATGCGTCTGATTGGGGAGAGAATCTTCTCTGCCCAGGGAGACATATCAATGCTCACTATCTCGTGTTCAGACTCTGCAGGGAGCGGCTGCTGAACTTTGCTGGGGAAAGAGGACTCATCCTGCTTGGGGGCGCGCACGGCACACTGCCTGGAATATGCTACACCTGTAACAACACAAACAAATAGACAAGATACCCTTCTCAAAGGGACCTATCAAGGTTATCATCTTGTGACAATGTTCAAGTAATTCATTGTTTCAACAATCAGTGGCCTAGGCCAGTAAGTTTATGTATGCGCATTTTATCGAAAACATCAGCGTTCTTTTCGCAAACAAAACAGATAAATGCTAAACAGGCAAACAGAATTGCTGAATAGTATGCATTTTATTGATAACGAACCCCTGAATGGGTAAAAATGTTTTACAACAGGTGCAAGCTCCTGGAATGAGGAAGCCGCGCAAAAATAAAACATAAATATACATCAGTATATACAAATGTCGGCAACGAGGCGTAGACGAACACCATGAGTTGATCCCTCTATGACCCACTCGACTTCGATACTTCTCCGACGCTTCAGCTTCAGAAGAGATTGATTCAGATAAACCTCCCTCAGGTCTTCCAAACCACTAAACAATGAAAGTCCACACGCGGAACGCAGTCATTTGTTTTTTCAAATCCCTAACTTTTGCATGAACCGCCCTTTACGGGTTTTCAGTTCACCGGGATACCCTTTTTTGCCAAAGTCGCCCATCCGGGTTTTTGACTTTGCGGGTGTACATCTTTTCAATTTATATCCCTAATTTTTGCCCGAACCTTTTTCATTTTTTATGGTTCGCTGGGATGCCCCTTTTTTGCCTTGACTCTCTTTTTTCTGTCCAGCGGGTCGCTTTCAAGCAAAGTATTTTTTAACTGCGTCCGCGTTCACCGGGGATACAAAATCTTCACCATCCATCGTGGATAGAAACAAAGCTCCTCCCGAGAAGACCTTGCTGACGACGTACGGACCTTCGTAATTCGGAGTCCACTTGCCCCGGTGATCGGAGTGTGGAGGAAGAATCTTCTTCAGGACGAGATCACCCGTCTGAAAGCTTCTAGGACGCACCTTCTTATCATAAGCTTTCTTCATTCGGCTTTGGTACAGACGACCAAACGCAATCGATGCTAACCTCTTCTCGTCCATCAGGCTGAGTTGGTTCAGTCAGTTCGTAATCCATTCTACCTCGTCGAGTTTCACATCAACCAAAA
This sequence comes from Lathyrus sativus, assembly GCA_963859935.3. Lineage (NCBI taxonomy): Eukaryota > Viridiplantae > Streptophyta > Magnoliopsida > Fabales > Fabaceae > Lathyrus > Lathyrus sativus. The sequence goes on along the minus strand of OZ012736.1, from coordinate 136,113,781 downwards.
CTCGCAAAGAAGGGATCTCCACTTCTAACGGTAGGACTGCTTCCATACCGTACACCAAGGAGAAAGGAGTTGCCCCAGTCGACGTGCGTACCGTCGTACGATAACCGTGCAGTGCAAACGGCAGCATCTCGTGCCAATCTTTGTAGGTCACAATCATCTTCTGAACAATCTTCTTTATGTTCTTATTGGCCGCTTCAACGGCGCCATTCATCTTCGGCCGGTAAGGAGATGAGTTGTGGTGTTCAATCTTGAAACTCTGGCACAGCTCCTTCATCATCTTGTTATTCAGATTCGAACCATTATCAGTAATGATCCGCTCGAGAATTCCGTAACGATAGATGATGTCCCTCTTTATGAATTTAGCCACCACCTGCTTGGTCACATTAGCATACGAGGCTGCCTCCACCCACTTGGTGAAGTAGTCGATGGCTACTAGAATGAAGCAATGACCGTTAGATGCAGTGGGCTCGATCTTGCCTATCATGTCGATGCCCCACATGGAGAACGGCCACGGGGAGGACATGACATTTAACAGGGCACGGCGGCACATGAACTTTATCAGCATAAATCTGGCATTTATGACATCTCTTCGCGAATTTAAAGCAATCCGATTCCATCGTCAGCCAGTAATATCCTGCTCTCAGGATCTTCCTCGTCATAGCATGCTCGCCGCCGTGCGTACCAAATGTGCCTTCATGGACTTCTTCCATGAGCATACTTGCCTCTTTCTCATCTACACATCTGAGTAGCACGAGATCGTGGTTAATTTTATACAACACTCCATCAGGATTGAGATAAAAATTTCTAGACAGCCTCCTCAGAGTCTTCTTATCCTGGGTTGACGCTCCCGCAGGATATTCCTTAGTCATAAGGAAAGTCTGGATGTCATGGAACCATGGCTTGCCGTCGGCGGCTTCCTCGATTGCAAAGACGAATGCAGGTCTATCAAGACGAGAAAGGACAATTCTTGGAGCCTCATTCCAAAAATTGACTTTATACATTGAAGCCAACGTGGCTAAGGCATCAGCCATCTGATTTTCTGCTCTGGGCACATGATGAAGTTCCACTCGATCGAAGAACGGAAGTAGCCTTCTGGCATAATTCATGTACGACACCAAATTCGATTGACGAGTCTCTCACTCCCCTTTAATCTGGTTGATCACAAGCGCCGAGTCACCATATACGTCTAGATTCTTGATTCTCAAATCAATTGCCTCTTCTAGACCCATGATGCATGCTTCGTACTCCGCCTCATTATTGGTGACTGGAAACGTCGGTCTCGCAGTGAACGGGATGTGGGATCCGTGGGGAGTCGTGATGATCGCCCCAATGCCACTTCCGTAGGAATTAACCGCCCTGTCAAATATCAGTTTCCACTAGGATTTCCTATCTGGCCCCTCGTCGGGCAACGGCTCATCGCAATCCTTCGCTTTGAGAAACATGATATCCTCATCAGGGAATTCAAATTTCATCGGCTGGTAATCCTCGATCGGCTGTTCGGCAAGGTAATCAGACAATACGCTGCCCTTGATGGCCTTCTGGGAAACGTACTGAATATCATATTCAGTCAACACCATTTGCCATCTGGAAATCCTGCCCGAAAGAGCCTGCTTCTCGAAGATGTACTTGATCGGATCCATCTTCGAAATTAGCATGGTGGTGTGATTGAGCATGTACTGTCGTAAACGTTTGGCAGCCCAGGCTAGTGCACAACACGTCTTCTCCAGCATCGAGTAGCGAGATTCACAGCCAGTGAACTTTTTACTCAAGTAGTAAATGGCATGCTCCTTTCTGCCCGTCTCGTCGTGCTGACCGAGAACACACCGCATACTATTCTCAAGAGCTGTCAAATACATGATTAATGGCCGTCCAGCCACTGGGGGTATCAAGATCGGAGGTTCCTGAAGATACTGCTTTATCTTATCGAATGCCTTCTGGCAATCCTCATTCCAGATAATTGCCTGATCTTTCTTTAAAAGCTTGAACATCGGTTCACACGTGGTCGTGAGCTGAGAGATAAACCTTGCAATGTAGTTTATTCTGCCCAAGAAACCACGAACTTCTTTTTCTGTTTTTGGCACTGGCATTTCTTGTATGGCATTTATTTTCGCAGGATCAACCTCGATGCCTCTTTCGCTCACGATAAACCCCAGTAACTTTCTGGACCGTACTCCGAAAGTACATTTGTTAGGATTCAGCCTCAACCTGAACTTCCTAAGCCTCTCAAAAAGCTTCAGCAAATTGACCAGATGTCCCTCCTTCGTTTGGGACTTCGCAATCATGTCATCAACATAGACTTCAATCTCATGATGAATCATGTCATGAAACAAAGTTACCATTGCTCGTTGGTAAGTGGCCCCTGTGTTCTTCAGACCGAAAGGCATTACCTTGTAGCAAAATGTTCCCCATGGAGTGATAAACGTCGTTTTCTCCATGTCCTCCGGCGCCATCTTGATCTGGTTGTAACCGGAGAAGCCATCCATGAACGAAAACACGGAGAACTGGGCTGTGTTGTCGACCAACACATCGATATGAGGCAGCGGGAAATCATCTTTAGGGCTCGCCCTATTCAAATCCCGATAATCGACGCACATTCGTACCTTACCGTCCTTCTTCGGTACAGGCACTATGTTGGCGACCCAAGGAGGGTAAGTAGTGACCGCTAAGGAGCCAGCATCATGTTTTTGCACTTCTTCTTTGATCTTAACGACCATATCTGGTCTCGTCCTCCTAAGCGTCTGCTTGACGGGAGGGCAATCTTCTCGCAGCGGCAAGTGGTTGACCACGATGTCCGTGTCAAGTCTGGGCATATCTTCGTATGACCAAGCAAAAACGTCACTATACTCTCTCAGCATTTCGACCAACCTCTGCTTGACATCACTCTGCAGCGCAACCCCTATCCTGACATTTCTGACGAGCTCTTCAGAACCCAGATTTACAATCTCGATCTCCTCCTCATGAGGCAGAATAACTTTCTTCTCTTGTTTCAACAAGCGTGCCAACTCTTCAGGAAGGTCTTCATCTTCATCAATCTCTTCTTCGGCTTGATAGATCGGGCAATCGAAGTCGAAGTGAGCCGTAGAAGGTCTAGAGTCGATGTCATCTGTTATGTGGATCCTGCAACAACAAGGGTTAAGTTTAAAACAAGGATGTACAGGTTAGCACAAACCCTATTGCCATTTTATTGTTTTTCAAAACAAATATAAAACAGGAATAACAGAGATCACAATATTTGAATACGAAGACAACGCCTTTGATTTATTAACAAAATGCATGTACATAATCCAACAAGGCCCTGACAATAAAACCACTATGCCCCGGGTAGGACATAGGGTTGTACAATGATTGGAAAAAGTAAATCATTACTCTTCGTTTGCCATCTGGATGATATCCTTGACGGACCAGTTGGTAAGGCCCTCGCCTAGCTTGCTTGGCTGGATCCAAGAGTCGAGGTCACAGTCGCTACCCCCGCTATCTTCAGACACCGCGTTGATGCTTTCAAAAATTACTCTGCCACTGGTAAACTTGATCGGCCATTTACCTCGAGACGCGCTGCTAGAAGAAGAAGCTTCAGCTCCAGGAGAATACCCCAACCCAAACTTATCTTGCTTGTTAGGTATCTCCAAAATTCGCCCCCAGCCTGGGGTAGATCCGGCTTGGACAACGGCCCGAGCCTCCTTGAACGAGGAGAGAGTCATCTCTGGCTTTTCAGTGACCACATGAGCTACGTCCTTCACTTTGACAGCTTCGAACGCTTGGCATAGAGTTTCATGGATTTCGCCATCCATTTCCACATACTTGAAGGACGACAAATGGCTCACCATTATGTCTTCCTCGCCACAAACGGTTACGATGCTTCCTCCGACAGCATATTTGAGCTTTTGGTGCAACGTGGAGGTCACGGCACCAGCAACATGGATCCACGGCCAGCCCAAGAGACAACTGTAGGCGGGCATGATGTCCATAATATAAAAGACCGCGTCGAACGTTTCCAGACCGACTTGGATCGGCAGGGTCACCTCCCCGAAAACGTGGCGTTTAGTTCCGTTGAACGCCTTCACAACCAGATCACTGGGTGTGCAGATCACTCCACGAGTATCCAACTTCATTAATGCCTTCTTCGGAAGAACATTAAGTGACGAACCCGTGTCCACCAGCACGTGCGACATAATCGTGCCCCTGCACTCTATCGAGATGTGCAGAGCGCTATTGTGATTCCTCCCTTTTGGCGTCAGCTCCAGGTCTGTGAAACCTAGCCCATTTCCTGCATTAACGTGGGCTACCACCTCTTCTAGCTGATTTACCGATATTTCTTGTGGTACATATGCGGCGCTCAACACCTTCAGCAGCGCATTGCGGTGTGCTTCAGAACACAGCAATAAGTTCAGAATGGAAATCTTCGAGGGCGTCTGATGGAGATGATCTACAATCTTGTAGTCACTCCTTTTAATCAACCGCATAAACTCCTCGACATCTTTAACAAGCAAGTCTTTTTCTACCCCACACGGGACCTCTTCAACGACTTTACTTTTACCTTTATCAACCGCGTCAGCTCTGACCGCTTTATTCGCCACGACCTCTGGTGGTGCAAACACTCTTCCGCTGCGAGTAATACCACTGATTCCCGCAAGGTTCTCCATAGTCGACCCATACGGTTCCAGCTCCAACCTCTGTCCGTTGCAGTAAACTTCAGCCCCATAATGCCACGGAACGGCGTTAGTGCTCTCGAAGGGTATTGGTCCAGCTTTGGTGATAGTAATTGTGGGCGGTCTGGGCGCATAAATAGTTATTGGCCGGCGAGGGATGGTGATGGTGGCAACTTCATCGGCCTGCTTCAGCACTACCTCTCCTGATCCACCTTCAGCCCTCCGGCTAAACTGCAGAATCCCCTCAGTCCTCAGACTTTGAATTCCTTCTACCAACTGCTCACATCCATCAGAACGTGTGGCACAGTCCATACATAACTCTCCGCAACCTGGGAAGAACCCTCTTTTCAACAACTTAGCTTTGACGAAGCTAAGCGGCGTCTTCAGATCTTTGACGTCAGTCAGCAAATCTGCACTCTCTTCTTCGATAATGGCGTTCACTCCGCCTCCCCTATGATTCGACATAGGATTCTTCGTGACATTGGGCACATTATCAGAGAAGTTGATGATCTTGGCATCCACCATGTCCTGCACCTTATGCTTGAAGGCTTTGCAGTTCTCGATTGTGTGGCCTGGTGCCCCTGAGTGGAACTCACAAGTGGCATTGGCGTCGTACCCTGGCGGAGGTGCCCCTGTCAAGGGAGCCATCGTCCTCTTCTGGATCAACTGTAGCTGAAGCAAAGTCTGTAAGAGTTGCGCGTACGACATGGGTGGTGCCTCGAAGTGACGGTTTGCCAAAGATGCCCGATTCTGATACCTTCTGTATCCCTGTTGATTCGGTTGCTGCTGCTGCTGCGGAGCCGCCGAGATATTTATACTGGCCACTTTCTGGTGAGGACCTTTACCCTTCCTTCGAGTGTTGGTCACATCGCTCGCCTCTTCTTCTCGCCTTTTGCCAGCATAAGGTTTCTTTCCGCCTCCTCCAGCTGAGGATGACTCACCTTGAATTTTCCCGATCTTGATCCCATTCTCGACGTGCTCACCCATGATAATGAGATCTGAGAACTTCCCAGACATACCGCTGACTAACGTTTCATAGTAAACCCCTGGGAGGATGGCTACAAACATCTGCACGAGTTCCCGTTCAACCATCGGCGGCTGAACCCTAGCTGCCAACTCACGCCACCGCTGGGCGTATTCCTTAAACCCTTCATTGTTCCTCTGCGACAGGTTCTGCAGCTGGACTCGGTTCGGGGCCAAGTCGTTATTGTATTGGTAGTGGTGCACAAATGCTTCAGCAAGATCCTTCCATGTGCACACACTAGTGGGCTCCAGACCCATGTACCACTTAAAGGGATGGCCCGGAGAGACTGTCTTGGAAGAAGTGCATCAGCAACTTCTCGTCTTCGGAATGAGCAGACATCTTCCTGTAGTACGATCTCAGGTGGACACGAGGGCAAGTGGTGCCCTTATACTTTTCAAAGTCAGGTACCTTGAACTTGGGAGGCACCTTGAAATCAGCAATTAATCCCAGCTTGGACATATCAACGCCCAAAGTATTTTGATTCTCGATATCTCTCATCTTATCTTCAAGTGCCTTGAATCTAAGCCGCGCTTCAGCATTCAGCTCCCCTTCAGCACCTCTCTGAGAGAACACATCATCCTGACGATCCTCTAGCCATGGCTGAGGCACAAACAGATTCCCGACGCCTGCTTTGCTGTTGCCCGGCCCGACATTGACATTAGCTCCCAGACTCCCATTACCGACGCCCGTCATATTGAGTCCGATGTTGGCCATCACATTTCCATTAGCACTGCCGTTTCCCTCGGTCACGGGGACACCATTCTGTGGAGTTTCAACTGGAGGAGGAGTAGGCACAGTCCCACCATGGAGTACGCCGTTGCTATCAACCCTGGAAATCAAAGGCTGAACCAAAGTTCTGAGCTGATCCTGGCCATTGGTGACCGCTTGCATGAGCTCCATGAAGCGATCCATCCTCTCGCGGAGTTCCTGAACGTCAGTTTGCACTTGCTCCATGATCCTGGTCTGATTAGCTCTAGTTGGATAGCGTTGAATAGGTCTCTGATCAATCCTGGAACCACCACAAACAACCTGGGACAACCTGAAAAAACCTGTGACAACCCTGCGACAACCTGTAAAACACAAAAGGGTTAGAAAAAACGACAAAATGCTCGTCATGCAAATGCATGCGTGTGTCTGTGCGTTAGGGAGATTCCCCCGATCCTAGTGCCTGAGTGCCAGTGCTGATAATAGTAAGAAGAAGCCCGAGTCCAATCATGGAAATAACAATCTCATATATACAGAAAGCCTATCAAGGCAGTACATAGCATCAGCGAGTACAAGATGAATCAACAGCGTGACCTCAACCAACAAGCCTGGTGATGGTCAGCATACAACAATGATCAAAACAAAAGGAATACAAATAGTCAAGTACGGCCACGGGCGCGATACTCTTCCAACAACTCCTTCGTTTCTGGATGATCTGGCAAAGTGAGCAACCCCTCGACGAGTAATTCCCTCTGCACAATGGTGTACTGAAGACCTTCGACCGAACCTTCCCATGCTTCTTCGCCGAAGCAATCTTCTAACTTCCGCTTCTTGGACTCAAACTTCAGCTTGCGCTCCTTCAGGTTAGCGAGAGCTTTGTTGAGCTGGCCTTCGGCAGCGTATCTGCGAGCGGTTTCTTCATCAAACCTCTTCTCACTGTCTTTCACCTGGGCTTCCAGCTTGGAGATCTGTAGCATCAACTTATCCTCCCGCTCTTTTCTGGTGGCCAGGGAAGCCTTCCAGTGCTGGTTGAACTTGGATATCCTCCGATATGCTTCGTCCAAGTGCTGCTTCTTCGTAGCCAGTACGTCGTTGACAGCTTTGGAGTCTTGACCCATGCGCTCACGCTCGGGTATCTGCTTAGTCAGGTCTGTCCCCAGCCGGTTCACCAGCTTTGTCTGCCTTTTGAAGGAATGAACGGCTTCGTTCCTCTCGCTTCGGAGCTGAGCCAATTCCTTCTCTAGTTCCTCGTTTGCCCGCTTCAATTCATCTCGCTCAGCCAACACCTGATTGTGCTGCTGAATGGGCACAGTAGTAGGCTCTTCAATCTTGGAGGGCTTTCTGGCTTGGCATGAGGAAACGGCATCCCTATAGCATTTGCCCTGGCTCTGATCCAAGTCACGTACGAAGGGTAGGCTTGATTGTTGCTTCTTCCCAACAATGGCTTTCCTCACTTACTGATACCATTCCAAGCGCGTTGAAGCTTGGATAACAGATCCCCTTCCAGAAGACCAGTGAGGTACAGAGATTCCTGCACCTCTTCATCCTTCGGCGGAGTTTTCAAAGCATACGCAAACTGTCGGACCAGCAACGACGAATTTTAGTTTATGCAGCCCTTCCTGCCTATCAAAGGCACGTTTGGAAACCCGCTGCAGCTGAAGATCACCTCAGTACCCAACCTATCTCTGTCAAACCAGTCAATATCCTCTGCAGATAAACTCATCAGACGCTCGGACCACTCAGCTATGGCTGCGAACGAGACAAAAGGACCCCTCTTGGGCAGATGACTATCAAGCCATTTATAAAGCAAGGGTACACAACATGAGACATTTTTGCCCCTTCTGTTCTCGTTTTTGTAGTGGATAGAATGGTAGACATCTCCGATCAAGGTAGGGACTGGATTCCCTGAAGCAAAGATGTGAAACACATCAAAGTCTACAAAATCGGGCATGTTGGGGAACAAAATGATGCCATATATGCACAGCGTGAGAATGGCGTTGAACGCGACCCAACATCTGTCTTTGGCGCACTGCTGAGCCTTTCCCACTAGAAACTGCAAGGAGAACCCGGGAACCTTGTTCCAACTAGTCAATACCAACTTGGAGGCATCCAGATGAAGTGAAGGAGCTAACCCATCCAGATCAGGCTCAGCATCCATGTGAATAAAAGGCATCTGCCTCCTGATAGGCACACCTAGCAAATCAGCATACTCTTCCAGCGTGGGTGCGAGAACAAAATCCTGGAAAGTGAAACATCTCAGCGGAGGGTCGTAGAACTGCAGTAGAGCGTGCAACCCATTTACCTCGAACGCAGAAGGTTTATGAACCAAACTGAGCAACCTGCCGTAGGATTTTCTGAACTCATCCCTCACAGAATCATCTGCTAAAGCTATCAAACCAGTCAACTTAACCACATCAGGGGCAGGGAACTTGTAAGCCACGGTCTTCCTCAGAGAACCCATAACAATACAATAGGAGGCAAGAAATCCTGGATCGGGGAAAACTGTACCTGCAACACAGACACACGTTAATGAAATGCAAATGTATGCAAAATAATGTAAAATTCAAACATGCACCAGGAGATCAAGGCAACTGGTGCTGTGGAGATTTTGTATCAACAAAACCATAATGCCGCTCTATCAAGAACAACCACTACATCTGATGATAAGAGAACCCCGGTATTGGACCACAAATCTGCTCTGTCAAGAACAACCATCTGATAGGGCCATATACACAAGATCATAATTCTGCTCTGTCAAGAACAATCATCTGATAATAAAACTTTGTCCTATCAAGAACAAACATACATCTGCTGACGAGATCTTCAGACCCCAATCATAAATCTGCTCTATCAAGAACAAACATACATCTGCTGATGAGATCTTCAGACCCCAATCATAAATCTGCTCTATCAAGAACAAACATACATCTGCTGATGAAATGTCCAGACCCCAATCAAAAATATGCTCTATCAAGAACAAACATACATCTGCTGATGAGATCTTCAGACCCCAATCAAAAATCTGCTCTATCAAGAACAAACATACATCTGCTGATGAGATCTTCAGACCCCAATCAAAAATCTGCTCTATCAAGAACAAACATACATCTGCTGATGAGATCTTCAGACCCCAACCATAACTCTGCTCTATCAAGAACAAATACATTTGCTGATGAGATCTTCAGACCCCAATCATAACTCTGCTCTATCAAGAACAAACATACATCTACTGATGAGATCTTCAGACCCCAATCATAACTCTGCTCTATCAAGAACAAATACATCTGCTGATGAGATCTTCAGACCCCAATCATAAATCTGCTCTATCAAGAACAAATACATCTGATGATAAGATCCTCTGATCAAAACCTATTCTATCAAGAACAGATACACATCTGATGATAAGATCCTCTGATCAAAACTTGTTCTATCAAGAACAGATACACATCTGATGATAAGATCCTCTGATCAAAACCTGTTCTATCAAGAACAATCATATCTGCAGATGAGATCCTCAGATCCCAACATAACTGATCCACTATCAAGAAAACCAGGTGGTCTGAAGGTCAAAGTTTCCTGCAATAAACCCGACCCTGCTCACAGGTATGGACCTAAACTGACTCAAGTTCGGCATCCTATGCGTTCATCAGCGTCACAGACATTCAAGAGGGGTGATACGATACCCAGAAGGTGTGGCATCACCAGCTCATGAAGCGGCCTCACTCGGCTGAGTCACAAATGATCGGTCCCCAGAGTCGACAATCCACCAAACCAGCAACCGTCTCAACCCAAAGGGTTGAAAGAGAAGCCAACCGGGAGAACCTCGTTTGAGCGTGGATTTCATGAGACACTAGTTCCTGCAAAGCAAGCACGCGCCCACTAATTTCCACTCTAAGTCTATGGTGCACTCAAGCCTGGGTCTGGCTTCTCACTCATCAGAATGCCCCTCCCACAACAGCACAGATAATCATATCATACTGAAAAATAAAATGCGGGAAATAAAGTGCGATAAATAAACACAACCCAACAAGTAATCATAAAAGCGCTAGGATTGACTCTCGCAGGGGAACCAGAGAACCAGAGATTCTGGGTTCGATCCCCAGCAGAGTCGCCAGCTGTCGCTTACGCGAAAATAAGGTGCCGGCACAACAGAAGAGTCACCACCTTTCGTTATTTATCCCTCGGGGCGAGAAAGGAAACGATCGGAAAAACCTGACGAAAAAAGGGTAAGACAAGGTCGTCGCAACCATTGTCTGGGTTCGGGAGTCGGTTACGCAAGGGGAAGGTATTAGCACCCCTCACGTCCGTCGTACTCGACGGGGTCCATGCTTGTTGTGATTACTGGACGGGTTGTTTATCTATATACCTATCGAGGCTGACTTAAAAAAGAAAAGAAAATGACTCGGCAAAGCGTCGCACTTTATGCCTATGTATTCTCATCAGAGAACGAGAAATCAGAGTCAACGTAGTTCGACCTACGACGGGTTATAGGGAAGGTAGCTCGCCAATACATCAGTATTGTGCCTACGTACTCTCAACAGGTATGAGAGATCAGAGCTTACGTAGTTCGGGACACTACGCATTATTTCCTGTATTTTACGGAAGAAGTGTTTTTTATTGTATTTGCTATCTCAATCGCACTAGAGACTATGACCTGAGAGTGAATGCGTTGCATGTCACCCAAAGGGTACCATACTAAACATCCAGACTGTGGAAAAGAAGCTCTCCAACAATCCTTTCTCAGATAGCTTAAGGCTCGTAACGTACGAAGGAAATCATTCATGATTACTGTATCTTAAGCTGTTTTGAGATGAGAAGAGAACAGGCTCAACTAGGAGGGAGACTATCAAGTCCTACTGTTGTCATGCCAAGGATTCATCCTATGGTTGAGGTTTGAACAGGGAACTCCTAGAAGTTGTCATGCATAGGTTTCAACCTAAAGTTCTATCATCAATTCCTTATCAAAGGAAATGAGAGTCCTAAGGGATCATGTCAATGATACACCGAAACAGACAAAGCATCAGCTTAAACAGTAAACAGTGAACGACTGTAAAATGCATGCAATGCAAGTGAGGGAGGAAATGTGTGTGGGGCATCAGCCTCCACAAGCTCATCTCAACCTCAAGCCAGAATGAATAACAGTAATCATACTAAAAGATAAAACATGCTATCAAGCAATATACAGTAAACTGCAATCATACAGAAGAAATGAAATAAAATGCCATCAGGCAAACAAACCACATGGGCAAGGGAGCTGGGCTCTACCGAATACCCGCAAGCAAAGCCACACAGTAACAGTACAAGTAGAGGGAGCAACTCAACCTCTAGTGCAATCATGCTCCTAGATTCTACCTATTCTAGATATGAACTTATTCTAATGCATCAAGCAAGTCAAACAAAACACATCAATACAGAAAAGCCAACAGAGAAAAAGATCAACTCCTCTCTCAACTCCAAGCTTCAGCTCTTCCAACAGCAACTCAGTTTTCAGACTTCCATCACTCTTGACAAATATTAATTTGCTCTTCCAGGTTTCAACCCTTCAACATAAGTTTCAACTTATTCTTCTTCTTCAAGCAAGCTTCAGCTTTCCTTCATCAGTTTCACCTTCAGGCTTCACTATTAACCACAAGTATCAACTTGATTCCTTCAGGATCTCCAAGCTTCAAAGTAAGTATCAATTTCCTTTGTTCTTCAAGCTTCAGCTCTTCAGAATCAATCTCAACTGAATCCTCTTCCTAAGTATCAACTTAGGTTTCAAGCTCTCAAGCTCTCTTTGCTTCACCAGTCTCAACTTGGTATTCTCTTCCTGCAAGCTTCAGCTTCTCAGAGTAGTTTTCAATCATCTGGAAATGTCAACTTTATCCTTCAGTCTTTAAGCCTCAGCTCTTCATTCAGTCTTTACTGGATCTTCATTAGGTCTCCAAGCATCAACTTGCTCTTGTTGCTCTTCAAGCTTCAGCTGGAATGGCAATGCTCAAGGAATCATCCTCTTCCATACTCTTCAATGAAGTCTTCATCTTCAAACTCAAGCTCAACATCTCTCAAGATACTCAAACCAGAGGAAATCACTTAGGGGATAAGCTGGGGTGTTAAACTGCTTATTGACCACCAAAGGTGACCTATAAGGGTTTAACATCAGGAGAATGGTTCCCTCAAAAGTTCTACTTCCTAGGTACCATCACTTATCCCTCCAAAGGAGAGAGGTGAATACCATGGAAGGACCTTGAATCATAGGGAGGAATGGAGGTGAAAGATACCATCCATGTTTAAGAAAGAAGTTAACTAGGTCTACACTCTTCTTAATCCCTAACCCTAAAACAACAACAAAACAAACAAGATTCTCAAGCTCTCAAGCTCCTTAATCAATCTCCAAGTCTTCTTCTATGCTCCTCAATGCTCCTCAAAGCAATACCAAGCTCTCCAAGCCCACAAAGCAAAGCAAAACAAAAATACAAGCCCACAAGGGCAACACAAACAATCATCAACTACAAAAATCACTTAAAAATAGTATACTACTATATTAAAACCTAATATAATTTCTAGGGGATCCTATTTACCTACCCTTAATACCCTATATGTCCCAATGTCTAACTTGACCTAGAAACCCAAAATTCTAGTGTTATTGTGGACCTATGTTGAGGATTGACTTAATTCTACACAACCTAAAGTCATCTAAGAAAAACTAATCAAACATTCATCACAAAATTATGGAATAAATCCAGGGGGGAGCTAAAGTCCTAATCTAACTATCCTAAAAAGAATGGCCTAAAAATCCAAAGGGATCTAGCTAAACAAAATTCTACAAATCTATGCATCAACATAAAAGAATTAAAAAGCTATTAAAAGGGAAAATACACAAAAAATATTAAAAATGCATGAAATGCAAATATTTTGATTTTATAATTTTCTAGACATGAACATGAAATGGGAGAAAAAATCCCCATGCAAAAATTATTAATTTTCTATTTATTATGATTTTCCAAAGATTAATGAAAAATGGAGGAAAAGAAATTAAAATATGAAAATATTGGTGCAGATAGCAACTATGTTCAGTTCATTTTTCATATGGGCTAAAAATGGGGGTTCAGAAAGCAATGCGCGCCAGGCCCAATTAACCAGAAAATCATTTCAGAAATTATAAAGAAAAAAGAAAAGGATACGGTGTAGAAAGTAACAAAAGTCAGTACAAAATCCAATGGGCCACGAATGGGGGTATGAATATCAATTAAGCCCAATCCCCCTTTTAATGAAACGATGCGTTTCATTGTCTTCTGAATTTCCCTCTTCAAACAAGATTGAATCTCAGCCGTGAGATCTCCACCCAGTCAACAAGTCTACGCATGATCCAATGGCCATCTCCTCATCTTCTTCCTCCAGCTAGGGTTCATAGTGAGGAAGCCATGGAAATTCAGAGCTTCAAGCTCACCTTCTCCAATTCGAACCTCATCAATTCTCCATGAAAAACCAAAATTCCAAATCCTAATCTGTCCAGAATTCCATGCTGAATCTAACCATGGCCTTGAAATCAATTGAATCATCCTAATTCTCAAAACCCGATCCAAGATCAAAGATATGCTCAAACTTCAGTTCTAACAATTCTTGCAATTAATTACCTCAGAATGATCACCACCTCACACTGATTAAATCTTGACATCTAATTCATGCTATAGCTCATTATATCTTGAGTTCTTGGTACAAACAAAAATGGTGACACCAACTGAAACTTCACCAATTGCTCTCAAACTCTTTAGAATCCATCTCCTATTGGTCTCTAACCGTTCTAGCCTAACAATTTTTGCTAATTATGCCTAAATCATGGTGTAGAAGAAAAGTTACTAACCTGTTGAATCTTGATTAACAGATGGGGTAAACCTTCACTTCAAGCCTTCAAACTCTTCAGAATCGATCCTTGAATGATGATAGAGCTTCTGTTTGCAAAAGATTGGACCAAGAAAGCTTCAATCTCCAAAACCGATTATGACTTGCAACCTTGAAAATCCAAATGCCAACTCTTCAATTCTCCATGGTTTTGCCTCCAATTTGGTCTTCACAGCTTCAATATGATCAGAGGAATGTGTTTAGAGTGAAAGAATGAACTGAATTGAATCAGAATGTGGATTTTGATTTCAACTTGCAATGGAAGCAAGTGAAATGGCTATCTCTCTCTTCTCTCCAATCTCTCACCAACCTTGCATCTGAGCAAGTTCTATACATTATATAGAGTGGTTTAGAATCATCTAGAACCATCTGGAACCATCCAATGAGAAATTGGAATTCTCATGTCATGAGTTTATGGATTCATCTTATCTCATGCCTCACCTCATGCCAAGCCTCTTACAACAACCAATTCTGACTTGAAATTATCCTTATATGAGATATAGTATGTGTTAAAACCCTTAACTAGCTTGTGTATTGAGTTTCTTTGAGTTTTGCATTTGTGCCTTAAGATGCAAGCAACCAATTTCCAAAGCAACCCCATGATCTAGGCCTCAATTCAAAAAAGTGGCTGAACCATTGTTTTTAGAATGTCTTTTAGAGTCAAAATGACCTATTATATGCCATGGTTTGGATGTGTAACTTGGAATTTCCAATTTCCAACTTCAACTTATTTAACTTATGCCTCCATTTTAGGTCATTTTTATCACTTTTTGCCACAAGCCTTTTCAACACCTCATGACCTCCATACTAGCCTTAAAACATCATTCTAAGCAAGTTTGATGTTGAAGATTTTTCCATTTGAAGCTTGGAAATAGGAGATATGGCCTTATGCTTGAAATGACCTATAATATCCAAATGACCAAAATGCCCTTGACTTGTCAAAGCCATAAGTTGAGTTCTACAAATCCTATCAAGTACTTCTAGTACTCTCTAGAAAGCTAAGAAGATGAGGAACAACATTCATGTTGACCAAAATTTCATAGGAATCATCCTTCTTGGGAAAACGTTGGATGCAAGTTGGGTGACTTTCAAGGCCCCAGATTCACATACCTCAGATGACCTGTAACTTGCCAAAGTCATAACTTCAGCTCTACAAATCCTATCAAGAACTTCTAGTACTCAGATTAAAGCTAAGAGCAAGCTCTACAACATTCATGTTGGGGGTAAGATGAGATGACAATCACATCTTGAGCTAAACTGCCTTGAAGATAGGGATCAAACTAGGGGATTTTACACTGTCAAGCCTTAGAAACCCTAGCTTAAAACTTCTCAAACTCCTCAATCATGATGAGTTGGTATAAGAATCATCCTTATAGCATCTCAATTCATCAATCCATGATCACATGGCTCTTGGATTAGGTCTCAACCCTCTCCAAATCATCAGTTGACCTAGGGTTGACCCAGTTAAACCCTAATTATACCACTCATGGCTGAGTCTTCTGAATCTTGTGCAATGACCTCTCTAGGCCTCATGATGGCTTTCAAGACATCTCATAAGCTCTATCAAAGCTTCAAGTCCATCCTCATAGCCTCAGAATCATCTGAGGTGCTCCCACAACTCTCAAGTTATTAGGCACACAACCTTGGTTTCAACCAATCTCTCTGAGGATCTCTTAACTTTTCTGAAAAAGAGATCAACCTTTGAACACTTGAATAACCTCCTTGGCTATCTTCAAAGTCTCATATAACTCTTGATGGGTAGTCATACCTCTTGATCTACTGCACACATATCAATGAGATGCAGATGATAATGCTAGTGAACACAAGCTAGGTAGCAAAATGTTGGTCAAATTTTGGGGTGCAACAGATATCAGCCCATTGATGGTCTGTATCAACAAAGTTTAAACTAATAATTCCCTTCTGAACATAGTCTCTGATAAAATGATGCTTAATTTCTAT
This sequence comes from Lathyrus sativus, assembly GCA_963859935.3. Classification (NCBI taxonomy): domain Eukaryota; kingdom Viridiplantae; phylum Streptophyta; class Magnoliopsida; order Fabales; family Fabaceae; genus Lathyrus; species Lathyrus sativus. The sequence goes on along the minus strand of OZ012736.1, from coordinate 136,097,566 downwards.
GTGTTTTTCCTTAGAATGTAAAATTGGATTCTTAGAAAGGCAAATAGCAGAAGTATTATCACAGAAAATAGAAATGTTACTCTCATGTATCTGATAATCTTCTAATTGACTCTTCATCTAGAGCATCTGTGTGCTACAACCAGCAGCAGCAATGTATTCTACTTATGTTGTTGAAAGCGCTATTGTGGGTTGCTTCTTGCTGAACCATGAGATCAGATGACTTCCTAGAAACTGACAGCTTCCAGAAGTACTCTTACGTTTACTCTATCTCTAGCATAGTTAGCATCACAGAATCCAATTAATCTGTAATCATCAGATTTTCTGTAACACAAACCCACTTTAGTAGTACCTTTCAGATACCTCAGAATCCTCTTAACATCTGTTAAGTGGGATTCTCTAGGATCTGATTGGAATCTAGCACATAGACAGACACTAAAGAGGATATCAGGTCTAGAAGCAGTCAAGTATAGAAGAGAACCAATCATACCTCTGTAGAGCTTCTGATCTACCTTTTTACTTACCTCTTATTTACCTAGAGTGCTTGTAGGATGCATTGGAGTCTTTGCTAGCTTGCTTTCTGTCATGTTGACTTTCTTCAGAAGCTCCTTTACATACTTTGTCTGATGTATGTAGGTGCCTTCTGGAGTCTGATTCACTTGAATTCCCAGAAAGAATCTGATTTCTCCCATCATGCTCATCTCGAATTCTGTCTGCATAGATTGAGCAAACTCCTTTCCAAGCATAATATTGGTAGTTCCAAAAATAATATCATTAACATAAATCTAACAGACTAAAATGTCTTTCTTAATTGATTTATGAAAGAGAGTAGTGTCAACTTTTCCTCTGATAAAATTATTTTCCAGAAGGAAATTACTCAGCCTCTCATACCAAGCTCTGGGAGCTTGTTTTAAGCCATAGAGTGATTTCTTAACTTTGAAAATGTGTTCTGGAAATTTTTCATTTTCAAAACCAGGAGGTTGATGAACATAAACTTCCTCTTCTATGAAACCATTTAAGAAAGCACTTTAGACATCCATCTGATACAGAGTGATGTTATTCTGTGCAGCAAAGGAAATAAGCAACCGAATAGATTCTAGCCTTGCCACAGGAGCTTATGTCTCTGTGTAATCTATACCTTCTTGCTGGTTGTATCCTTGAGCAACCAGCCTAGCCTTGTTTTTGATAACTTCTCCTTGCTCGTTCAGCTTATTTCTGAAGACTCATTTTGTTCCAATGATGTTGAAACCATTTGGTCTTGGAACCATATCCCAAACGTCATTCCTTGTGAATTGGTTAAGCTCTTCTTGCATAGCAAGTATCCAATCATTATCATTCAGAGCCCCATCCACAGAAGTAGGTTCAATGACAGATACCAAACCAAACAATGACGTTCTAGAAGATTTGAGAAATGATCTTGTTCTGATAGGGTCATCCTTCTTTCCAATTATCATTTCCTCTGGATGATAGGCTTTGATTCTGGATGATCCTTTAACATTTGGTTCTTCAGAAATTGTCAAGCTATCCATATGAGCAGTCAAGGGAGTAGCATCTGACGTTGCTTCTGGTGCTTTTGCTTGAGCTTTGTCTGCCTCTGATTCTTCAGAGTCTGTGAGAAGGACTTCTCTATCTGTAGAAATTTCAAGTTGCTTTGGCTTTTGATTGCCAAGCTTATCATCAAATCTAACATGAATTGATTCCTCTACAATTTGTGTCTCAGTATTGTATACTCTGTAGCCTTTAGAGCATTCAGAATATCCAAACATGAAACACTTCTGAGCTTTAGAATCAGACTTGTTCAGATTTTCCTTAGTGTTCAACATAAAACAGACACATCCAAAAGGATGGAAATAAGAAATGTTGGGCTTTCTATTCCTCCACAATTCATAGGGAGTCTTCTCCAGAAGAGGTCTTACAAACACTCTGTTCTGAATATAACAAGTTGTATTCACTGCTTCTGCCCAAAAATGTTTTGCCATGTTAGTCTCGTTGATCATGGTTCTGGCCATTTCTTACAATGTTCTATTTTTCCTTTCTACAACTCCATTCTGTTGAGGAGTTCTAGGACAAGAAAAATCATTTGCAATGCCATTTTCTTTAAAAAAATTTCAAAGTATTTATTTTTAAACTCTCCACCATGATCACTTCTGACTTTAACAATTTTAAATTCTTTTTCGTTTTGGACTTATTTGCAGAAAGCAATGAATTCAGAATGTGACTCATCCTTGTGTTTCAGGAATTTTACCCATGTCCATCTGTTGTAGTCATCAACTATGACTAATCCATACGTCTTGCCTCTGATGGATGCAGTTTTCACTGGTCCAAACAAATCAATATGAAGCAGTTCTAATGGTCTAGAGGTAGAAACAACATTTTTTGCTTTAAAAGAAGATTTTGAAAATCTTCCTTTCTGACATGCTTCACACAAAGCATCTGAGTTGAACTTCAACTGAGGAAGTCCTCTGACCAGATTGAGCTTATTAATCTGAGATATATGTCTCATACTATTATGACCCAATCTTCTGTGCCAGACCCATTACTCATCGTTAACAGACAGAAGGTATTTTACATTCTGAACTTTAAGTTCTGAAAGATTGATTTTGTAAATGTTGTTCTTTCTTTTTCCATTAAAGAGGGTTGAGCCATCTTTTTGACTCACAGCTTTACAACATTTTTTATTGAAGATTATGTCATAACCATTGTCACTTAATTGACTTATGGACAATAGATTATGTGTTAATCCTTCAACAAGTAATACATTAGATATGGAAGGAAGGTTACCATTGCCAATAGTTCCAGAGCCAATGATTTTGCCCTTCTGGTTCCCTCCAAACTTCACGTCACCTCCAGATCTAAGTTCCAGGCTTTGGAACATAGACCTTATTCTCGTCATGTGTCGCGAGCAGCCAGAATCTAGGTACCATGATTGGTGTCTCAACTTTGCTGCTAAGGACATCTGCAACTAAAATTATTTTGTCCTTAGGTACCCATATTTTCTTGGGTCCTCTGGGGTTAGTAGGTTTGAAATTCTTTCTGAATTTCTTTCCCTTAAAGGTATCTTTGTTCTGCTGAGGTTTTGGTTTATTAAACACAAGTTTGTTCTGATCAGAGCGTGTGTGCTTAATATCATTTAAATGACCATATTTGAAGTGAGTATACAGAGGAGAATACTTAATGATCAGTTTATCAATAGGTTTTGGATTTAAATCCTTCCCAGAGGGTGATTCATATCCAATTCCCTTTCTGTTGTTTCTGATTACGCCATAGATCATTGAAGCCATCTTGCTTATATCTAGGCCTCTGGCCAGAAACTTCTGAAAGCTATAATCATACTCTTCTAAAATGTTTTTAGAGCATGATATAGGATCTGAGTCAAATTTTTGAGCTTTTTCTAAATCATTTTTCATTTTAAGATTGTTTGCTTTAAGCTCAGCAACTTCTGATGTCAGCTGATCATTCTCATATGCAATAAAGCTTTGAAGCTTCTTGTATTTGAGTTTGATCTAGGTGTAGCTTTCAAGAATTTTAGATAAACTTTCAGTAAGTTCAACTCTAGAAAGTTCAGAAAATACCTCTTCTAAATCAAATTCTGATCCAGATTCAACAGTTTCTTCGTGGTCTTCCATGTTAGCCATCAGTGCTACATTAGCACATTCATATTCTGACTCTGATGAAGATTCAGAAGCATCTGAATCGTCCCACGTGGCCATTAGCACTTTCTTCTTCTTTTCAAACTTCTTTCTGGGTTTCTCCTTTAGAAGTTTGGGACATTCATTTTTATAGTGGCCTGGCTCCTTGCACTCGTAGCACACTACATCTTTCTTTCCATATTTCTTATGTCCATAAGATTCGCCACACTGATCAGATCTCTTGAAGTTTCTGAACTTCTTTTATTTGTGTTTCCAGAGTTGGTTTATCCTTCTGGACAACAAATACAGTTCTTCTTCTTTAGAGGAAGATTCTTTAGAGCTTTCTTTAATAACCTGCAAAACTTTAGCAGATTTGTTAGATTTTAGCACAACAGACTTACCTTTCTTCTGAGGTTCGTCTTCTTCCAGCTCAATCTCGTGACTCCTTAAGGAACTGATCAGTTCCTCCAGAGTAATCTTATTCAGATCCTTTGCAAGCTTCAGCGTTGTCACCATTGGTCTCCACCTTGTTGGCAAGCTTCTGATTATCTTCTTGACGTGATCAGCAGTAGAGTAACCTTTGTCCAGAACCTTCAGATCAACAGTTAGAATCTGAAACCTTGACAACATAGCTTCTACAGATTCATATTCCTCCATCTTGAACGCCTCGTATTTCTATTCTATCTTTCCAGTAATCAAACTTCTCACCATCAAAAATGGGAGGTTTGGTGTTGATTCTGTCTCTATCATCGTATTTGTTGTTGTATGAAGTTGAAGTTGAAGCTTCAGCAGCCATGATGAATCAAGAACAATAGATTAAGAGTTTTTCCCAACAGGATCTTTTTCTGTCACGGTTAAGTGAGAGCACCTACAGAACCGGAGCTCTGATGCCAACTGAAGGTGGGAAAAACACTTAGAAGAGGGGGTTGAATAAGGGTTTTAAAACAATTAAGATGATAGAAAAATAACACAATATTTTTATCATGGTTCGTTTGAACTCAAACAAATCCAGTCCACCCTACCAAGGTGATTTGCCTTTCTCAACAAGGACTTAATCCACTAAATCAAATTGATTACAGTGTTAACCACTAAGACAACTCTCTTAGTCTTCTCAAGAAATCTGACCACACTTGGTCTCTTAAGGAATCTTTTACAAAGATAAACTAACAATGTGTTTAAGATGTGCTTCTAAAAAGATATATCACAACAGTGATTTTTACACAAGTTTTTAGAACGAAATAAAACTATTTAGCTTTTGAAGAAAGTTTGTATGAGAGCTTGTTGAATAATTTGTCAATAATTCGTTGGTAGTTCGTTAGCCTTTTGAAGTGATGCTGAGACTTGATTTTATAGTACTTTGAAATCCATTTCTCAAAGACTGTGCAATCTGTGCATTCTGTTCTTTTTGTCTTCTATTGACTTTTCCTTTCTCAGAAGAGGAATGTTCTGACAAATCCTTTTTGTCTGAAATCCTGTGTCATGCACAAATGAGGAAAGAGTTGTTTGGATAATGAAAAAGAATATGCCAACTGATCTTTATTTGAACAACATCTCCTTCACCAACTTTGGAACGTCTTGCATCAGAACTTCTGATGATGTTCCTAGTTGTTCAGATCAGAGTTTCTCTATCAGAGTTTGCAGCAAAGTGCTTTAAGCGTGAAATCCTTATCAGAGCATACTTGTTTATCAGAGCTTTTGAACTTGCAGTGTTAAGTACTTCTAGAATCTTCTGAAGCTTTACGTATGTTCTTTACTCAGATTCTTCTCAGCTTCGCTCAGAGTCATTGTAGCAGATCAAAGTCTTCTGATGAGTTGCTTCTGACGCTCAGAGTTTTTTCGTTCTGTGGTGTTCAGAGGCGTTCTTGATTCCAGAATAATATTAATTTTGATATCTAAAATAAATAAACACTTGAACAAAATTAGAGTATATAAATTCTATATACAAAATTTCATTAATGTTATCATCAAAACAATGAGATATATTAAACACCAATCTGTGTTCTAACATAAAACACTAAAGGGAAAATGAAAACCCTAATGTTATCATACAAAATGGTCCTAAACTTAGGAAGAAAAGGAAGTCTACCTAATGTTATCATACAAATGATGGACCTAGAGTTGAGGTAAAGAAGGGACTATCCTAATTGTTATCATGCAAAGGATTGAAAGTCTAATGTCTCTCCTACTCCCACCTTAATCAGAAATTAAGTGAGGCTAGGAATCCTTAGGGATCATGTGAACAAGCACAAGTAAACACCATACTAATCAATCACAAATGAAAACAAAAGCAAGACTTAACCAAGTCTCAAGAAAAGAAAGAGAAAAAAGAAGAATGAGATGAAGGAGAAGAAGCAACACCAAGTAACACTCATGGAAGTTCAACTCAAAAGACATCAAGAAATCACACATCTCAATCATGCAAGGTAAACATCAACATCACGTTAAAGTAACAAGAAAATGCATACATGCCAAACCATACTCAAAGATTTGAAATCAAAATAAATTGGCAAGACAAAGTACCAAAACACACACCAATGACTTAAAGTCCAACAAGAAGTATTATCAATCATCAAGCAAAGGGAAATGAAGTTAAATGAGATGAGAAACAAGGTAGGTCAGTAGCAACATCATATCATTTTAAACTCAATTCAAAAATTAGAAAAGGTGGACAAGAGTGTCAAACATACATCTTATCAATATCCAAACAAATAGCCACAACTAGCTCATGCAAAACACACTTCAAATGATCAAACATGTGAGATTAAAGTATGAAACCAAACGAGGGAAGCAACATAATCATGTAGATTAATCCATCATCAACACATGAATCAAAAAAATAAATCTCAAAGATTAAGCTCAAAGTATACATCAAGACTAATCAAGCGTATACCAAAATCATCCTTAAAGAGGAAATGTTCAAGCAAGGCACAAAGCACAATTGATCAAGAAAGACACACCATATATCAAGGTTAGAAGCATACTCAAATTATCCACTCCACATTCATTTTTAAGATATCATACAAGTTCAACAAGTATCATACTCAAAAGGTTAGACAAACACCATTCAAATCATCCATAACAAGAACAAAGTGATCATGTGAAGAGAAAGATGAGAATGATCATACAATGGACATCATATCATGAAAATAAAAACCTCAAACATGTCATCCAAAGCATACAAGTGTTTACAAATATCCATTAGGTCACACAAGAAATCATCTCAAGGAATTAGGTCAAAGACACCAAAGGAGCAAGGTCAAAACATCATCAACTTGGAAATTCAATCATAAATTGAAAAATAATCAAATGAAAGTGATTCTAAAGCTCAAACCAAGTTAAGACAACATGTTATCACATTAACAAATCATCTTAAGCTTCACTTAAGCACAAGTAGATAGAATAGATTCAAACTAGGTCAAACCTCATGCATATTCAATCCAAAACCAAATTAAAGTTAGACATCAATCAAAAATAGAAGAATGACCTAATAAATTCCAATAAGAGGCTCTAACTCATGTTATATTCATCAAAAAAAATGTACAAAAGATATCAAAAGGAATTGCATAAATGCATCATGAAATCAAAATAAAGATCCAAAGCAAACACCTAATCAAGCACACATCGATAACCCTTAAAAAATAACTAAAAAAACTCAAAAATTTAATGTCCAAGCATCAAATATAACCTCAAAAAATCCTCAATCAAGCAACAGAGCATCGTAAAAAGATAGGGTTAAGAGGGCATGGCAAAAGGTCAAACATCAAGGCATTGTTTCAAAGACTAGGTCAAAGAACACATCACATAAATAAATCAAGATAAAATATCAAAATTAATTGAAAATAAAATAAAAAAAATATAAAAAATAAAATAACACCTCGAAGCATGTAACAAGTATTTTTTTGGGAATTTTATGATATTTGGAACTATTTAAATAAAATCAGAATGTGAAATAAAATAAAAAATAAAATGAAAGGAGAAATAAAGTGGTGTGAGGTGCATAAGCAAAAACCAGAACAAATGAAATATAGTTCAACGCGCTATTGGGATGAAAAGTAGGAAGTGTGAATATAAAAAATACAAGGCCCGTGATCAATTCAAAAACAAACATCAACACACAAGGTGTTACACACAGTTTCAATAATACACGTTGGCAAAAAGAAACACATCACACACACATGGACGACACATAGGTAGTCAACATAGCCATATCACCTTAAAATGACCAGATGCCAGAGCCCTAGATCCGGTCATCTTCTCCAGTGACCCTCACTGGAGCTGACTGAAAACCAAACCAAAAGCCAACATTTCTTATACCAATCTCAAGGAAATTTCATGCTGAACACAAATATGAACTAAATTTTTATTTCTAAGAGCTTTAACATCATGAAAACACAACATAAATGAAACACGTGATTTCTGCAACTCAATTTAAACAGCACAAAACTAATGAAAGAAAAAGGAAAAAAGAAAAAGGAAAAATAAAGTTACCCAAAAATGCAATCCTGCAACTCTTGAACTTGCTTTGAGCTTCAACCAAACTTCCCCATGTGACTTCTTAAGCTTTATGGATGATGATAGAAGCAAGAGTGAAGAGAAAATGCCTTTGGAAAATGAGATTCGAAGAGAGGAAAATTTTTGAGAGTGAGAGTATCCTTGGGTATAATTTCTAAACAATGAGGGTGGTTGCCTCTCTTTTAGGGTTTTGAGGGTTTATATATGGAGTTTGTGAGGTTAAAAAAGGTCAGTTACTATGGTTTACTTGTGGTTAAGGATTTGCAACAGAAATTGAAATGAAGGGTGGATGATGCATAGTGGCACGAGCTATAAAATGGTAATGACATGTTGTCACTCTTTTGTGAGTGGAATGAGAAATCACAAGGAAAGAGTGGCCTTAGGCTCCTTGGTGAGCAAGTTTTTGCTTTTTCTTCTTTTGGCAAAAATGTGTGAAAATGATGTATGAAGTACATGTGTTTGCTTGGCCATTTGAAGAATTGTTTGTGATTCACAACAACGTAAGGTATGCGTGTGAATTTTAAGGGAAAGGTTTACTGCATGAAATATAGGTTTAAGATGCCTCATGGAATGGCAACATGACATGTCATGAAACATGCTCATATGGACAACTTTGTATGACTATATCTTGAAGAACTTGGCTCCTCTTTATTGAAATTTGGGCTCATATGAAATCTCCCATGATGAGGAACAATTCTTATATTAATGGAAACTTGAAACAAAGCTTGGTAAGTTTTGAAAATTGGCCTTGAAGTCATGTGCCCAAAACTGAATTGATGCTTGAAATAATTCTAAGTTAAAATATCATCTTACCAACTATGAAACACCAATCTTTGAAGACATATAACTTGAGTTTTAGTGACCCAATGGAGATGTTATAGTAATGGATATAAATCTTGAAGAGTAATCTTCATCTTTCATGTTTGAGGCAAATTGATTTGAGGCGAAGAACTTGGTGAAAAGTGCCTTGGAAAATGGCTCCAAAAATTTGCCTAAGACTTGTCAACTCTTGACAACTTTGAAACCCTAACTTGGAAGCATTATAACTTGAGCTCTACATATCTAATGGAAATGATCTAGTACTAAAAATAAATCTTGGAGGATGCTCTACAACTTTCATTTTGAAGGAAAATCCATTTGAAGCTTGTATCACCATGCAAGATAGGCTTGAAAGTAGGTACTTCAAGCTGAATTTCTATACTTAGAAAAAAATTCTAAGTGTTGAAATGTCAACAAATCTATTTTCTCAACTTTAGCTCATCATATCTCTCAAACTATGGATCTTTTGGACATGCTTCATTCCACAACTTTGTAGTTCATGATGTCCTCTTTAATTTGATAACAAGTTTTCTTCCATTGGATCAAGTGTGAGAAAGTTATGGAAATTGCAAAATGGCTATAATTAGGGATTTCCACACAGAAAATATTCCACTCAAACCCTAATTCAACCAAACTCCTGATTTTATGTTTCCTATTGAATTCACTTGTTCCAAACACATGAAATCATTTGAAAACACCTATCATTCCATTGATTGACCTTGAGATCCATAATTTTGACCCAATTAAATAACAGTTGACTTTTGTTGACCAGATGAAACCATAGGATCATTTCCACTAATTGAACCTCTTGCGATGGCTTGTGATGACATATAACCCATGTAGAGGATCCTCAAGATGTGTATTGAGCCTTAGAATCATGTCTTTCCCAAAGAACTAACCGCTGATGCCTTTTGAACCAAAACCCCAATCCAGTTGCCCACAAGATAGGAGCAGGAGATCAATGCTTGAATCCTTGTCTCAAGATAGGATGAGGACCTTGTGATTCTGAGAACACCACAAGGTTGAGCATGAACCCCTTTCTTGAGCTTTGAAGATGAAGCTCTTCCTTTGAGTGCTAAACTAAATACCTTGATCCCCTGTTTAGAACCAATGTTATGTACTAATGCCAATGCAAAATGATATGAAACATAAGCCAAGATATAAGAAAAGGGATGGGAAAATTTTGAGGTGCTACAACTGCCCCTATTCAAACAACTTGGACCTTAAGGGATGAAGAGTAATCACTTTCAAACATTCAAGGTAAAAAGTGATTGAATACCAAAAGAACCCGAAAATTTGTAATCTGCGAGAATGCACATAGAGCAAAGATTGCTAGCCGAAGATGGACTTAAAAGGTAGCGGGTACCAACCAAAAGTTGGGATAACCAAAGCACACAAGACATCAACCAAAGGTTGAGATAAAGACTACTAACCAAAAGTTAGGATCACCAGAGAGTAATAACCAAAAGTTATGAAAAAAAAGGTAAATAACCAAAAGTTAGGATCACCCGGACGCCGACCGAAAACGAATACACAAACAAAGAAGACTACCAACCAAAATTTCGGATCATCCAAAAGATTACCAACCAAAAGTTGGGATAATGGCTACTAACCAAAAGTTAGGATCGTCGGAATGCCGATCGAAGGCGAACACACGGAAATGAAGACTACCAACCAAAAGTTGGGATAACGACTTCGCAGGGGAGAATAACAGAGGACTACCAACCAAAAGTTGGGATAACATGCAAGAAATAAAGCCAAACGAAAGTTGAAGTAAAGGTTACTAACCAAAAGTTAGGATCGCCAAAAAGGAAGACTACAAACCAAAAGTTGGAATCGTCAACAAAGAAACAAAAGGCTACCAATCAAAAGTTGGAATCACCGGGATGCCGACTGAAGGCGAACTTAACAAAATGAAGACTATCAACTAAAAGTTAGGATAACGACTCCATAGGGGAATAATAGAGGACTACCAACCAAAAGTTAGGATGACATCCAAGAAAAGCAATGGACTACCAACCAAAAGTTAGGATAACATCCACAAAACAAGTACGCTGGGGATTACCAACCAAAAGTTGGAATATTATCCGAGATAGGCAGGAAGCAGAATGAATCGACTCACGACGTGAAAAGAATACTCTGCTAGGGGAAAGAGAAGCCTAAACAAACAAACTTTGTCGGGGAGTAAAATTAAGATGAAAACATCTATCAAAATTTTTTTCTAGGGGTAAAGTACCACAAAGTCCCATGAATTATGTTGTTATCTGCTGGAGAGATGTCTGGCAACAAAGGTATCAAACTTGGCTAATGCTTCGAATGCATATGTTTTAATATGGTGTAATCCTCCATATGAAATGGAAATGCTACACATTTGGGAGGATACAATGCAAATGACATGCAAAAGAACACCATCCAGGAAGGTGCTAAGAAGATCAGTAAACCAACTCTACTGAGGAATATGCCCTGAATGGCTTTCCTAAACTTAACTCTTCTGGGGAGAAATCTGCTCTACTGGGAATTGAGAATAACATTTCCTGGGAGATCGTCCAACAAATCTGACTTTGAAGAATGCCAATGAGCATTGGATTTTAATGAGGATATCAACCATTGTTGATTTACTCGCTGAGGAAATCAACATTAATCTCTTCTTGGGGATAAGTACACATCATTGTTGGTGAGATACTTATGGTTTAACTACATTTCCATGCGGGGATATAGAATCTCTACTGTGGGGTAGGTGCTTGACTGCATATCAACATCCTGTCTGATGTAATCAGCTTCTGAATATTTATTGGGGAGCATAAACTCAACTAGCTAGGGAGAGCAAAACCTTGAACTCCTGTTGGAGGGAAATGATTCACCATGTGCTGTACATACTGCTAGAGCTTTGACATCAGGGAGGTAAACTCTGGTGGGGAATAAGATCATGTCATCCTGTAAACAATCAATAAACAAATAGAATGTCCTGTATGTAAAATGGCTATTTCAATTACCATCCATGACATCATTCAAGTAAGTTTATTATTTTCAATATGATTCGTAAAACCTCAATGTTTTCTCATGTAAATTTTATCAAAAATATCGGACGCCCTTTTTTGCAAACAAAATAGTAAAAGTAAAAATAGGATATGGAAAGCTCTTTGAATGAATAATATTTTATTGATTGAAATGGCCTGTAAATAGGCAAGTTACAATTCGATGCAATTTTTAAAAAGAGGTAATTGCGCAAAAAGTACAACAAGAAATATACAAATGTCGGCAATGTGGAAGAAGACAACCACCATGTGTTGATTCAGCTATGAACTGTATATCTTTAATGTTTCACTAATGATCCGCCTTCAGAAGAGACTAACTAGATCGGTTCTTATCCTTCGAGGTCTCCATACGCCAAGATAAGTTTACAGATTGAATGCAGACCGTAGTCATTTACTTTTAAATCCCTAACTTTTGCCTGGATCGCCTTTGCGGGTTTTCAATCCACCAGGATACCCATTTTTGCCAAAGTCGCCTTTTCAGGTTTTAAACTTTGTGGGTTCATTCCTTTTTTCCTTTTCTCCCTAACTTTTTCCTGAACCTTTTCCTTTTATGGTTCGCCGGGATGCCCTATTTTTTCCTGAACTTTCTTTTGTTGTCCAGCGGGTCTACTTTAAGCAAAGTATTTTTTAACTACATCTGCATTCGTAGAGGAGATAAAATCTTTACCATCCATGGTTGATAGTAATAAGGCTCCACCAGAGAAGACCTTTCTTACTACGTATGGACCTTCATAGTTAGGAGTCCATTTGCCCCTGTGATTTTTTTGCGGAGGAAGGATCCTTATAAAAACCAAATCACCTAACTGGAAGTACCGAGGGCGCACATTCTGATCAAAAGCCTTCTTCTTTCTACTCTAGTATAACAGGTCATATGCAATGGCTGCCAATATTTTCTCATCAATAAGACTTAGTTGATTCAACCTGACCTGCTCCCATTCTGCTTTATCAAGCTTCACATCAAATAAGACCCTCAAAGAAGGAATCTTAACTTCTAATGGTAGGACTGCTTCAGTACCATATACTAACGAGAAAGGAGTTGCCCCAATCGATGACCGAAGTACGATAACCATGTAAAGAAAAGGGAAACATCTCATGCCAATCATTATAAGCTACCACCATCTTCTGTACGGTCTTCTTGATGTTCTTGTTTGCTGCCTCAACAACACCATTCATCTTCGGACGGTATGGAGAAGAATTGTGATGCTCAATCTTAAAACTCTGGCAAAGTTCCTTCATCATCTTGTTATTTAAGTTTGAACCATTGCCAATAATGATTCGCTCTATTATCCCATAGCGGCAGATGATGTCCTTCTTTATAAACCATGCCACCACTTGTCTTATAACGTTGGCAAAAGAAGCTGCTTCTACCCACTTGGTGAAATAATCAATTGTAACCAGGATAAAGCAGTGCCCATTGGAAGCAGTCAGATCAATTTTTCCAATCATATCAATTCCCCACATTGCAAAGGGCCAAGGAGATGTCAATACACTCAGAGGGCTTGGTGGCACATGCATTTTATCAACATAAATTTGACATTTATGACATTTTCTAGCATATTTGAAACAGTTAGACTCCATTGTTATCCAGTAATACCCAGCTCTCAATAGTTTTCTAGACATTGCATGTCCATCGACATGAGTACCAAAAGAACCCTTGTGGACCTCTTGTAACACACCAAATTTAATCGGAATATTTTAATTAATTTATTTAATTGAGAATATTCGTTTTCGGTGATTTTCAGTGGTTTTGTGAAGTATTGAGAAAATGTGCATTTTTGGACTATTTAATTAATTAATGGTATATAATATTAAATTATTAGTATTATTATTAATTAAAAGGAATATAAGTGGAATAAGGGTAATTTGGGCATTTGGAGTTAGTAAGGGTAATGATGGAAAAGCCCAATTTGTGAGGCCAAAGACTAAGTTGGACAAAATAGAATTCTGAAGAGATTTAGAATTCATTTGTTAACCGTGAAAGTTTGGTGGCCAGAGCTCAAAAGGAAAGGTTGGAGGCAGAAGATCCCAAAGTTAATCGTGAAAGCTGCAGATTCAACTAAGGTATGGGGAGTATCTTTGTTCATGATTTTCTATGTATGCCTTTAGATGTGTTTATGGTTGGTTTATGATTTAAGGTATTTTGGGGTTTATTTGGGAGAATTAGGGAAATTGATTGTACGACTCTGAGATTATGCCTAGTGGTATGTAACACTGAATATTGAGATGAGAAAGGAAACCTTAGGCCTTTGTGGCCAAAACCTTGGATTATTATAGGATTAACCCTGTAGGAATAGGAATGTTCAAATGTGAGTAGCTCTGATGCACTCAGAGCAATTGCAGGGAAATAGTGATTTAGGAAGTGCAAATGTTGTCGGGTTGGCCTAACAAACCATAGATTTTGTGCCGTTATCGCCGTATGACCTTAGGAATGATTTAGGGATGTTTTGGGGGCATGGGGTGTGTGAATCATATGATTTTTTGGGCAGAAATCAGTTCTGGTCATAGCAGATTTTTGCTGTCATCGCACTGTTCGCCTAGCGAGCACACCAGCGAAGACTCGCCACAGACGCGCCTAGCGAGCATGCTAGCGAAGACTCGCTACCGACTCGCCTAGAGAGCAAGCCAGCGAACGTAGCAGAGTTCGCGAAATTTGATCGTTTGCAGCAATGCCTTGATGTTTGATTCTGAGATTTCTGAGATGAGTTAACATGAGTATGACAATGAGGAATTATGTAATTGATAGGATATAGTGTGAGGATTACCGCAGGTATAAGTTGATGAATTAATATGTGATAATATGGGATAATATTATGATGTAATATGAGATGATATGGGATAATATTATGAATTAATATGAGATAACATGAGGTAGTATTATGAATTAATATGTGATAATAGGATGGGCTAACATGAGGATGACTATGAGCTAATATGTGATTTGGACGTGATTATATGATGATTCGTGTGATGATTATTATTATTCTAACGAATTATATGATAACATGAGATATGATGATTTATGTGATGATGATGATGGTTATGATGAATTATGTGATAACATGAGATCTAATGATTTATGTGATGATGATGATTGTTATGATGAATTATGTGCTAACATGGGATATGATGATTTATGTGATGATGATGATTGTTATGATGAATTATGTGATAACAGGGGATATGATGATTTGTGTGATAATGATGATTGTTATGATGAATTATAAGCTAACATGGGATATGATGATTTATGTGATGATGATGATTGTTATGATGAATTATGTGATAACATGAGATATGACGATTTATGTGATGATGATGATTATGTTGATGAGTTATGACGTATGATGAATATGATGAATGATGATGCACCATATGTTGTTATTATGAGGATTATTGTGACGTGTGCATTATGCATTCATGTGCATCCGGACTTCGGTTCAGGACCTCGATTACTTTGGCTTTAATCCCACTATATGGATGTGAAGTATTTTGATGTCTGTTGCACTCCAAAATTTGCCCAACCTTTTCTTAACTTGGTTTATGTTTCATTTCATTTCTTTATAGAATTTGCCTTGCATTTCATTTCATTTCTTTCTTAACTTGGTTTCTTGAAGACGCCCTTAAGCTTTGTGAAGGCCATATTGCTCAAGGGGGTGTTTTCCCGGGCTGTACGGAGGACTGTGTTAAATGTTCTGTTGATTCTGAGCAAGGATGTGGACTGTTGAGAAGCTGTATCCAGGAGATGATGGATGACGGGGTTTTACAATTTGACCATTCTGTTGGAAGAGAATCTGAGGATTTGGTGGCTGAAGAAAAGGATGAGATTGCGACAATCTCCATCCCGTACAAGACTGTTACTATCTATGCACCAAAGCCGCCAACGGTAACTATCACCAAAGCAGGTCCTATGTCGTTTGAGAGCACTAAGGCCATTCTGTGGAACTACGGAGCCAAAGTGTATTGTAATGGGCAGAAGATAAACTTGAATGATACCCCTGCAAGTTCAGTTGACAATCTCGTGGGAGCAGGAGGTATTACTCGCAGTGGCCGAGTCTTTTTGTCGCCTGAGGTGATTGCTGATAAGGTGGACAAAGGGAAAAGACCGGTAGTGGAGGAGACTTCTCAATCTGGGGAAAGAGAATCTTTTTTGAAAGACGCGGAGGAATTTATGAGGCTGATTCAGAAAAGCGACTACAAGATAGTTGATCACTTGCAGCAAACTCCTTCCAAAATATCCATCCTGTCGTTGCTCCTTTGCTCGGAGGCGCATATGAATGCATTGTTAGGGGTATTAAACATTGCTTACGTGCCGCAGGAAATTTCAGTCAATCAACTTGAGGGAGTGGTGGCGCACGTAAACGCGAGAAATGGCTTGGGCTTTACGGACCTGGATTTGACACCCAGAGGCAGAAATCATAATTGTGCGCTGCATATATCTTTAAAATGCCGAGGGGCTGTCATGTCTCACGTGCTTTTGGATACAGGATCTTATTTAAACGTGCTTCCGAAGAAGGCTCTGATGAAGTTAGATATGAAGGGGTTGATTTGCACGCCAAGTGATTTGGTGGTGCGTGCGTTTGACGAAACCCGTAGATCCGTGTTTTGGGAGGTAACTTTGCCGATTCAGGTTGGACCTAAAGTCTTTGATGCTGTGTTCTACATCATGGATATCTAGCCGGCCTACAATTGTTTACTAGGTCGCCCTTGGATTCATTCAGCTGGGGTTGTTACATCAACTATGCATCAGAAGCTGAAGTACATGGTTGGCGGTAGCGTTGTTACGGTATGCGGCGAGGAGCATATCATGGTCAGCCATTTATCATCCTTTAAGTATGTTGAAGTGGATGAAGAGATCCATGAAACCCTCTGCCAGGCCTTCGAAACGGTCAAGATCAAAGACAAGTCTCCTGTTGTGAGTAACGAGCCTGAAGTGGCTATGTCCTCGTTTAAAGAAGCCCAAGCAGTGGTGCAAACTGGGGCAGTACAGGGATGGGGTAAAGTGTTAGAAATTCCCCACAAGCAAGACAAATTTGGTCTAGGGTATAGACCATCATTCTCCTCTCCTTCAGCCTCGCAGAGTGCGCCGCGCTATAAAGGGGTCTTGCAGTTCACCAAGGGGGGAGTCATCTTCGAGAGAATCAATGCCGTATCTGACGAAGACTGAGACAGTGACTGCGACATAGATGCCTGGATCAAGCCATGTATTCCGGGACAGAGCCTACATAACTGGTCAATTAAAGAATTCATTCAAGTGACGACCGAACAGTAATGCTTTGTTTTTCTAGTTATTGTACTACCCTATGTCCTACCCAGGGCATAGTGGTACTTTATTTCAGGGTCTTACTTGTTTATGTCTGAACATTGTTTATCAATTAATAAAAGGGCGTTTTCTCATACAAATTTTGTGATCTCTGTTTTTCTTATTTGCATTTTTTCCAATAAAATGGCAACGTGGTTTATGCTTGTTTGCAAAATGTTTGAAACATTTAACCGTTTTCATTGCAGGATTCCTATTGCAGATGACACCGATCCAGAACCTTCTATGACTCGCTTCGACTTTGATCAACCGATATATCAAGCTGAAAAAGAGATTGATGAGGATGAAGACTTGCCTGAAGAGTTAGCCAGACTTTTGAAACAAGAAGAGAAAATCATTCTGCCTCATCAGGAGGAAATTGAGGTCATTAATCTGGGTTCTGAGGAAGTTGTCAGAAATGTTCGGATAGGGGCTGCACTACAGAGCGACGTCAAGCAAAGACTGATCGAGATGCTTTGAGAGTATAGTGACATCTTTTCTTGGTCGTACGAAGATATGCCTGGGCTTGATACCGACATAGTGTTTCATCGCTTACCGTTGCGTGAAGAACGTCCGCCGGTCAAGCAGAACCTTAGAAGAACGAGACCAAATATGGCGGTAAAAATCAAAGAAGAGGTCCAAAAGCAATTGGATGCTGGATTTTTAGCCGTGACTACTTACCCTCCGTGGGTCGCTAACATAGTGCCTGTACCGAAGAAGGACGGTAAGGTGCGGATGTGTGTTGATTGTCAAGATTTGAACAAGGCGAGCCCTAAGGATGACTTCCCGCTCCCTCACATTAACGTATTGGTCCACAATACGGCTCAATTTTCGGTGTTTTCCTTCATGGATGGTTTCTCGGGTTATAATCAGATAAAGATGGCACCGGAGGACATGGAGAAAATAACATTCATTACACCGTGGGGAACGTTTTGTTACAAGGTGATGCCTTTTAGTTTGAAGAATGCCGAAGCAACATATCAGCGCGCTATGACAACGCTCTTTCATGACATGATGCATAAAGAGATTGACGTTTATGTTGATGATATGATTGCTAAATCCCAAATGGAGGAGGAGCATCTGGTCAATTTGTTGAATCTGTTTGAGAGGCTTATAAAGTTCAGATTGAGGTTGAATCCGAATAACTGTACTTTTGGAGTTCGGTCCAGAAAGTTATTGGGGTTTATTGTCAGCAAAAAAGGAATCGAGGTTGATCCTGCAAAGATAAAAGCCATACAAGACATGCCAGCACTAAGAACAGAAAAAGAAGTTTGTGGTTTCCTGGGGAGATTGAACTACATTGCTCGGTTCATATCTCATCTCACAGCCACGTGTGAGCCAATGTTTAAATAGTTAAAGAAAGATCAGGCGGTTGTCTGGAATGAAAATTGTCAAAAAGCATTTGATAAAATAAAAGAGTATTTGCAGGAACCTCCGATATTGATACCCCCAGTAGCTGGAAGGCCTTTAATCATGTACCTAACGGTTCTTGAGAACAGTATGGGTTGTGTTCTCGGTCAACACGACGAGACTAGAAGAAAGGAGCATGCGATTTATTATTTGAGTAAAAAGTTCACAGATTGTGAGTCCCGTTACTCTATGCTCGAAAAAACGTGTTGTGCACTTGCTTGGGCTGCCAAACGTTTGAGACAATATATGCTCAATCACACAACCATGATGATTTTGAAGATGGATCCGATTAAGGATGTCTTCGAGAAGCAAGTGCTTTTAGGAAGAATTGCCAGGTGGCAGATGGTATTAACAGAGTACGATATACAATATGTTTCTCAGAAAGCCATCAAAGGAAGTGTTCTGTCAGAATACCTTGCTGAGAAGCCAATCGAAGATTATCAACCGATGAAGTTTGAATTTCCTGACGAGGATATCATGTTCCTCAAAGCGAAAGATTGTGAAGAACCATTACACGGTGAAGGTCCAGAAAAGGATTCTCAGTGGCAAATGATATTCGATGGTGCTGTCAACTCTTATGGTAGTGGAATTGGGGAAATTATTACAACTCCTCATGGTACTCACATCCCGTTCACTGCCAGATTGACATTTCCAGTCACCAACAATGAAGCTGAATATGAAGCATGTATCATGGGTCTGGAAGAAGCCATTGATTTGAGAATCAAGAATTTGGATGTATATGGAGATTCAACGCTAGTTGTTAACCATATCGAAGGAGAATGGGAAACTCGTCAACCGAATCTGATTCCTTACAGAGATTATGCAAGGAGGTTATTACCTTTCTTTGACAGGGTAGAATTTCACCATGTGCCGCGAGCAGAGAATCAAATGGCCGATGCTTTGGCAACGCTATCTTCGATGTACAAAGTGAATTTCTGGAATGAGGCTCCCAGAATAGTCATTTCTCGCTTGGACATACCCGCTTTTGTATTCGCCATTGAAGAGGCTGCTGATGGCAAGCCATGGTTTTACGATATACAGAACTTCCTCAAGAAGCAAGAGTATCCACCGGGGGCTTCGACCCAGGATAATAAGACGCTGAGGAGGTTGTCTAGCAACTTTTACCTAAACCTAGATGGTGTACTTTACAGAAGGAACCACGATTTGGTGTTGTTGAGATGTGTGGATGAAAAAGAAGCAACGTTACTTATGGAAGAAGTCCACGAGGGTACTTTCGGTACGCATGTCGGCGGGCATGCCATGTCTCGGAAACTCTTGCGAGCAGGGTATTATTGGCTAACTATGGAGTCAGACTGTTTCACATTTGCGAAGAAATGCCATAAATGCTAGATTTATGCTGATAAGATTCATGTACCGTTGTGCCTATTGAATGTTATGGCGTCCCCATGGCCTTTCTCCATGTGGGGCATCGATATGATTGGTAAGATTGAATCCACTGCTTCTAATGGACATTGTTTCATCTTGGTTGCCATTGATTACTTCACCAAGTGGGTTGAAGCAGCTTCGTACGCCAATGTGGCCAAACAAGTGGTAGCAAGATTCATAAAGAAAGACATCATTTATAGATATGGAATTCCTGGACGAATCATTACTGATAATGGTTCGAATCTGAACAACAAAATGATGAAGGAGTTATGCCAAAACTTCAAGATTGAGCATTGTCGCTACCGCGAAAATAACGTGCCGGCAAAACTGAAGAGTCGCCACCTTTCGTTATTTATCCCTCAGAACAGGAAAGGAAACGATCAGAAAAAACCTGATGAAAAGGTATAAGATAAGGCCATTGCAACCATGTATGGGTTCGGGAGCCGGTTACGCAAGGGGAAGGTATTAGCATCCCTCACGTCCATCGTACTCGATGGGATCCATGCTTGTTGTGTTTATCTGACGGGTTTATTTACTATCTACCTATCAAGGCTAGTCTGAAAAGAAAAGAAAAATGACTCGGCAAAGCGTCGCACTTTATGCCTACGTATTCCCATCAGAGAATGAGAAATCAAAGTCAACGTAGTTCGACTAACTACGGGATACGGGGATGGTGGCTCGCCAATACGTCAGTATTATGCCTACGTACTCTCAACAGATATGAGAGATCAGAGCTTACGTAGTTCGGGATACTACGGGTTACGGGGATTCAGATTCATCTGTTTTTTCGAGTAGGGTTAACAGACAGTTCCAGCAGTTTGGTGTATGCAGCTTGCTCGTTAGAGACTCGTGCGTTACCGTTTGCGGTAGAACTGGGAGTTAACGACACTCTTTTCTTCAGAAAAACTTTCCTTTGAATTATGGGCCCACGGGGCAAAAAGGTTTGAAGTTTGTTTTCTGTCTTTTACGGAAGAACTGTCTTTTATGGTTGTCTGTAGTTTGTACAGCACTAGAGACTATGACTTAGGAGCGAATGCGTCGTATAGCGTCCAAAGGACATATACTAAACGTCTTAGATGATTGAGAGGAGACCGCTCAATTATCATTTCCCAAGTATCTTAAGGCTCGTAACGCGCTTATACTAACTTCCCTTTATTATGTTTTTTACTGTTGTTTCGAGATGAGAAGAGAACGACTCTACGGGGAGACTGTCAAGTCCTAATGTTGTCATGCCAAGGATTCATCCTATGGTGGAGGTTTGAAACAGGGAACTCCTAGATGTTATCATGCATAGGTTTTAACCTAAAGTTCTAATCATTACTTCCTTATCAAAGGAAGTGAGATTCCTAGGGGATCATGTCAATGGTATACAGAAACAGATAAAGCATCAGCTTAAACATCAGTAAACAGATAAACGGATAAACAGTAAAGATGCACATGCAATGCAGCAATACAAGCAGAGGGAGACTCACTCAGCCTCTTAGCAATCAAGCAAAGAAAAACAGTCAAAACAGACAAGCAGAGGGAGGTCACTCAACCTCACAATGCAAATATGTCAATTAGAAAAAGAAAAACAACACACAAGCAAGGGGAGGATCACCTCAACCCTTAAGGCAAACAAGCAGAGGGAGACTCACTCAACCTCTTAATGCAGTCATGCACCTATGCTTAAACTATCCTAAACATGCATTATCCTAATGCAACACACCACTCAATCATGAATGAGGAAAAGGACTCATGGCAAATAAGGAAATCATTCCACAAGTAGTCACACAAGGCTTCTATCTTAAGGAAAGAAATTGGGTGTTGGGAGGCAAAGGTAAGGTCCACAGGAACTTATCCCAAGCACTCAACCAACTAATAGAGATTTGGGGGAATCCTAAAGGTTTGCCTCCTTCAAGAGATGTGCAACATTCCCCCCACAGGAGGGACTATGCTACCCCAAGAAGGTTCCTAAAAAGAAAGGAATAAGAGAACATTAGGAGAATGGAGATGAGAAGCAAGGTAAGTTCCACAGGAACTTACCACAGACACTCAACCAACTCCACTTCCTTAGAGAGAGCTTTCATAGCCTCAACCCCTTTATGATAATGCAATGTATTCCTCCACAGGAGGAAACATGCTCACAAGGAGGATTCCAATCAAGCAAGGAAAATTGGGAAGGGAAGCTATCCCTATAGGAAGAATCATCCACCTACTTGATCTTCTAAAGAACCTCAAATGCTACCTTCTAAGGATCACCTATACTAAGGATTCAAGGGCTCTAAAGGAGGTATCTATCTAATTACCAATATATCAAGAAAGGAAATGGGACCTAGAATCATCTAAAGGC
Organism: Lathyrus sativus; assembly: GCA_963859935.3. Classification (NCBI taxonomy): domain Eukaryota; kingdom Viridiplantae; phylum Streptophyta; class Magnoliopsida; order Fabales; family Fabaceae; genus Lathyrus; species Lathyrus sativus. Next base: position 136,075,150 of record OZ012736.1, on the reverse strand, counting down.
CATTTACAAGACTAATCCATGCACTTAACCTAGTTAGGATCACCTAACTAAGGCTAATTTGTAAAATGAGGAACTAATAGAAAATCATTCCTAAAAATTCCAAGGAAAATACTACACTATCCTACATGTATCAACATTCTAGGGTACAAAAACCAAGGGCTACACCTAAATCAAAAGGCTCAAACTAAATCTAAATCTAAGGAATGCACTAAAGGGATCCATCAATGAACACTCCTAAACAACTATTCTAAAGTCCTATTTAGATCATCGAAAAATCACAATAAAAATAGCATAACATCATCAACATGTCTACAACCAGCACACAAAATTTCAATATCAGACTCAAAAGCATGAATGAGAAATAAAATCATCAAGCTTAGCATACAATCATCCAATTATTGAAACACACTAAAATGGAAAATATAAAATTAATTGAAAAAGACAATGAAAATCAAAATAAAAAATATGATAAAATTCTACACATTCTAATCTACATCCACATATTTTTTCATGATTTTATGAATTAAACTACTATTTTTCTTGAATTAATATGAAACAAGTATCAACTAAAAAAAATAAAAAATAAAAGAAATTAAAAGAATTAAATGGAGGGAGGTGCAAGCAGCAACTATCCTATGTGTTATCTACACTGGGCCTTGCGCTAGGGGGTGCGAACAACGCTTCATACTAAGCCCAACTGAGTTATTAAACTCAGCTTATTAATTAATTAATGAAACGGGCCAGAGGTGTAACTAGTAACGTTTTCACGTGTTAATTTGGTTTGGGCTTGCGAATGGGGGTGGGAATAGCAATCAGGTGTTAAGCCCATTTCACAGAATTAATGAAACGGTGCGTTGAAGGGAGGGGCGAGGTGGCACGCTGATGTTCGTTGGATACGCGTACAAAGTCAAGGGGTCAAGGCGTATCAACGGCTCCTGTTCATCATTCCAATTAAACTCAGATGGGAGGGAAAATGAACCACGGCGGCTCTGGTGGCGAAGCCACCTTCTTCTCCGGCGAAGGGGTGAAATTACAGGTCATCAAACCTCACTAAAATCTACATGGTTCTCTTCGTTTTTCCACAAGGATTTCAAATATGCTAACCAAATTCACTAATTCTCCACACACAGTCAGATTCGAAGACAAACATAAAACGGTGTCATCCAAGAATCAACCTAAATCGTGCCAAATTCTACCCTAAAATCATCTAGGGTTCAAGGTGATCCTAACCACATGTCACTATGGTGTTAAATGCGCATAATTTAAGAGGAATATTGAAGACTAGGAACCTGATTCAGAGCTTCGAATATGGTGATTTTCAGGGCTCTACTTGCTTCCAAAAGATGCAGAATCTTCCACTGAACGATGATGAAGAGTTCTTGAGGTTCAATTTCTTCTGAAACTCCTTCAATATCCAAACTCGAAAATCCAACTTCAAGCTTCTTCCACAAACTGCTCTAACTGATTCTCAACAGAAAATGGCACTAGAAGCTTCTGAAAAGGATCCAAAATCTATTTATAATATGTTTTGATCCATTGGGGCCCATTCATGGCCCAATTTATGATTTCCAACTTTTAATTTTTTCTCAAAAATCCAATTATGGCAGCCACAAATTTGCCTTGTTCTTGCTCTCAATCCACTTTAGTTCACTTGCATTGAGTGTGTAGAGTGTAATTGGATGAGTTCCCTCCTTTGATTTCAACCAAAGATGGATGTTTGAAGTGTTACTTCATCATGAAGCAATCCACCAAAATGCCATGAAATGAGTATCAACTCAAAAATGTAATAATGCCAAAGTGTTTAGAATATCATTTCCAATCAAAATGAGTACCAATTTAGTTTGAAATCATTCAATTACCAATTGTTTTGAAATTTTCCATTTTAATTCATTAAAATGGCCTTTTTGAGAAATTCCTTCAACCAATGCTTGCTCTAATCCATATTGTTGCACCCTAAAATTTGCCCAACATTTCTTTACCTAGCTTATGTTTCATTTCATTCACATTAGCATTATCATTTGCATTTCATTGACATGTATGCAGGAGATCAAGAGGTATGATTACCAATCAAGAGCTATACAAGACTGTGAGGCTAGCTAAGAAGGTTATTCATATGTTCAAGGGTTGATATCCTTGTCAGAGAAGTTAAAAGATCCTCAGAGAGAGTGATTGAAACCAAGTATGTGTGTCTCCTAACTTGAGAGTTGTGGGAAGTCATCAGATGATTCTGAAACCATGAAGTTAGACTTGAGGTCTTGAGAGAGCTCATGAGAAGTGTTGAAGATCACTTTGAGGCCTAGACAGGTCATTGTGCAAGATTAAGAAGCCTTAGCCATGATTGGTGCAACTAGGGTTTGACTGGGTCAACCCTAAGTCAACTGAGGATTTGAAGAAGGTTGAGACCTAATTCAAGAGCCATGTGATCATGGATTGATGAATTGAGATGTTATAAGGATGATTCCAAGGTTAAATAATCATGATTGAAGAGTTTGAGAAGTTTCAAGCTAGGGTTTCTAAGGCTTGACAATGTAAAATCCCCTAGTTTGACCCCTATCTTCAAGGCAATGTAGCTCAAGATGTGATTGTCATCTCATCTTTCCCCCAACATGAGTGTTGTAGAGCATGATCTTAGCTTTAATTTTAGTGCTAGAAGTCCTTGATAGGATTTGTGGAACTCAAGTTATGGCTTTGACAAGTTACAAGTCATTTGAGGTGTATGAATTTGGAGCTTGAAAGTTGCCCAACTTGCATGACACTTTTGCCCTAGAAGGATGATTCCTATGAACTTTTGGTCAACATGAATGTTGTTATTTATTCTTTTAGCTTTCTAGAGAGTACTAGAAGTCCTTGATAGGATTTATAGAACTCAACTTATGGCTTTGACAAGTCAAGGGTATTTTGGACATTTGGTGATTATAGGTCATTTGTGATCATAGGCCATTTTCACCAACTTAGAGGCCTCAAATGAAATTTTGTTCAACTAGAAAGTTGCTCAAAATGGGGTTTTAACCTTGAATATGCATCAAGGAGGCATTGAAATGACTCAAGGAGAGACTTGGTTCAAGAAATTTTGAAAAAAGAAAGAATTAAAAGGATTTAATGGCCAAAAATTCAAATAATTCATTTTGTGACCAAATGAAGCCAAATAATAGGTCAAATTGATTGGAAAAGTGATTTTAGAAACATTGGCAATGTTAGAATTTTGATTTGAGGTTATTTTCATACCATTCCATTTCATTTCTTCATGATGAAGCAACATAATCAAACTCCCACCTTTGGCTTGCAAACAAGGAAAATAACTCATCAAACTCATTCAAAATCTCATGAGAATTTGATTACAAGCATAGCCATGCCCAAAGGGAGCCAAAATAGTGATTGCCATGGATGAGATTTTGAAGAGATTTTGAAAATCCAAAATCTCATTTGGATGATTCCAGAAAGTTCAAGACAGTCCCAATCACTTCTATATAAGTCATTGAGTGGATGCAATTCATTTTTTGGAAGGAATTGAAGCTGGTTGCAGAAAGAGCCATTGAATTTTTGGAGGTTCAAGTGAGAATCGGGTTTTGAGTTCAAGGGAGAATCAGGCCAAATCAAGGTGTGCAAAGGCTTTGGGAGTGAATTTGGAGTCTGTTTGCATCATCTTGGGAGTTGAAGTGATCAAAAACCATCTCTGTTACCTCTCTGAACTCAGGTTGGTATACTTTGAATTTATGCTTAAACTATAGGGAGATGCTTAGAAATTCATATGTGGTTAGGTTCCCCTATTGATGTAGTTGGATTTAGGATCAGAAATTGGTGAATTAGAGACAAAATGAGGTGATGATCAATTTCTGTTAGGGCTGAAATCTAGTGATTCTTGGACTGTTAATCAAGATTAGATAGTGCAAATTGATCAGTGAAGAGTGAGGATTGAATTGAGACCTTTAATTTGAAGAATGGTGAGATTCAAGATTTGGATGAATTCTGAAAATGTTATCGTGTTTTGAGTTAGAGAAGGGTTTAGATGATTTGGAGTTGATATTCTTGATCAGCATCAAATTTGGAGTGAAATGATGATTTGTTTTGTGAGTTTTGATGAACTGTGGAGGTTGTCTCACCAGAGAAGACGGTGGCGCCACTGTTCAGGCCACCGTCTGTATTTTCCCCCCAAACTGAGTTCAAATGGGGACGATGAGCCATGGTCGTTGGATGAGTGTTGGACTTTTGACTCAGGCGAGCATTGGAGGGCCACGATTTGATCTCAGCTCTGAAGAGAGACCTCAAGATGAAACGCACCGTTTCATTAATTGAATTGTTTTGGGCTTAGTACACAAAGTGATATCCACACCCTCTTTCTGGCCCAACCCAAGAATTGAACTGAGTGTATTTGCTATTTGCCACGCATGTTTATTAATTTTCTTTTATTTTCTTTTATTTTTCATTATTTCAATGACTTAGAGATTAATTCATAAAAAATAGGAAATTAACTCAATTAATTCCAAACTTTTTTCCCTTGATTCATGATTGAATCTAGAATTTTGTAGATCAAAAATATTAAGAATTTATGCATTTTTTATTTTATTTGCATTTTTTGAATATTAATTGATATTAAAATGGCCATGGTTGATACCTTGTCTTGCTGAATTTTGTTTGAGCATTTGGTGTTGATTCTTGCCTTGATTTTCTGTGTGTAGGTAGCATATATATGCATGTTCCCCTAGTAATTTTCTCACATTTTTGTGAAGAAGTTTAGGGCTAGTTTTAAGTTGAAACTTTAAGTGCTCTAGTTTTAGGGTTTATGCTTAGTACCTTGTGATTTAGGTTTTATTTCTAGGACTTGGTGGATGATTCAACCTCTGGATTTTGTATGGTAGATTCATGATTGAATTAGGGTCCCCTAGTTATTTTTGTAGGATTTTACAATTGGTTCTAGTATTTTAGTTAGGACTAACTTTAGTACTAGGTTTTAGGTGATCCTAACTTGCTAATTCAACTAGATTGATTTCTTTAGTTCCCTTAGATTAGGGTTTTGCTTCTCTTGCTCTTGGATGATGATGAAGACAAGCTTGGGGTTGCTGAGGAAGCTTGAAGAAGCTTGGATGTGAAGATTTCTCTTCTTTTGGTGTAGTTTTGTTTAGGTGTTAAGATTAGGGTTTGTAAATAGAGCTTCTAGATAGATTCTTTTCTTTCATAAACATGGAAGGTATTGATCCCTTCCATTCCTCCCTATGATATAAGGTCCCCTTGTAAAGGCCTCATCCCTCCTTTGGTAGGATGTGTGGCTCTTCACAAGTTGGTAGAACCTTTGAGGGTTCCTTTCTTTGATGATGGAGTGCTTAGTGGTGACCTTTGGTCTTCACTCTGCTGTCTATCATCCAAACCTTGCTCTTGTTAGAGGAATCTTTCTCCTTGGAGGATGGAGTTCCTTGTTAGAAGATTGAAGATGCTAGAGGTTGCATTTCCCCTTTGCTTGAAGACTGCCATTGAAGCTGAAGCTTGAGGATCAGGAAGAGCAAATTGATACTTATGTTGATGTGTTGGAAGCTTGGGGAAGCAAGTTGATACTTGCTATTGGGATTGAAGCCTGAAGGTGGAGTCTACTTTGGAGCTGAAGCTTGAAGAAGAAGGGTAAGTTGATACTTATGTTAGAGGTATTGAAAGACTTGAAGAACATTTCAGACTGAGGACTGATCTGCTGTCAGAGGAGCTTTGCTGTGAAGCTGTGGAGGCTGTTGATTTGCCTTCTTTCCTGTCTATTTGCTTGCTGTGCAACTGTATTGATGTGACTTGTTTGATTTGCTTGAGGCATTAGAATAAGTTCATGTTTAGATTGTGTTAAGATAGGAGCATGATTGCACTAGAGGTTGAGTTGCTCCCTCTGCTTGTATTTTTACTGTATGGCTTTGCTTGCGGGTATTTGGTAGAGCCCAGCTCCCTTGCCTATGTGGTTTGTGTTTTGCTTGGTGGCATTTCATTTTATTCTTCTTGTATGATTGCAGTTATTCATATCTGGCTTGAGGTTGAGATGAGCTTGTGGAGGCTGATGCCCCACACACATTTTCTCCCTCACTTGCATTGCATGCATTTTACAGTCGTTTACTGTTTACTGTTTAAGCTGATGCTTTATCTGTTTCTGTTTATCATTGACATGATCCCCTAGGAATCTCACTTCCTTTGATAAGGAAGTGATGATTAGAACTTTAGGTTGAAACCTATGCATGATAACTTCTAGGAGTTCCCTGTTTCAAACCTCAACCATAGGATGAATCCTTGGCATGACAACATTAGGACTTGATAGTCTCCCTTTAGTTGAGCATGTTCTCTTCTCATCTCAAAACAAATTAAACTAAAGTAATAAAGGTTAACTGACGTCGTACGTTACGAGCCTTAAGCTATCTGAGAAAGGATTGTTGGAGAGTTTCTTTTCAACAGTGTGGATGTTTAGTATGGCACCCTTTGGGTGACATGCGACGCATTCACTCTCAGGTCATAGTCTCTAGTGCGAAATTAGTTGCAAACATCCATAAAAAATAGTTCTTCCGTAAAAGACAGAAAACAAACTTCAAACCTTTTTGCCCCGTGGGCCCACAAGTCAAAGGAAGCTTTTCTGAAGAAAAGAGTGTCGTTAACTCCCAATTCTACCGCAAACGGTAACGCCTGAGCCTCCAAAGGTCGAGCTGCGTACACCAAACTGCTGGAACTGTTTGTTAACCCTACTCGATAAAACAAATGAATTTGAATTCCCGTAATCCGTATTATCCCGAACTACGTAAGCTCTGATCTCTCATATCTGTTGAGAGTACGTAGGCACAATACTGATGTATTGGCGAGCCACCTTCCCCGTTTACCCGTAGTTAGCCGAACTACGTTGACTCTGATTTCTCATTCTCTGATGAGAATACGTAGGCATAAAGCGCGACGCTTTGCCGAGTCATTTTCTTTTCTTTTTTAAGCCAACCTTGATTGGTAGATAGATAAAACCAACCCGTCAGATAAACACAACAAGCGTGGATCCCATCGAGTACGATGGACGTGAGGGGTGCTAATACCTTCCCCTTGCGTAACCGACTCCCGAACCCAGACAATGGTTGCGATGATCTTGTCTTATACCTTTTCGTCAGGTTTTTCCGATCGTTTCCTTTCCCGTTCTGAGGGATAAATAACGAAAGGTGGCGACTCTTCTGTTTTGCCGGCACCTTATTTTCGCGGTAGCGACAGCTAGCGACTCTGCTGGGGATTCGACAGTTTCCTGGGGATCCAACATCCCCTATGCGAGTCAGTTTGGGGATCCAACGTCCCTTGCGAGAGTCAATCCTAGCGCTTGTATGATTACTTGTTGGGTTGTGTTTATTTATCGCATTTTATTTCCCGTATCTTATTTTCAGTATGATATGATTATATGTGCTGTTATGGGAGGGGCATTCTGATGAGTGAGAAGTCAGACCCAGGCTTGAGTGTACCTAGCATTAGTTGTGGAAATTAGCGGGCGCGTGCTTGCTTTGCAGGCACTAGTGTCTCATGAAATCCACGCTCAGACGAGGTTCTCCCGGTTGACTTCTTTTCCAGCCCGTTGGGCCTGAGGGGTTGTTGGTTTGGAGGATTGTCGACTCTGGGAACCGATCATTTGGAATTCAGCTGAGTGAGGCTGCTTCAAGAGATGGTGATGCCACACCTTCTGGGTATCGTATCATCTCTCTTGAATGTCTGTGACGCTGATGACCGCATAGGATGCCGAACTTGTGTCAGTTTAGGTCCATACCTGTGAGCAGGGTCGGGCTTGTTGCAGGAAACCTTAACCTTCAGACTACTTGGTTTTCTTGATAGTGAATCAGTTTTGTTGGTATCAGAGGTTATCATCATTAGATGTGTATTTGTTCTTGATAGAGCAGATTTATGGTCCTGTATCAGAGGTCCTTATTATCAGATATGTGTGTGTTCTTGACAGAACAGATTTATGGTCCGATATCAGGGTTTTCTTCTTATCTGGGATAGTGGTTGTTCTTGACAGAGCAGTATTGTGGTTTTGTTGATACAGAACCTTCATTTCTTCAACAGCGCAGCCGTCTTGATCTCCTGCTGCATGATTGCATTTTGCATTGCTTTGCATATTCATTTGCATATCATTAACGTGTGTCTGTGATGTAGGTACTGTTTCCCCCAGGTCAGGTTTTCTTGCCTCCTATTGTGCTATTATGGGTTCTCTGAGGAAGACTGTGGCCTACAAGCTCCCCACTCCTGATGTTGTTCAGCTGTCTAGTTTGATTGCTTTGGCAGATGATTCTGTGAGAGGTGCATTCAGAAAGTCATATGGGAAACTGCTCAGCTTGGTTCGTAAGCCTTCTGTGTTTGAGTTGAATGGGTTGCACGCCTTGCTACAGTTCTACGATCCTCCTTTGAGATGCTTTACTTTCTCGGACATTATTCTCGCGCCTACACTAGAGGAGTATGCTGATTTGTTAGGTGTGCCTATCAAGAGTCAGATGCCCTTTGTTCACATGGATGCTGAGCCTAATCTGGCTAGTCTAGCTCCCTCACTTCATCTGGATGCCTCCGAGTTGGTCTTGTCTAGTTGGAACAGGGTTCCCGGTTTCTCCCTGCATTTCTTAGTGGGAAAGGCCCAACAGTGTGCCAAAGACGGTTGTTGGATCGTGTTCAACACTATTCTTGCTCTGTGCATATATGGCATCATTCTGTTCCCCGATATGCCTGACTTTGTAGACTTCGACGCCTTTCACATCTTTGCATCAGGGAATCCAGTCCCTACCTTGATGGGAGATGTCTACCATTTCGTCCACTACAAGAACGAGAACAGAAGGGGTAAGAACGTCCCGTGCTGTGTGCCCCTGCTCTATAGATGGCTTGATAGTCACCTATCCAAGAAGGGTCCTTTTGCTTCGTCTGCAGCCACAGCTGAGTGGTCTGAGCGCTTGATGAGTCTGTCAGTGGAGGATATTGCCTGGTTTGATAGAGATAGGTTGGGTACTGAGATTATCTTCAGCTGCAGCGGGTTTCCAAATGTGCCTTTGATAGGCAGGAAGGGTTGTATCAACTATAATCTGTCTCTGCTGGTCCGACAGTTTTCTTATGCTCTGAGAACTCCGCCGAAGGATGAAGAGGTGCAGGAATCTCTGTACCTCATTGGTCTTCTAGAGGGGGATATGTTATCTAAGCTTCAGCACACCTGGAATGGTATCTGTAAGCAGGGAAAGTCGTTGCCTGGAAAAAGTAATAGCCAAGCCTACGCTCCGTATGTGACCTGGATCAGAGCCAGAGCAGATATTATAGGGATGCCGTTTCCACCTGCCCAGTCAGAAAGCCCTCCAGTGATTGAAGAGCCTACCACCGTTCCCATTCAGCAACATAATCAAGTGTTAGCTGAGAGAGAAGAGCTGGAGAAGGCAAATGAAGAACTGGAGAAAGAACTGGCTCAACTCAGAAGCGAGAGAAGCGAAGTCGTCCATTCCTTCAAGAGGCAAACAAAGCTGGTGAACCAGTTAGGGACGGATTTGACTAAGCAGATGGCTGAGCGCGAGCGTTTGGGTCGGGACTTCAAAGCTGTCAATGACGTACTGGCCACAAAGAAGCAGCACTTGGATGAAGCGTACCGGAGAATATCCAAGTTTAATCAGCATTGGAAGGCCACCCTAGCCAATGACAAGGAACGGGAGGATAAACTGAAACAGCAGATCTCCAAATTGAAAGCCCAGGTGAAGGCTAGTGAGAAGAAGTTTGATGAAGAAACCGCTCGCAGATATGCCGCCGAAGGCTTGCTCAACAAGGCTCTTGCTAACCTGAAGGAGCACAAACTGACGTTTGACTCCAAGAAGCGGAAGCTAGAAGATTGTTTCAGCGAAGGAGCATGGGAAGACTCAGTTGAAGGTCTTCAACACACCATTACGCAGAGGGAGTTACTCTTCGAAGGGTTGCTCACTCGGCCTGATCATCCAGAAACGAGGGGTTTGTTAGAAGAGTTCCGCGCCCGTGGCCGTGCTTGACTATATTTGTAATCCTTTTGTTTTGATCATTGTTGTATGCTGACCATCACCAGGCTTGTTGGTCAAGGTCATGCTATTGATTTTGCTTGTACTCAGTGATGTTGTGTACTGCCTTGATGGGCTTTCTTTATATATATGAGATGTTATTTCCATGACTGGACTCAGACTTCTTATTATCAGCACTGGCACTCAGGCACTAGGATCGGGGGGGGGGGGGGGGGGGGAATCTCCCTAACCCACAAACACACATTTGCATGTGCATGAAGAATTTGCATAACGAGCACTTTGTCGTTTTTTCTAACGCTTTGTGTATGCAGGTGGTTCCAGGATTGATCAAAGACCAATCCACCGCTATCAGACCAGAGCAAATCAAGCTAGAGCAATGGAGCAAGTGCAGACTGACGTTTAGGAGCTCCGAGAGAGGATGGACCGCTTCATGGAGCTCATGCAAGTGGTTGCCAACGGCCAATACCAGCTCAGAACCTTGGTCCAGCCTCTGATCTCAAGGGTAGATAGCAATGGTGTACTCCATGGTGGGAATGTTCCAACCCCTCTGCCTGTTGAAACTCCTCAGAATGGCATCCCCGTGACCGGGGGGAACGGTAGTGGTAACGGCAATGTGATCGCTAACATGGGGCTCAATGGTAATACGACTGGCGTCGGTAATGTAAATTTTGAAGCTAATGTCAATGTGGGGCTCGGCAACGGCAACACAGGTGTTGGAAACCTGTATGGGCCTCAGCCATGGTTAGAAGACCGTCAAGAAGATTTGTTCTCAAAGAAGGGTGCTGAAGGAGAGCTGACTGCTGAAGCACGTCTGAGGTTTAAGGTACTCGAGGACAAAATGAGGAATTTCGAGAACCTGAACACTATGGGTGTCGACATGTCTAAATTGGGATTGATTGCTGATTTCAAGGTGCCTCCTAAATTCAAGGTACCCGACTTTGAGAAATACAAGGGCACCACCTGCCCTCGCGTCCACCTAAGGTCATATTACCGGAAAATGTCCATTCACTCTGAAGATGAGAAGTTGCTGATACACTTCTTTCAGGATAGCTTGTCCGGGCCATCCTTGGAATGGTACATGAGTTTGGAGCCTACCAGTGTGCGCACGTGGAAGGAACTTGCTGAGGCATTCGTGCACCACTACCAATATAACAGTGACTTGGCTCCGAACCGAGTCCAACTGCAGAATTTGTCACAGAGGAACAACGAAGGGTTCAAAGAGTACGCCCAGCGGTGGCGTGAATTGGCAGCTAGAGTTCAGCCGCCGATGGTTGAACGGGAGCTTGTTGAAATGTTTGTAGCCACCCTCCCAGGGGCTTATTACGAGAAATTGGTTAGCGGTATGTCTGGTAGCTTCTCAGATCTCATCATCACGGGCGAGCACATTGAAAATGGGATCAAACTGGGGAAGATTCAAGGTGTCGATCTAGCCTCAGCTGGAGGAGGAAAGAAACCGTATGGTGGTAAAAGGCGGGAACGAGAGACGAGAGCCGTGTCCAACGCTCGCAGGAAAGGTAAAGGCCCGCGCCCGCAGGTGGCTAGCATAACCATCCCTGCAGTCCAGCAACCCCAGCCGCAGCAGCAGCCGAATCTGCAAGGGTACATAAAGTATCAAAACAGGGCACCTCTATCAAATCGTCACCTCGAGACGCCGCCCATGTCTTATGCTCAGTTACAGCTAGTCCAGAAGAGAACCCTGGCTCCCTTGACAGGGGCACCTCCGCCAGGTTATGATGCGAATGCAACATGTGAGTTTCACTCGGGGGCACCAGACCATACGATAGAAAACTGCAAAGCCTTCAAGCACAAGGTGCAAGATATGATGGATGCTAAGATCATCAATTTCTCAGATAATGTGCCAAACGTCACGAAGAACCCTATGTCGAATCATATGGGAGGTGGGGTGAATGCCATTATTGAAGACGAGAACATGGATTTATTGACTAACGTCAAGGATCTGAAGACACTGCTTAGCTTCGTTAAAGCCAAGCTGATGAAGAGAGGCTTCTTTCTGGGCTGCGGAGAACTATGTAGATGTTGTGCGACTCGTCCTGATGGATGTGAATAGTTGATAGAAGGGATTCAGAGTCTGATGACCGAAGGAATCTTGCAGTTTAGCCGAAGGGCCGAATATGGATCTGGAGAGGTAATGCTGAAGCAAGATGATGAGGTTGCCACCATCACCATCCCTCGCAAGACAATAACTATTGCTGCACTCAGACCACCCACAATTACCATCACAAAGGCCGGGCCGATACCTTTTGAAAGCACCATTGTTGTCCCATGGCATTATGGGGCTGACGTCTACTACAACGGATATAAGTTGGACCTAGAACCATTTGGGCGGTCTATGGAAACCTAGTGGGAGTCGGCGGAATCACGCGCAGCGGAAGAGTATTTGCTCCCCCCGAGATTGTGGCGGACAAAGCGGACAAAGCTGATGTAACCGATAAGGGAAAGAGTAAAGTCGTTGAGGAAACCCCTCGTGGGGTAGAGAAGGACTTACTTGTTAAGGACGCTGAAGAGTTCAAGAGACTGATCAAGAAGAGTAATTACAGGATCGTGGATCACCTCCATCAAACACCCTGGAAAATATCCATCCTGAATTTGTTGCTGTGTTCGGAGTCACATCGCAACGCGCTGTTAAAGGTTTTGAATGCCACGTATGTACCACAGGAAATACCGGTCAACCAGTTAGAAGGGGTCATAGCCCACGTGAATGCTGGAAACGGGTTAGGGTTCACTGACCTGAAGCTGACGCCGAAGGGAAGAAACCACAACAGCGCCCTGCACATCTCGATAGAGTGTAGGGGAACGATTATGTCTCATGTGTTGGTGGACACAAGGTCATCGCTCAATGTTCTTCCGAAGAAGGCATTGATGAAGTTAGATACTCGAGGATTGATTTGCACACCCAGTGATCTGGTTGTGAAGGCTTTCGATGGAACCAAGCGTCACGTCTTCGGAGAGGTAACTCTGCCAATCCAAGTTAGGCCGGAAACTTTTGACGCAGTCTTCTACATTATGGACATCATGCCTGCCTACAGCTGTCTCCTAGGTCAGCCATGGATCCATTCTGCTGGCGCCGTGACCTCCACGTTGCACCAGAAACTCAAGTATGCTGTCGGAGGCAGCATCGTGACTGTTTGTGGCGAGGAAGACATAATGGTGAACCATTTGTCGTCCTTCAAGTATGTTGAGATGGATGGAGAAATCCACGAAACCCTATGTCAGGCGTTCGAAGCTGTTAAAGTCAAGAACGTGGCTCCAGTAATGACTGAAAAACCAGAGATGACTCTCTCTTCCTTCAAGGAAGCCCGAGCCGTTGTTCAAGCCGGATCTACCCCAGGTTGGGGGCGAATTCTAGAAATACCTAACAAGCAGGACAAGTTTGGGTTAGGATACTCTCCTGCGGCTGAAGCCTCCTCTTCTCACAGTACGTCACGAGGTAAAGGGCCGATCCAGTTTACAAGCGGCGAGGTGATATTTGAAAGTGTCAACGCGGTGTCTGAAGACGGCGAAGACAGTGATTGCGACCTAGACTCTTGGATCCATCCAAGCAAACCAGGCGAGAGCCTCAACAACTGGTCCATCAGGGATACCATCCAAGTGACAAGCAAAGAGTAATGATTTACTTTCTCCAATTATTGTACAACCCTATGTCCTACCTGGGGCATAGTGGTCTTATTGTCAGGGCCTCGTTTGATGATGTACATGCATTTTACCAATAAATCAAAAGGCGTTTTTTTCGTATTCAAATGTTGTGATCTCTGTTATTCCTGTTTTATATTTGTTTTGAAAAACAATAAAATGGCAATGGGGTTTGTGCTAACCTGCATATCCTTGTTTTAAGCTTAACCCTTGTTATTGCAAGATCCACATAGCAGATGACATCGACTCTGGACCTTCTACGACTCACTTCGACTTCGATTGCCCGATCTATCAAGCCGAAGAAGAGATTGATGAAGATGAAGACCTTCCCGAAGAGTTGGCCTGCTTGTTGAAACAAGAAGAGAAAGTTATTCTGCCTCACGAGGAAGAGATTGAGATTGTGAATCTGGGTTCTGAAGAACTGGTCAGGAATGTCAGGATAGGGGCTGCATTGCAGAGTGATGTCAAGCAAAGATTAGTCAAGATGCTGAGAGAGTATAGTGACATCTTTGCTTGGTAATACAAAGATATGCCCGGACTTGATACTGACATCGTGGTCCATCACTTGCCGCTGCGAGAAGATTGTCCTCCCGTTAAGCAGAAGCTTAGGAGGACACGACCAGATATGGCCGTTAAGATCAAAGAAGAAGTGGAAAAGCAGCTTGATGCTGGCTTCTTAGCGGTCACTACTTACCCTCCGTGGGTCGCCAACATAGTGCCTGTACCGAAGAAGGACGGTAAGGTGCGAATGTGCGTCGATTATCGGGATTTGAATAAGGCGAGCCCTAAAGATGATTTCCCGCTCCCTCATATTGATGTGCTGGTCGATAATATAGCTCAGTTCTCCGTATTTTCGTTCATGGATGGCTTCTCCGGCTACAATCAGATTAAGATAGCGCCGGAGGACATGGATAAAACTATGTTTATCATGCCTTGGGGAACATTTTGCTACAAGGTAATGCCTTTCGGTCTGAAGAACGCAGGGGCCACTTACCAACGAGCAATGGTTACTCTGTTTCATGACATGATTCATCATGAGATTAAAGTCTATGTTGATGACATGATTGCGAAGTCCCAAACGGAGGAGGGACACCTGGTCAATTTGCTGAAGCTTTTTGAGAGGCTTAGGAAGTTCAAGTTGAGGCTGAATCCTAACAAGTGTACTTTCGGAGTACGGTCTGGAAAACTACTGGGGTTTATTGTGAGTGAAAAAGGCATTGAGGTTGATCCTGCGAAGATAAAAGCAATACAAGACATGCCAGCGCCAAAAACTGAAAAAGAAGTTCGTGGTTTCCTGGGCAGAATAAACTACATTGCAAGGTTTATCTCTCAGCTCACGGCCACATGTGAATCGATGTTCAAACTACTAAAGAAAAATCAGGCGATTATCTGGAACGAGGATTTCCAGAAGGCATTTGATAAGATAAAACAGTATCTGCAGGAACCTCCGATCTTGATACCCCCAGTGGCCGGAAGACCCTTAATCATGTACTTGACAGTTCTTGAGAATAGTATGGGGTGTGTTCTCGGTCAGCACGACGAGACGGGCAGAAAGGAGCATGCCATTTACTACTTGAGTAAAAAGTTCACAGAATGTGAATCTCGTTACTCGATGCTGGAGAAAACGTGTTGTGCACTAGCCTGGGCTGCCAAACGTTTACGACAGTACATGCTCAATCACACAACCATGCTAATTTCGAAGATGGATCCGATAAAGTACGTCTTCGAGAAACAAGCTCTTTCGGGCAGGATTTCCAGATGAGGCCTTTTGGGAAGCGTATTGTCTGAGTACCTTGCCGAACAGCCGATCGAAGATTATCAGCCGATGAAATTTGAATTCCCTGATGAGGATATCATGTTTCTCAAAGCAAAGGAATGCGATGAACCGTTGCCCGACGAGGGTCCAGATAGGAAATCCCAATGGAAATTGATATTTGACGGGGCGGTTAATTCTTATGGAAGTGGCATTGGGGCGATCATCACGACTCCCCACGGATCCCATATCTCGTTTACTGCTAGACTGACGTTTCCAGTCACCAATAACGAAGCGGAGTACGAAGCATGCATCATGGGTTTAGAAGAGGCAATTGATTTGAGAACCAAGAACCTAGATGTATATGGTGACTCGGCGCTTGTGATCAACCAGATTAAAGGGGAGTGGGAGACTCGTCAGTCGAATTTGGTGTCGTACATGAATTATGCCAGAAGGCTGCTTCCGTTCTTTGATCAAGTGGAACTCCATCATGTGCCCAGGCCCGAGAATCAAATGGCTGATGCCTTAGCCACGTTGGCTTCGATGTATAAAGTCAATTTTTGGAATGAAGCTCTAAGAATTGTTCTTTCTCGTCTTGATAGACCTGCATTCGTCTTTGCGATCGAGGAAGCCTCCGACGGCAAGCCATGGTTCCATGATATCCAGACCTTCCTTATGACTAAGGAGTATCCTGCGGGAGCGTCAACCCAGGATAAGAAGGCTCTGAGGAGGCTATCTGGGAATTTTTATCTCAATCCTAATGGAGTTTTGTATAAAAGAAACCACGATCTCGTGCTACTCAGATGTGTAGATGAGAAAGAAGCGAGTATGCTCATGGAAGAAGTCCATGAAGGCACATTCGGTACGCACGCCGGCGGGCATGCTATGACGAGAAAGATCCTGAGAGCAGGATACTACTGGCTGACGATGGAATCGGATTGTTTTAAATTCGCGAAGAGATGTCATAAATGCCAGATTTATGCTGATAAGATTCTTGTGCCGCCGTGCCCGTTAAATGTCATGTCCTCCCCATGGCCGTTCTCCATGTGGGGCATCGACATGAAAGGCAAGATCGAGCCCACTGCATCCAACGGTCATCGCTTCATTCTAGTAGCTATCGACTACTTCACCAAGTGGGTGGAGGCAGCCTCATACGCTAATGTGACCAAGCAGGTGGTGGCTAGATTCCTAAAGAGGGACATCATCTGTCGTTACGGAATTCCCGAGTGGATCATTACTGATAATGGTTCGAAACTGAATAACAATATGATGAAGGAGCTGTGCCAGAGTTTCAAGATTGAACACCACAACTCATCTCCTTACCGGCCGAAGATGAATGGCGCCGTTGAAGCGGCCAATAAGAACATTAAGAAGATTGTACAGAAGATGGTTGTGATCTATAAAGACTGGCATGAGATGTTGCCATTTGCATTACACGGTTATCATACAATGGTACGTACATCAACCGGGGCAACCCCTTTCTCGCTGGTGTACGGTATGGAAGTTGTCCTACCGTTAGAAGTTGAGATTCCTTCTTTACGAGTTTTGGTTGACGTGAGACTCGACGAGGCAGAATGGATTAAGAACCGACTAAGCCAACTCAGCCTGATGGACGAGAAGAGGTTAGCATCGATTGCATATGGTCGTCTGTACCAGAGCCGAATGAAGAAGGCTTATGATAAGAAGGTGCGTCCTAGAAGCTTTCAGGCGGGTGATCTCGTCCTGAAGAAGATTCTTCCTCCACACTCCGATCATCGGGGCTAGTGGACTCCCAATTACGAAGGTCCATACATTGTCAGCAAGGTCTTCTCGGGAGGAGCCTTGTTGCTATCCACGATGGATGGCGAAGATTTTGCATCCCCAGTGAACGCGGACGCAGTTAAAAAATACTTTGCTTAAAATATGACCCGCTGGAAAGAAAAAGAATATCCAGGCAAAAAAGGGGCATCCCGGTGAACCATAAAAAAGGGAAAAAAGGTTCGGGCAAAAATTAGGGATATAAAAGAAAAGAATGTACACCCGCAAAGTCGAAAACCTGGAAGGGCGATTTTGGCAAAAAAGGGTATCCCGGTGAATCGAAAACCCGAAAGGGCGATTCAGGCAAAAGTTAGGGATTTGAAAAAGCAAATGACTGCGTTCCGCGTATGGACTTTCATTGTTTAGTGGTTTGGAAGACCTGAGGGCCGTTTATCTGAATCAATCTCTTCTGAAGCTAAAGCATCGGAGAAGTATTGAAGTCGAGTGGGTCATAGAGGGATCAACTTATGGTGTTCGTCTACGCCTCATTGCCGACATTTGTGTATATACTGATGTATATTTATGTTTTTATATTTGCGCAGCTTCCTCATTCCAGGAGCTTGCATCTGTTGTAAAACATTTTTGCCCATTCAGGGGTCGTCATCAATAAAATATATACTATTCAGCAATTCCGTTTGTTCGTTTAGCATTTATCTGTCTTGTTTGTGAAGAAGAACGCCGATGTTTTTGATAAAATGCGCATACATAAACTTACTGGCCCAGGCCGCGGATTGTTGAAATAATGAATTACTTGAACATTGTCACAAGATGATAACCTTGATAGGTCCCTTTGAGAAGGGTATCTTGTCTGTTTGTTTGTGATGTTGCAGGTATGGCATATTCCAGGCAGTATGCCGTATGCGTCCCCAAGCAGGTGATTCCTTCTACCCCAGCGAATTCAGCAGCGTCTCCCCATGGAGTCTAAACATAGGACTATGAGCACTGATGTGTCTCCCCAAGCAGATTAGATTCTCCCCAACTAGATGTGTCCTGAGGCAGGATCATCAGTTCCCCTGCTGAGTCACATGCATGAGTGTATACCCATTCCCAGCACCGAGTCAATGCGCAATTTTCTCATGAAAGGCTATTCGCAAGTGTGCAGTTTCTGATAGTCCAGACTGAAGTCTCCAGTGGAGTGGAGGTTCCCCACAGAGTTGTACTCTCCCCGGCAGGTAGGATTGATTCCAGCGTCTAGTTACCCTCCCCAGCCGAGTTTGCAGTTCCCCAAGAGAGCCGAGTCCTTGGAAGCCGTTCGGGACATGATTGGTTTTCCCCAGTAGAATGTTGAATAGTTGATGTTGTATTTCCCCATCGGAGTCGTTATCTCCAGAGAAGTTTTTCCGCAAACACCGTGCAGTTTATTTCTGCGATTGACATCGTCTTCCTCAGCAGTTGTGGTTCGTATACCTAGTTGAGCAGGTCAGGTTCTCGAAGAACCTTATTCCCCTACAGCAGTCGACTGAAGGTCGTCTCCCCAGGTGGAATCCAATTGAGATTGGCGTGACTTCTTCTCCTTGGCAGGATTGTTCCTCCTCTCCGCCAGAGTGGTCCTTTCTCCTTACAGGAGGACTCTCCCTTCAGCATTTATTTTGCTGATGGGGTCATAGCATTTTGCACGATTGCATATCATTTACCCTAAACGCGTAGCATTTCCACCGTGTGGAGCATTGCTCCATTGTCAAACATATACATATGAAACATGAGCTAGGTGGTTACCGTTCTTGTTTTGCAGGTATTCCCCAGCAAAGTCACTTGCCCAAGATGATTCTTGAATTCTCCAGCAAAGGTATTTGCTTAAGATGATTCTTAAAATCCCCAGTGAAGTCTCCAGAGTTGGTTACTCAAGTTGATGCTTAGAATCCCCGACAGGGTGTCTGCTCAGGATGATTCCTGAAATCTCCAGCAGAGTTGATTGTTCAAGATGATTCTTGATTCCCTCAGCAGAGTTTATTTGTCCAAAATGATTTCTGAATTCCCGAAGCAGAGTTACTTGACAGTTCTCTAGAATCCCCAACGGAGATGTGTCATCCCCAGCAGGTTGTTGAGCAGAGAAGCTGAAGTTTCCCTTGAAGACTTGATGATTGAAGTCCGGCAGCGGTGCCGAAACCCCAGACTTACTGATGAAGTCCAGCTGCGATGTCGAAGCAGTTCTCTCAGCTGATGCGGAGTGCCTGATGGCAGAAGTTTGGATGTCCTTATTGATTCATGATTGACCAAGAATTCTATTCCCGACTTGTTGACGAAGTCCGGATGACGCCCAAAAATTTCTTTGAATGCCCGACGGCATGATTAACTTGATTGTTAAGAAGTTCCTAATGACCTGATGAGTCCCGAGGAATCCTTCTGATGTCGTGCCGCCGAGTGCCTGACAGCAATATCAACTATGTATCGCCAGTTTCCGAGTAACCGGTGATCCCATATTGACTTATTGATGAAGTCCGACAAAGATGTTGTCAACGTGCCTAGCGACACGATGAGTCCATAGGTGACGATAAGGAATTCTTCTGTTATGACGCAGGATGCCTGACGGCACGATCAACCATCCATTACCAGTTACCGAGTAACCAGTGACCCCTTGATGACTTGAGGGTGAATGCCTGCAGCGAAACCAGATGATCATCCTGAGGGAGATTTGAGAGTAGCCCTTCACTGGTTACCGCATGACCAATTCCCCAGCAGAGTTGCCGTGCGACTGTCATGCTCAGTTTTTGAAGATGTTCCTACCAATCAGAGTATCGTTTACCTGTGCATGGTTGGCAAATCACCAGTTACCGCGTAACTGGTGACCCCTTGATGATTTGAGGACGCAATGATATCAGATAAATCAGAGAATCATCCTGACGGAGGTTCAAATCATTATTTCTCCAACTAGTTGTCGTGCAGCCAGTATTTCAGTTTCCGAAGATTTGTCCCATCAGAGAACCGTGTACTTGTGCAGTTGGCAAATTTCCGGGTTTCTTGGTATTCAACCGTATTTTACCTTGATTGTTTGAGAGCCATTCGCTTCTCACGCAGTCAGGTCCAAGCCGTTTGAATAGGGGCAGCTGTTGCACCCCAAAATTTGCCCAACATTTCTTTACCTAGCTTATGTTTCATTTCATTCACATTATCATTATCATTTGCATTTCATTGACATGTATGCAGGAGATCAAGAGGTATGATTACCAATCAAGAGCTATACAAGACTGTGACGCTAGCTAAGAAGGTTATTCAGATGTTCAAGGGTTGATATCCTTGTCAGAGAAGTTAAAAGATCCTCAGAGAGAGTGATTGAAACCAAGTATGTGTGTCTCCTAACTTGAGAGTTGTGGGAAGTCATCAGATGATTCTGAAACCATGAAGTTAGACTTGAGGTCTTGAGAGAGCTCATGAGAAGTGTTGAAGATCACTTTGAGGCCTAGACAGGTCATTGTGCAAGATTAAGTAGCCTTAGCCATGATTGGTGCAACTAGGGTTTGACTGGGTCAACCCTAAGTCAACTAAGGATTTGAAGAAGGTTGAGACCTAATTCAAGAGCCATGTGATCATGGATTGATACATTGAGATGTTATAAGGATGATTCCAAGGTTAACTCATCATGATTTAAGAGTTTGAGAAGTTTCAAGCTAGGCTTTCTAAGGCTTGACAGTGTAAAATCCCCTAGTTTGACCCCTATCTTCAAGGCAATGTAGCTCAAGATGTGATTGTCATCTCATCTTGCCCCCTACATGAGTGTTGTAGATCATGATCTTAGCTTTAATTTGAGTGCTAGAAGTCCTTTATAGGATTTGTGGAACTCAAGTTATGGCTTTGACAAGTTACAAGTCATCTGAGGTGTATGAATTTGGAGCTTGAAAGCTTCCCAACTTACATGACACTTTTGCCCTAGAAGGATGATTCCTATGAACTTTTGGTCAACATGAATGTTGTTCTTTATTCCTTTAGCTTTCTAGAGAGTACTAGAAGTCCTTGATAGGATTTGTAGAACTCAACTTATGGCTTTGACAAGTCAAGGGTATTTTGGACATTTGGTGATTATAGGTCATTTGTGATCATAGGCCATTTTCACCAACTTAGAGGCCTCAAATGAAATTTTGTTCAACTAGAAAGTTGCTCAAAAATGGGGTTTTAACCCTGACCATGCATCAAGGAGGCATTGAAATGGCTCAAGGAGAGACTTGGTTCAAGAAATTTTGAAAAAAGAAAGAATTAAAAGGATTTAATGGGCAAAAATTCAAATAATTCATTTTGTGACCAAATGAAGCCAAATAATAGGTCAAATTGATTGGAAAAATGATTTTAGAAACAATGGCAATGTTAGAATTTTGATTTGAGGTCATTTGCATACCATTCCATTTCATTTCTTCATGATGAAGCAACATAATCAAACTCCCACCTTTGGCTTGCAAACAAGGAAAATAACTCATCAAACTCATTCAAAATCTCATGAGAATTTGATTTCAAGCATAGCCATGCCCAAAGGGAACCAGAATAGTGATTGCCATGGATGAGATTTTGAAGAGATTTTGAAAATCCGAAATCTCATTTGGATGATTCCAGAAAGTTCTAGACAGTCCCAATCACTTCTATATAAGTCATTGAGTGGATGCAGTTTATTTTTTGGAAGGAATTGAAGCTGGTTGCAGAAAGAGCCATTGAATTTTTGGAGGTTCAAGTGAGAATTGTTTTTTGCTTTCAAGGGATAATCAGGCCAAATCAAGGTGTGCAAAGGCTTTGGGAGTGAATTTGGAGTGTGTCTGCATCATCTTGGGAGTTGAAGTGATCAAAAACCATCTCTGTTACCTCTCTGAACTCAGGTTGGTATACTTTGAATTTATGCTTAAACTATAGGGAGATGCTTAGAAATTCATATGTGGTTAGGTTCCCCTATTGATGTAGTTGGATTTAGGATCAGAAATTGGTGAATTAGAGACAAAATGAGGTGATGATCAATTTCTGTTAGGGCTGAAATCTAGTGATTCTTGGACTGTTAATCAAGATTAGATAGTGCAAATTGATCAGTGAAGAGTAAGGATTGAATTGAGACCTTTAATTTGAAGAATGGTGAGATTCAAGATTTGGATGAATTCTAAAAATGTTATCGTGTTTTGAGTTAGAGAAGGGTTTAGATGATTTGGAGTTGATATTCTTGATCAGCATCAAATTTGGAGTGAAATGATGATTTTTTTTGTGAGTTTTGATGAACTGGGGAGGTTGTCTCACCGGAGAAGACGGTGGTGCCACTGTTCAGGCCACCGTCTGTATTTTCCCCCCAAACTGAGTTCAAATGGGGACGATGAGCCATGGCCGTTGGATGAGTGTTGGACTTTTGACTCAGGCGAGCATTAGAGGGCCACGATTTGATCTCAGCTCTGAAGAGAGACCTCAAGATGAAACGCACCGTTTCATTAATTGAATTGTTCTGGGCTTAGTACACAAAGTGATATCCACACCCCCTTTCTGGCCCAACCCAAGAATTGAACTGAGTGTATTTGCTATTTGCCACGCATGTTTATTAATTTTCTTTTATTTTATTTTATTTTTCATTATTTCATATGACTTAGAGATTAATTCATAAAAAATAGGAAATTAACTCAATTAATTCCAAACTTTTTCCCCTTGATTCATGATTAAATCTAGAATTTTGTAGATAAAAAATATTAGGAATTTATGCATTTTTTATTTTATTTGAATTTTTTGAATATTAATTGATATTAAAATGGCCATGGTTGATACCTTGTCTTGATGAATTTTGTTTGAGCATTTGGTGTTGATTCTTGCCTTGATTTTTTGTGTGTAGGTAGCATAGATATGCATGTTCCCCTAGTAATTTTCTCACATTTTTGTGAAGAAGTTTATGGCTAGTTTTAAGTTGAAACTTTAAGTGCTCTAGTTTTAGGGTTTATGCTTAGTACCTTGTGATTTAGGTTTTACAATTGGTTCTAGTATTTTAGTTAGGACTAACTTTAGTACTAGGTTTTAGGTGATCCTAACTTGCTAATTCAACTAGATTGATTTCTTTAGTTCCCTTAGATTAGAGTTTTGCTTCTCTTGCTCTTGGATGATGATGAAGAAAAGCTTGGGGTTGCTGAGGAAGCTTGAAGAAGCTTGGATGTGAAGATTTCCCTTCTTTTGGTGTAGTTTTGTTTAGGTGTTAAGATTAGGGTTTGTAAGTAGAGCTTCTAGATAGATTCTCTTCTTTCATAAACATGGAAGGTATTGATCCCTTCCATTCCTCCCTATGATGTAAGGTCCTCTTGTAAAGGCCTCATCCCTCCTTTGGTAGGATGTGTGGCTCTTCACAAGTTGGTAGAACCTTTGAGGGTTCCTTTCTTTGATGATGGAGTGCTTAGTGGTGACCTTTGGTCTTCACTCTGCCGTCTATCATCCAAACCTTGCTCTTGTTAGTGGAATCTTTCTTCTTGGAGGATGGAGTTCCTTGTTAGAAGATTGAAGATGCTAGAGGTTGCATTTCCCCTTTGCTTGAAGACTGCCATTGAAGCTGAAGCTTGAGGATCAGGAAGAGCAAATTGATACTTATGTTGATGTGTTGGAAGCTTGGGGAAGCAAGTTGATACTTGCTATTGGGATTGAAGCCTGAAGGTGGAGTCTACTTTGGAGCTGAAGCTTGAAGAAGAAGGGTAAGTTGATACTTATGTTAGAGGTATTGAAAGACTTGAAAAACATTTCTGACTGAGGACTGATCTGCTGTCAGAGGAGCTTTGCTGTGAAGATGTGGAGGCTGTCGATTTGCCTTCTTTCCTGTCTGTTTGCTTGCTGTGCAACTGTATTGATGTGACTTGTTTGATTTACTTGAGGCATTAGAATAAGTTCATGTTTAGATTGTGTTAAGATAGGAGCATGATTGCACTAGAGGTTGAGTTGCTCCCTCTACTTGTATTTTTACTGTATGGCTTTGCTTGCGGGTATTTGGTAGAGCCCAGCTCCCTTGCCTATGTGGTTTGTGTTTTGCTTGGTGGCATTTCATTTTATTCTTCCTGTATGATTGCAGTTATTCATATCTGGCTTGAGGTTGAGATGAGCTTGTGGAGGCTGATGCCCCACACACATTTCCTCCCTCACTTGCATTGCATGCATTTTACAGTCGTTTACTGTTTACTGTTTAAGCTGATGCTTTATCTGTTTCTATTTATCATTGACATGATCCCTTAGGAATCTCACCTCCTTTGATAAGGAAGTGGCGATTAGAACTTTAGGTTGAAACCTATGCATGATAACTTCTAGGAGTTCCCTGTTTCAAACCTCAACCATAGGATGAATCCTTGGCATGACAACATTAGGACTTGATAGTCTCCCCTTAGTTGAGCATGTTCTCTTCTCATCTCAAAACAAATTAAACTACAGTAATAAAGGTTAACTGACGTCGTACGTTACAAGCCTTAAGCTATCTGAGAAAGGATTGTTGGAGAGTTTCTTTTCAACAGTCTGGATGTTTAGTATGGCACCCTTTGGGTGACATGCGACGCATTCACTCTCAGGTCATAGTCTCTAGTGCGAAACTATTTGCAAACATCCATAAAAAACAGTTCTTTCGTAAAAGACAGAAAACAAACTTCAAACCTTTTTGCCCCATGGGCCCATAAGTCAAAGGAAGCTTTTCTGAAGAAAAGAGTGTCGTTAACTCCCAGTTCTACCGCAAACGGTAACGCCTGAGCCTCCAAAGGTCGAGCTGCGTACACCAAACTGCTGGAACTGTTTGTTAACCCTACTCGATAAAACAGATGAATCTGAATTCCCGTAATCCATATTATCCCGAACTACGTAAGCTCTGATCTCTCATATCTGTTGAGAGTACGTAGGCACAATACTGATGTATTGGCGAGCCACCTTCCCCGTTTACCCGTAGTTAGCCGAACTACGTTGACTCTGATTTCTCATTCTCTGATGAGAATACGTAGGCATAAAGCGCAACGCTTTTCCGAATCATTTTCTTTTCTTTTTTAAGCCAACCTTGATAGGTAGATAGATAAAACCAACCCGTCAGATAAACACAACAAGCGTGGATCCCATCGAGTACGATGGACGTGAGGGGTGCTAATACCTTCCCCTTGCGTAACCGACTCCCGAACCCAAACAATGGTTGTGATGATCTTGTCTTATACCTTTTCGTCAGGTTTTTCCGATCGTTTCCTTTCCCGTTCTGAGGGATAAATAACGAAAGGTGGCGACTCTTCTGTTTTACCGGCACCTTATTTTCGCGATAGCGGCACATATCAATGGACTATTGATACTTGGTTGGACTAAAAACATCATTTTGAGCAACTTAAAGTTGAACAAAACTCCATTTGAAGCTTGCAAGATAGTGAAATGGACCTATAATTCAAAATGACCTGTAATTCCAAATACCCAAAATACCCTTGACTTGTCAAAGCCATAACTTGAGTTCTATAAATCCAATCATGGACTTCTAGTACTCTTTAAAAAGCTAAGAGAATAAGGAACATCATTAATGTTGACCAAAAGTTCATAGGAATCATCCTTATAGGGCAAAAGTGTCATGCAAGTTGGGTAAATTTGAAGCTCCAAATTCACATGCCTCAGATGACTTGTAACTTGTCTGGCTCATAACTTGAGTTCTATAAAACCTATAAAGGACTTCTAGTACTCAAATTAAATCTAAGATCATGCCCTAAAACAATCATGTTAGGGTCAAGATGAGATGAAAATCACATCTTGAGTTAAGTGGTCTTGAAGTCAGGGGTCAAGCCAGGGGATTTTACACTGTCATGGCTTAGAAACCCTAGCCTAAAACTTCTCAAACTCTTCAATCATGATGAGTTAACATTGGAATCATCCTTAGAACATCTCAAGGTATCAATCCATGATCACATGGCTCTTGGATTAGGTCTTAACCTTCTTCAAATCATCAGTTGACTTAGGGTTGACCTAGTCAAACCCTAGCTGCACCAATCATGGCTGAGGCTTCTTAGTTTTGCATAAGGACTTGTCTGAGCCCCCAAATGAACTTCAACATATCTCATGAGCTCTCCCAAGAACTCAAGTCCAACTTCATGGCCTCAGAATCATCTGATGATCTTCCCACAACTCTCAAGGTAGGAGACCCACATACCTGGTTTCAACCACTCTCTCTAAGGATCTTAGACTTCTCTGATAAGGATATCAACCCTTGAACACTTGAATAACCTTCTCAACTAGCTTCATAGTCTTGTACAGCTCTTGATTGGTAGTCATACCTCTTGATCTCCTGCACACATGTCAATGAAATGCAAATGATAATGCTAACGTGAATGCAATGAAACATAAGCTAGGTACAGAAAGGTTGGCAAATTTTGGGGTGCAACAGCTGCTCCTATTCAAACGGCTTGGACCTGACTGGGTGAGAAGCGAACGGATCTCAAACAATCAAGGTAAAAGATGGTTGAATACCAACAAACCCGGAAATTTGCCAACTGCACAAGTACACGGTACTCCGACGGGGACAAATCTTCGAAAACTGAAATAGCAGTTGCACGGCAACTTGCTAGAGAACTACTGATCTGAATCTCCGTCAGGATGATTCTCTAATTCGATGTAGATCTTCGTCCTTAAGTCATCAAGGGATCACCGGTTACACGGTAACTGGTGAAGGATTAATCTCAAATCTCCGTCAGGATGATCATCTACATCCTTAAATCATCAAGGGATCACCGGTTACACGGTAATTGGAGATCTGCCAACCGCACAGGTAAACGATACTCTGATTGGTAGGAACATCTTCAAAACTGAACACAACAGTTGCACAATAACTCTGCTGGGAAATTGGTCACACGGTAACCAGAAATTTGCCAACCGCATAAGTAAATGATACTTTGATTGGTAGGACACTCTCTGAAGTCTGAGATGGCAGTTGCACGGCAACTGGCCCAAATCTCTATCAGGATGATCATCAGATTTCACTGCAGCTTTTCCCTCAAATCATCAAGGGATCACCATTTACACGGTAACTAGTGATACATAACTGATATTGTCGTCAGGAATTCTGCAGCACGGCAGCAGAAGAATTCCATGGGACTCATAAGGTCATCAAGAACTTTTGACAATCTCTGTAATCATGCCATCGGGCATTCAAAGAAATTCTCGGGCGTCAGTCGGACTTCAATCATCAAGTCTTCAAGGAAGTTTCGACTTCTATTTTTAGAACCCGCTGAGGATGACATATCTTCACTAGGGATTCTGGAGAACTATCAAGTAACTCTGCTTCGGGGATCCAGAAATCATTCCGGGTGAATCAACTCTGCTGAGGAATTCAAGAATCATCTTGAACAAATAACTCCGCCGGGGACTTTAAGAATCATCCTGAACCAATAACTCTGTTGGAGATTTCAGGAATCATCCTGAACAAACACTCTACTGACTTCCGTGGAGATTATAAGAATCATCTTAAGCAAACAACTTCGCTGGGGAATTCAAGAATCATCTTGAGCAAACCATTCTGCGGAGGAACACCTGCAAAACAAGAACGATAATGATCTAGCTCATGTTTCATATGCATATGTTTGACAATGGCGCAATGCTCCACACGGTGGAAATGCTACGCGTTTTTAGGGAGAATGCTATGCAATCATGCAAAATGCTACGACCCCATCAGCAAAATAAATGCTGGAGGGAAGATCTTCCTGTCAAGGAGAAAGGACCACTCTGGTGGAGAGGAAGGAATCATCCTGCCAAGGAGAAGAAGTCACACCAATCTCAATTGGACTAAACCTGGGGGAACAAACTCCAGAAGACTGCTGCAGGGGAGTAAGGTTCTACGAGAACCTAAACTCGCTCAACTAGGTGTATGAACCACAAACTGCTGAGGAAACAATGTCAATCGCAGGAATAAACTGCACGGCCTTCGTGGCTAAAACTTTCCTGGAGATAACGACTGTGATGGGGAAATACAACATCAGCTATTCAACACTCTCCTGGGGAGCACCAATCATGGCTTCAACGACTTCCAAGGACTCGGCTCTCTTGGGGAACTGCAAACTCGACTGAGGATATGTGACCAGACGCTGGAATCACTCCTACCTGCCGGGGAGAGTACAACTCTGTCGGGACTTTCAATTCCGCTGGAAACTTCAGTCTGAACTATCGGAAGCTGAACACTTGCGAATAGTCTTCTACGAGAAAACTACATATTGACCCAGTGCTGGGAATGGGTATACGCTTCAGCATATGACTCAGCTGGGAAGATGATGATCCTTCCTCAGGATACATCTGGTTGGGGAAAACCCATCTCTGCTCGGGGAGACATATCAATGCTCGCGGTCCCATGTTCAGACTCTGTGGGGAGACGCTGCTGAATTCGCTGGGGAAGAAGGAATCATCCTGCTTGGAAAACATCTGGCGTACTGCCTGGAATGTGCCATACCTGCAACAACACGAACAAACAGACAAGATACCCTTCACAAAGGGACCTATCAAGGTTATCATCCTGTGACAATGTTCAGGTAATTCAATGTTTCAACAATTATCGGCCTAAGCCAGCAAGTTTATGTATGCGCATTTTATCAAAAACATTGGGCGTTCTTTTTCGCAAACAAAACAGATAAAAACTAAACAAACAACAGAAATGCTGAATAGTATACGTTTTATTGATAACGAACCCCTGAATGGGCAAAAATGTTTTACAACAGATGAAAGCTCCTGAAATGAGGAAGCTGCGCAAGCATAATAACATAAATATACATCAGTATATACACAAATGTCAGCAATGTGGCGTAGATGAGCACCATGAGTTGATCCCTCTATGACCCACTCAACTTCGATACCTCTCCGACGCTTCAGCTTCAGAAGAGATTGATTCAGATAAACGGCCCTCAGGTCTTCCAAACCACTAAACAATGAATGTCCATACGCGGAACGCAGTCATTTTCTTTTTAAATCCCTAACTTTTACCTGAATCGCCCTTGCGGGTTTTCGATTCACCGGGATACCCTTTTTTGCCAAAGCCGCCCTTTCAGGTTTTCGACTTTGCGGGTGTACATTTTTCATTTATATCCCTAATTTTTTCCCGAACCTTTTCCTTTTTTATGGTTCACCGGGATGCCCCATTTTTGCCTGGATATTCTTTTTCTTTCCAACGGGTCATTTTTTAAGCAAAGTATTTTTTAACTGCGTCCGTGTTCACAGGGGATGCAAAGTCTTCGCCATCCATCGTGGATAACAACAAAGCTCCTCCCGAGAAGACCTTGCTGATGATGTACGGACCTTCGTAATTGGGAGTCCACTTGCCCCTGTGATCGGAGTGTGGCAGAAGAATCTTCTTCAAGACGAGATCACCCGTCTGCAAGCTTCTAGGACGCACCTTCTTTTCGTAAGCTTTCTTTATTCGGCTCTAGTACAGACGACCATATGCAATTAATGCTAATCTCTTCTCATCCATCAGGCTGATTTGGTTTAGTCGGTTCTTAATCCATTCTGCCTCATCGAGTTTCACGTCAACCAAAACTCGCAAAGAAGGAATCTCAACTTCCAACGGTAGGACAGCCTCCATACCGTACACTAGTGAGAAAGGAGTTGCCTCGGTTGATGTGCGTACCGTCGTACGATAACGGTGCAATGCAAATGGCAACATCTCATGCCAATCTTTGTAGGTCACAACCATCTTCTGTACTATCTTTTTAATGTTCTTGTTGGCCGCTTCAACCGCGCCATTCATCTTCGGCCGGTAAGGTGATGAGTTGTGATGTTCAATCTTGAAGCTCTGGCATAACTCCTTCATCATCTTGTTATTCAGATTCAAAACATTATCAGTAATGATCTGCTCGGGGATTCCGTATCGACAGATGATGTCCTTCTTTATGAATTTAGCCACCACTTGCTTGGTCACGTTGGCATACGAGGCTGCCTCCACCCACTTGATGAAGTAGTCGATGGCTACCAAAATGAAGCAGTGACCATTAGATGCAGTGGGCTCGATCTTGCCTATCACATCAAGGCCCCAAATGGAGAACGGCCACGGGGATGACATGACATTCAACGGGCACGACGGCACATGAACTTTATCAGCATAAATCTGGAACTTATGACATCTCTTCTCGAATTTGAAGCAATCCGACTCCATCGTCAGCCAGTAATATCCTGCTTGTAGGATCTTTCTCGTCATAGCATGCCCGCCGGCGTGCGTACCAAATGTGCCTTCATGGACTTCCTCCATAAGCAGACTCGCTTCTTTCTCATCTACACATCTGAGTAGCACGAGATCATGGTTTCTCTTATACAGAACTCCATCAAGATTGAGATAGAAATTCCCAGACAGGCTCCTCAGAGTCTTCTTATCCTGGGTTGACGCTCCCGCAGGATACTCCTTAGTCATAAGGAAAGTCTAGATATCATGGAACCATGGCTTGCCGTCGGAGGCTTCCTCGATTGCAAAAACGAATGCAGGTCTATCAAGACGAGAAATGACAATTCTTGGGGCTTCATTCCAAAAATTGACTTTATACATCGAAGCCAACGTGGCTAAGGCATCAGCCATCTGATTTTCCCCTCGGGGCACATGATGGAGTTCCACTCGATCAAAGAACGGAAGTAGCCTTCTGGCATAATTCATGTACGACACCAAATTCGATTGACGAGTCTCCCACTCCCCTTTAATTTGGTTAACGACAAGCGCCGAGTCACCATACACATCCAGGTTTTTGATTCTCAAATCAATAGCTTCTTCCAAACCCATGATGCATGCTTCGTATTCTGCTTCATTATTGGTGACCGAAAATGTCAATCTAGCAGTGAACGGGATGTGGGATCCATGGGGGGTCGTGATGATTGCCCTAATACCACTTCCATACGAATTAACTGCGTCATCAAATATCAATTTCCATTGGGACTTCCTGTCTGGCCCCTCGTCAGGCAACGATTCATCACAATCTTTCACTTTGAGAAACATGATATCCTCATCAGGGAATTCAAATTTCATCGGCTGATAATCTTTGATAGGCTGTTCGGTAAGGTATTCAGACAATACACTTCCTTTGATGGCCTTTTGGGAAACATACTGAATGTCATATTTCGTCAACACCATTTGCCATCTGGCAATCCTGCCTGAAAGCGCTTGCTTCTTGAAGACGTACTTGATCGGATCCATCTTCGAAATTAGCATGGTCGTGTGGTTGAGCATATACTGTCGTAAACGTTTGGCAGCCCACGCGAGTGTGCAACACGTTTTTTCGAGCATTGAGTAACGGGACTCACAATCTATGAACTTTTTACTCAAGTAATAGATGGCATGCTCCTTTCTGCCAGTCTCGTCGTGCTGACCGAGAACGCAACCCATGTTATTCTCAAGAACTGTCAAGTACATGATTAGGGGTCTTCCGGCCACTGGGGGTATCAAGATTGGAGGTTCCTGTAGATATTATTTTATCTTGTCAAATGCCTTCTGGCAATCCTCGTTCCAGATAATCGCCTGATCTTTTTTCAGTAGTTTGAACATCAGTTCACACGTGGCCGTGAGCTGAGATATAAACCTTGCAATGTAGTTTATTCTGCCCAGGAAACCACGAACTTCATTTTTAGTTTTTGGCGCTGGCATATCTTGTATCGCTTTTACCTTCGTAGGATCAACCTCAATGCCTTTTTCACTCACAATAAACCCCAGTAGTTTTCCAGACCGTACTCCGAAAGTACACTTGTTAGGATTCAGCCTCAACCTGAACTTCCTAAGCCTCTCAAAAAGCTTCATCAAATTGACCAGATGTCCCTCCTCCATTTGGGACTTCGCAATCATGTCATCAACATAGACTTCAATCTCATGGTGAATCATGTCATGAAACAAAGTGACCATTGCTAGTTGGTAAGTGGCCCCTGCGTTCTTCAGACCGAAAGGCATTACCTTGTAGCAAAATGTTCCCCACGGTGTAATAAACATAGTTTTCTCCATGTCCTCTGGCGCCATCTTGATCTAATTATAGCCAGAGAATCCATCAATATGAGAGAGCGGGAAATCATCCTTTGGGATCGCCCTATTCAAATCCTAATAATCAACGCACATCCGTACCTTACCGTCCTTCTTCGGTACAGGCACTATGTTGGCGACCCACGGAGGGTAAGTAGTGACCTCTAAAAAGCCAGCATCCAGCTGCTTTTACACTTCTTATTTGATATTAACGGCCATATCTGGTCGTGTCCTTCTAAGCTTCTGCTTAACGGGAGGACAATCTTCTCGCAGTGGTAGATGATGGACCACTATGTCAGTATCGAGTACGGGCATATCTTTGTATGACCAAGCAAAGATGTCACTATACTCTCGAAGCATCTCGACCAAACTCTGCTTGACATCGATTTGTAATGCAGCCTCTATCCTGACATTCCTGACAAGTTCCTGAGAACCCAGATTCACAATCTCAATCTCTTCCTCGTGAGGCAGAATGACCTTCTCTTCTTGTTTCAACAAACGGGCCAACTCTTCGGGAAGGTCTTCGTCTTCATCAATCTCTTCTTTAGCTTGATATATCGGGCAATCAAAGTCGAAGTTAGTCGTAGAAGGTTCATAGTCGATGTCATCTGCGATGTGAATCCTGCAATAACAAGGGTTAAGCTTAAAACAAGGATATGCAGGTTAGCACAAACCATATTGCCATTTTATTGTTTTTCACAACAAAAGATAAAACAGGAATAACAGTGATCACAACATTTGAATGCAAAGAAAAACGCCCTTTGATTTATTGATAAATTGTATGTACATAACCAAACAAGGCCCTGACAATAAAACCACTATGCCCCGGGTAGGACATAGGGTCGTACAATAATTGGAGAAAGTAAATCATTACTCTTTGCCTATCACTTGGATGACATCCCGGACGGACCAGTTGTTGAGGCTCTGGCCTGGTTTGCTCGGTTGAATCCAGGAATCCAGGTCGCAATCGCTATCTTTGCTGTCTTCGGACACTGCGTTGAAATTCTCAAATATCACCCCGCCTCTTGTGAACTGGATCGGCCCTTTGACGCACGACACACTGCGAGAGGAGGAAGCATCAGCAGAAGGGGAATACCCTAACCCAAACTTATCCTGCTTGTTAGGGATTTCCAAAACTTTCCCCCAGCTCGGGCAGAGCCAACTTGAACAACAGCCCGAGCTTCCTTGAAGGAAGAGAGAGTCATCTCCGGTTTCTCAATCATCACTGGAGTCACATCTTTGACCTTAACAGCTTCAAATGCCTGACACAAAGTTTCGTGGATCTCGCCATCCACCTCAACATATTTGAAAGACGACAAATGGCTCACCATTATGTCTGCTTCACCGCAGACAGTTACAATGCTGCCCCCACAACATACTTCAACTTTTGGTGCAATGTGGAGGTCACTGCGCCAGCAGAATGGATCCATGGCCGGCCCAACAGGCAGATATAGGCTGGCATGATATCCATGATGTAGAAGACTGCGTAGAAAGTTTCTGGCCCAACTTGGATGGGTAGAGTTACCTCTCCAAAGACATGACGCTTAGTTCCGTCGAAAGCTTTTACAACCAGGTCACTGGGTGTGCAAATCAATCCACTCGTATCCAGCTTCATTAGAGCTTTCTTCGGGAGAACATTGAGCGATGATTCGGTGTCCACCAACACATGGGACATAACTGTTCCCCTACACTCTATCGAGATATGTAGGGTGCTATTGTGGTTTCTTCCCTTCGGCGTCAGCTCTAGGTCAGTAAACCCTAATCCGTTTCTAGCGTTCACGTGAGCCACTACTCCCTCCAGCTGGTTGACCGAGATCTCTTGCGGTACATACGCTGCATTCAGAACTTTCAGAATAGAGATTTTCTACGGTGTTTGATGAAGATGATCAACGATCTTATAATCACTTTTCTTGATCAACCTCGTGAATTCTTCAGCGTCTTTTACAAGTCCTTCTCTACCCCACGAGAGGTTTCCTCAACGACCTTACTCTTACCTCTATCAGCTTTCTCAGCCTTGTCAGTTTTGTCAGCCACAACCTCAGGTGGAGCGAATACTCTTCCGCTACGGGTTATTCCTCCAGTTCCCACTAGGTTGTCCACAGACTGCCCAGATGGCTCCAACTCCAATTTTTGTCTGTTACAGTAGACGTCTTCCCCATATTGCCATGGAACAGTGTTGGTACTTTCAAATGGTATAGGCCCAACCTTTGTGATGGTGATCGTAGGTGGCCTGGACGCAGAAATGGTTATTGTCTTACGGGGGATGGTGATGGTGGCAACTTCATCATCCT
This sequence comes from Lathyrus sativus, assembly GCA_963859935.3. NCBI lineage: Eukaryota > Viridiplantae > Streptophyta > Magnoliopsida > Fabales > Fabaceae > Lathyrus > Lathyrus sativus. Next base: position 136,040,791 of record OZ012736.1, on the reverse strand, counting down.
GCTTCAGCATTACCTCTCCAGATCTGTTCTCATCCCGCCGACTAAACTGCAGGATTCCTTTGGTCATCAGACTCAGAATCCTTGTTATCAACTGTTCACAACCGTCTGAACGAATCGCACAATCCATACACAACTCTCCACAACCCGAAATGATGCCTTTCTTCATCAGCTTGGCTTTAACGAAACCAAGCGGTGTCCTCAGGTCCTTGACATCAGTCAATAAATCTGAGTCCTTTTCTTCAATAATGGCATTCACCCAATCTCCCCCATGGTTCGGCATAGGGTTCTTTGTGACGTTCGGCACATTATCAGAAAAATTGATGATTTTAGCGTCAACCATATCTTGCACCTTGTGCTTGAACGCCTTACAATTTTCAATCGAGTGGCCAGGTGTCCCCGAGTGAAAATCACATCTTGCATTCGCATCATAGCCCTGTGGAGGTGTCCCTGTCAAGGGAGCCAGGGTTCTTTTCTGAACTAGCTGTAACTGAAGCAAAGTCTATAGAAGTTGAGCATATGACATAGGCGGTATCTCAAGTTGACGATTTTCCAGAGGTGTTTTGTTCTGGTACCTCCTGTACCCTTGCTGATTCTGCTGCTGAGGTTGCTGAATAGCAGGGATAGTAATGCTAGCAACCTGTTGGTGCTGGCCTTTACCTTTTCCCCGAGTGTTAGACACGGAGCTCGTCTCACCTTCACGCCTCTTGCTACTGTAAGGTTTCTTTCCTCCTCCAGCTGAGGATAGATCGACGCCCTGAATCTTCCCGAGTTTGATTCCATTTTCAACATGCTCTCCAGTGATGATGAGATCGGAGAAACTTCCTGACATACCACCGACCAGTTTCTCATAATAAACCCCCGGAAGAGTAGCTACAAAAATCTCAACAAGCTCTCATTCAACCATCGACGGCTGAACCCTAGCTGCCAGTTCACGCCACCTCTGGGCGTACTCTTTGAATCCCTCGTTGTTCTTCTGAGACAAGTTCTGCAGTTGAACCCGGTTAGGAGCCAAGTCACTGTTATACTGATAATGGCGTACAAAGGCTTCAGCAAGTTCCTTCCATGTATGTACACTGATGGGTTCCAAACCCATATACCACTCCAAGGATGGGCCGGACAGGCTGTCCTGGAAGAAGTGCATCAGCAACTTCTCATCTTCAGAGTGAGCAGACATCTTTCGGTAGTACGACCTCAGATGGACACGAGGGCAGGTGGTGCCCTTGTACTTCTCAAAGTCGGGTACCTTAAACTTGGGAGGCACCTTGAAATCTGAAATCAATCCCAGCTTAGTCATGTCGACACCTATACTATTCAAGTTCTCAAAACTCTTCATTTTGTCCTCGAGCGCTTTAAACCTCAGACGGGCTTCAGAGTTCAATTCGCCCTTAGCTCCCTTCTGCGAGAACAAGTCCTCTTGGCGATCCTCTAGCCATGGCTGATTGCCATTACCAGCAGCAAACCCAACATTATCAATACCATACATGTTACCAGCCCCAGCGTTCCCCACATTGCCAGTTCCTCTAGTGTTGCCATGGCCTACCCCAGCATTGTCATTGGCTTCAAAGTTACCGTTACCGACGCCAGTCGTATTTCCATTAAGCCCGATGTTAGTGACCACATTGCCGTTACCACTTCCATTCCCTCCAGTCCTAGGGATGCCACCCTGAGGGGTCTCAATAAGTGGAGGGTTTGGAGTGTTCCCATCATGAAGCACACCGTTGCTGTCAACCCTCGAGATCAGAGGCTGAACCAGAGTTCTGAGCTGGTCCTGGTCGTTAGCGACCACTTGCATGAGCTCCATAAAGCGGTCCATCCTCTCTCTGAGTTCTTGGATGTCGGTCTGAAGTTGTTCCATTGCTCTAGCTTGATTCGCTCTGGTTGAGTATCGGTGGATCGGTCTTTGGTCAATCCTGAAATAACCTACATACACAAAGGGTTAGAAAAACGGCAAGGCGCCCGTCATGCAAATGCAAACACGTATCCATGCATTAGGAGGAAGTCCCCCTAGATTCTAGCTTCCGAGACAAATAAAGTCTACCATCCAATCATGGAAAGAAAACCCTCATATATATATCAGAGAAAACCCACGAGGGTGGCGTACAATAGTAACTGAGTACAACTGAAGCAACAATTGTGACCCCAACCAACAGGCCTGGTGGTGATCAACATATCAATGCATAAAATGTACAAAAGAAATACAGAGAAATCAGGTGCGGCTACGGGCACGAAAATCCTCTAGTAACTTCTTTGTAGCGGGATGATCAGGTTGGGTGAGCAGGCCCTGGATCAGCAAATCCCTCTGCCTGATGGACTCTGGGAGGTTCTCGGCAACGCTCCTAGAAATACCTTCTTCAGAATGATTCTCCACCCTACTCCTCTTAGCATCAGCCCGATGTTGACAATCCTGTAAATTCGCCTTGGTCTCAACCAACCTATACTGGACATCTCGTCAAAGTGAGGCTTCAGCCTCTATCTTCTTGTCTTTGGCTTCAATCTGAGCTTCTAACTGTGCTATCTGTTGCTTCAGTTTTTCTTCCCGCTCCTTGTGGCTAGTCAATGTGTTGTTCCACAACTTCTCGTACTGGGTCAACTTCCAGTATGCCTTATCCAGCTCCTTCTTTTTGGTGGTCAATACCCCATGCACTGCCTTCAGGTCTAACCTAAGACGTTCCCTAGAATCAGTCTCCTTGGTCAGATTAACGCCCAGGTGGTTGATCAACTCTGTCTGCTTCTTGCAGGTGTGTATGGCTTCGTTCTTTTCTCTTCGGAGTTGAGCGATCTCGTTTTCCAGCTCTTCGTTAGCTTTGATTAGCTCTTCATTCTTAGCTTGAAGCTGCTCATACTTCTGGATTTCAATCCTGGTAGGCTCTGCAGGGCAGTCCTGCTTGACAGGAGGAAAAGGCATCAGCACTTTTTCTGCTCTGCTATGAATCCAGTCCACATAAGGAGGATAAGCCTGATTATTTCTCTTCCCCAAGAGGTCTTTCCTTTTCGGTGAACGTTATTCCAGGCATGTTCAAATCTAACCAGATCATCTCCTTCCAATGCACCAGTAAGGTACAGAGATTCCTGTACCTCTTCGTCCTTAGGAGGGCCCCTCAAGGCATACCCGAACTGTCTGATAGCGATAGATGGATTGTAATTAATGCAGCCTTTCCTACCCACCAGAGGGACATTAGGAAAGTTCCCCCAGTTGTAAATGATTTCTCTCACCAGGCGATCACTATCAAACCAATCAATGTCTTCGATAGACAAACTCATCAGTCTCTCAGACCACTCCTTCGTCTCTGCAGTCTTTATAAAAGGGTCATCCTTATGTAAATGAGTGACAAACCATCTGTAAAACAGTGAAGTACAACAGGATACACTTTTTCCTCTTCTATTCTCGTTCTTATAGTGCACCGAATGATACACATCTCCGAGCAAGGTAGGGATGGGGTTCCTTGAAACGAAAATACAAAGAGTGTCCACATCCACAAAATCGGGAAGATTGGGGAATAACATGATACCATATATACACAATGCCAAAATAGCTTTGAATGCCACCCAGCATTCCTTCTTGGCGAAGTGTCGGGCTTTCTCAGCTAGAAAAGGTAATGGGAATCCCCAGGCTCCATTTCTCCTGATTGTCTTTCCTTTCAATTCAGAAACCTCAATATGCAGAGCTGTAGCAATACTAGCCAGATCTGGCTCCTGATCAATAGGACAAAAGGGTACCTGAGCAAGAATGGGCACCTCCAATATGGCAGAAAACTCTTATAAAGTAGGGGCCAACACATAGCTTGGAAATGTGAAGCAACGCAACGGAGGATCATAAAACTGAAGCAGAGTCTGGAGTCTATTCAATTCATACACAGATGGCTTACACACAACACTGAGCAGCTTCCCATAGGTTCCTCTGAAGTCTCTCATCGCTTCCTTACAAGGCAAAGAAACCAAACCCCTTAGAGTAGTAATGTCTGGAGTAGGGAACTTATAGGCCAAAGTTCTTCTCACATTGGGCTCCATGATGGACAAAGAACGGACAAGATTGCTCGAATCGAGAGGGAACTGCACACCTGCAACACAGATACGGGTTAAATGTCATGCAGTATGAAAATGTAAATGCGAATTCAAAATGCAACAGGAGACCAAGAGTGATGTGTTGTATTGTGCTGTGAAGTGGCAGGTCATAATTTTGCTTCAGCAAGAATATGCCACAATAAAGGCCTACTGAAACCCACAATACTGATTCACTGTCAAGAAAACCAGGTTCTCTGAAGGTTAAGGTTTCCTGTAATAACCCGACCCCGCTCATAGGTATGGACCTAATCACTGACAAAGGCACGACATCCTATGCGTTCATCAGCGTCACAGACTTTCAAGAAACGGTGATATGATACCCAGAAGGTGTGGCATCATCATCTCGTGAAGTGGCCTCACTCAGCTGAATCACAAATGATCGGTTCCCAGAGTCGATAATCCTTAGATCTGAAATCCTTTCGACGGCCCACTGGGATGGAAATGGAAATCATCTCAGAGAATCTCGTCTGAGTGCAGATTGCGTGGGAACTAGTGCATGCCTAACATGCTGGTTCACCACTAATCTGCTTCTAAAGCGATGTACATACTCAAGTCTGGGTCTGGCTTATCACTCATCGGAGCCCCTCCCACAACAGCACAGATAATCATATCAAACTGAAAATAAAATGCGGGTGTTGTGGTGAAAATTGGATATCAAGCTATTATATTAACTTGAATCTTAATTCTTTTACAATCGAACTTTATTTTATCCAAAGGAAAGGTCTAAAGAAAGAAAAACCCTTTTCGCGATGTAACGACAATGCTAAGAGATTCGTGGATTGGGGGTTGGTTATACCTAGGGAAGGTGTTAGCACCCTAAGCATCTGTAGTACTCCACATGAACCTTTTGTTTGATTGCTTGCTAAGTTTATGAAATGTGCTATGGTTTGGGAAGAAGGTGTAGGTTAAAACCTAAAGATATATACACTAAGTTTGCTCACAAAGATATCGCATCTTCTGCCTACGTATCCTAACTAGGATAGAATCAGAGCAATCGTAGTTCACCTCACAAGGGATAAAGAACACTTGATGATGATCAAGATTCAAGGGGGAACAAACATGACAATGTTTGTGTGGAGTTTGACAAAAACTCCCTAATCTACATTATAACACTTAAAAGGGGAAATAAGAAATCATGATGATGATTCTTACATAGAGTTGACAAACTCTTACCCTAGGGTTCTAGTTGAAGAACACTCCTAGTACTGGTGGGTCTTTTAGACTTAAAGCAAATTCTAATGGCTTTTAAACTAAAGTTATAGTGACTTAACCAAGTCAAAATAAAGGGGGCATGAGCTATCCATGACATGAGGGTCAATGGAAAGACTTTTCCTTTGGAAAGAGAAAGGGGAGGCAACTTAGAGGAGAGCTAACAAGCCTCATCACTTGGGGAAAGAAAATATTAATCAAATTAACAACATGATGAAGATAAAAGCATGGTGACAACCATCAAATGAACATGTTAAAGATAAACACAAGATATACATTGATGACAATCAAAGCAGATGATCAAGCAGGAAATGTGACGACAGATCGAGCTTAAGTACATTCCTCAGAGGGGACAAAATAAACATGGTAACAACCACAAAGAAAATCCTAGCATGTTGAATAACATTAAGGAAAAAAGGGTAAGCAATTATCATGACATTCACAAGTATAACAAGAGAGAAATTCATCCGCACACACGAAAACGATTACAAAATGAACTTAACTTGCAAGTGGTTAAAAGGGATAAAAAAATTGGGCAAACATGGAATTTTAGAATATTACATAAAAATAGACACAAAAACAAACACAATTCAAAAATAATGGATACAAAATGATTAAAAATGAGGGAGATATGATTTTTTGAAGTTTGGGTAAAAAATGGTAAAAAATGACAAAAGGGTTGCCCTCCTCAGGTTCAGATGGTACAAGGCACTTAGGTGACAAGGTGATTACCACTGGGGTGGCTATACATCCGTTTGTAAATGCCACCCCATTAAAATATATGGGAAACATTCAACACAGGCTGGGCACAAAACATGAAGCAACAAACCATTTTTCATTTTCATCATAACTTCTTCAAATCTTAATGGATTTTCACAAAATTTTAGTGCAAATTGAGTATTTTGAAACAAGGAACAAGATGGCATTTTTAGATTTTTTAAATTCCTCCTCCATTTGAAAACCAGATAGCACTTGCTTTGTGATGCTTGGGAAAGAATTTTGAGATGTAACTCATACTCCAGCCAATTTTAAACCAATACAAACATACACACATGTTACAAATATGTTGTTGAGTGATTTTAAACACCTAGATTGAGTTCACAGCAAACTGTAATGAAAATAGCCTGTCATGTTGCAACTTGGTGTTTGAGATGCATGATGATATGAAGTTCTGATTCTAGGCACATACAAGTCAAATAAATTATGTGTACATATCAAAAATATGTTGATGACTGCATTTACATAGAAAAACTGATCATGATATGACTGTGGTGAAAAATGGTATACAAGTCGCAATTTGTCATGAATGGAATGCAAGTTGATGTCCAGTTTTGGTTCCAAACATTTTCAGGTCAATTGAAACATACACACACCTCATAAAAATGCTAATGAATGATTTCCAACACAAATTCAGGTTAAAAACAAACAGTTGTGAAAAAATGTGTTCAAGTTGCAAATTGTTGTGAATATGAGGCATGATGATGTCCAATTCAAGTTCTAGGCATATTTTGATCAAGGTAAGCATACATACACATCACATACATACTATTAAATGAATTCAAACACAAAGAAGGGCTAGAACCAGACTGTCATGAGAAATGATATTCAAATTGCAAAAATAACAAGTTTTGATGCATGAAGGATGCTCAATTCAGTTCTATGCATACTCAAATCTAATAAGCCACATACACACATTGTAAACATGATGATGGATGATTTTGAACACAAAGATTGATCCTAAACAGACTGTGATGAAGAATGAGTTTTAAGTTGCAAATTGATGTTTTGATTAAATGCAAGATGGTGTCCAGTTTCAATTCCAAGCTTTTTTAGATCAAACAAGTCACATACACACACTATATACATGTCATTGAGTGAATTTAGGCCACAATTTTGATGCAAAGCAATCTGGTGTGAAAAGTGGTGCTCAAGTTGTCAATCTTGTGTTTGTGAGGTGCAGAAAGACATCCAATTTCAGTTCTAAGCATTTTCTAACCGTTTCAAACATCCATACACCTTACATATATGTTATTAAGTGAACTTAAACAAGGGTTGAGGCTAAAACAGGCTGTCACAAATAATGAAGGTTGAGTTGCAAGTTTTGGCATTTTGAAGCAATATGAAAAAGTGCAGTTCAGCATTTTATGCAAAATTTGATCAAGTTAACCTCACACACACATTGAATACATGATGCTGGATGAATTTGAACACGAATTTAAACTCCTGGCCTGAGATCACAACTGGTATGTACATGACACAATTTATGCAAGACAAAGCATTTTATGAATGAACAAGCAAACCAAATGGAAACAGCTCAAACCAAACATACATACTCACCATAATAATGATTTTAAGTGTGATTCAGCCTAACAAACAGATGTAATGCAGTCATAACATGATTTGGCCTATGATATGTTCATGACACATTTTCACATAATAAACTCAACATACCAAAACATGAGATTATGATGTAAAGCAAGGAATGGACTGTCTACATACCTCTTGTAGGCTATGTTGAGCAGTTTAGAGAACCAAGAAACCCAGAGGAACTTCAAATGCACCTAGTTTTGGAGTTTTCTTCTTCTGGAAGCAACAATGCAAACCTTGTGACAATTTGAGAAATAAGCCTCACCAATGATACTCAATGCTTTGGACAGTTGAGATAGGATATATGTGAGGTGTTTGAGTGATTAGAACATCAAGAAAATGTCTAGAACAAGTTTTGACTGATTTTGTGCATTGTGGTCAAAGTAACTTGGTATGGAAGTTGACTTTTTGGAGAATGAGGTTTTTGAGTGGTTCAATGGTTGGGACACCTTCTATATCATATTTATGGGTTGTGGGGATGATGTTTGGTGAGTTTGAGTGTGGAGAAATGGTTTTGGCAGCTGGACTGTCAAGACAGATTTTTCATGGTTTTGGTGGATTTTGAGATTTTTGTGAAAATGAATCAAAGAGTGGAAAAGTGAGAGATTTGTGTTTCGCTGGTTTTTGAGAGAACTATGATGATTTGGATTAGGTGGGGAATGCCTCTATTTATAGGCAAATGGGGGTAGTGGGCAGATTTGGGAGATTTCCTTCTTAGGAGGGAAAAGTTGCTTTTTGGATCCAACCTCCCAAAGGAGGTTTTCTTGGCCTTGAGGTAAGCTTGAAGTCAAGTATCATGATGAGTTTAGTGTGTCTAAAATCAGGCTAGAGAGTGTAGGTTGATGGCTATTTGCAGAACTTACTTTCCACCTCTTGCTTGTTTATAATTTTTTAATGCAAGTTGCATTTGCAACTTGCAAGCCCACTTGTTAACTTGCCAAATTCATTTCTTCTGCATAAATTTAATATTTCCACACCTCAAAACATTCTCATATCAGAAATAATAAGATTCAAAGGCTGAGATTAGTCCAATTGATGAAAGAATGGATTTTTGAAAGTTTGTCAATGTGGGACTCAAGTATGAGAACACCATCTTGCCATATCCATAATTCTCAACTCACAAAGGCTATTGAGATGTTCTAGTACTTTTTAGAAAGCCCTGAAATAGATCTAAAACATTCATGTTTTCATGAGTTTCAAATTCTCAAAGGAACTTGGCCAAAAAGTCTCTCAAAGTTGCTAAAAAATGGGCTTAAAAGTGAAATTTCTCTAAGTCTTTTTCCCTTCTTGAAATGAATTTGATCATAACTCCAAATCTATGCATTTTCTAATCATGGAACACTTAGGGACTTTTGTAGGACATGTCAAGAGCTTTCCGATGAGCTTTGAACCAACTCAATTGGATGTGTGATTAAGGAGTTATGGCTTAGCCCCTTTCAAAACCCTAATTTCCCGATTTTTCGATTACTTCCTCATCCTTGATCCAATGGTCATGAAAATTGATAGGCAAGTGCAAAATGACATAAGGAACATATTTGATTCACAATTTGAAGTCCAATTTCTTAAATTTGAAGAGTTGACATTTCGGTCAACCGTACGATCGATCGGTGACTACCGAGTCGTCTGTTGACACTCTGGACCTCCTGAGACTGACACTTCTTGAATGAACTTTATTAAGCTATATGAACTTCATGGATCATGATCCCACCATTAAAACACCTTCCAACACCAAAGTCAAACTACAGTTGACTTTTACTAGTCAAAAACCCTAATCGGGTGCCCTGAAATGCACTGTTCTTGATTCTGGGGTAACAACCTCAAATTGGATTCTCAGTTAACCTCACATAACATCCTTGATCTTGTTTCATGACTGAATTATCCTAAAACTTTGATTGATCACAAACCCTGAAGCTTCGATTTGATTGTACAAAACCCTGATTCATCTCTAACTTGACAACGACAAACTTGCACTGGGTTAGGGTTAGATAATTTATGAGTATGCTCCTAAAATGATAATGAGAATCTAAGGGGTCAAAATTTGGGGTGCAACAGTTGCCCCTATTTAAATATTTTCACTAGATGGAACTGAGAGATGACAATCCTCGTATAATTGCAGTGAAAGGTATTTAAATATAGAGAACCAAAAATTTTGTCCCTTAGATCCGATGATATGCAAAAGGACAGGTCATGATATTCCATGAATTCTAAATGATGTTTTATGATGCTTGGATGCAAGACATATGCAGATGAAAGAAAAACAAAGAAACGAGTAACTACTCATGGGACCTAGTTATTGTGGACTCGACACTAGGGAAAACTGAGGTATAACAATCAATAGCTCAAACATGACTAGTGATAACTGAGAGGATAATTTCACATGAGGATGCAAGAAGTCCAATAAAGATGACAATCTCACTGGGGAAGAGCAAACACCCCCATGGGAGAGAAGTAGATTTCCACCGGGGAAAAAAGCGACTTTCTACTGGGGAAGTGAAAAACTCGAGTCACGAACCTCACTAGGAATGATCAGATGAGGAACTTCCTATAGCGAAGAGTTCAAACGGGATCTTCAGGAATGGACTAGAAACAAGACCAGACACACTGGGGATATTAGTAACGACTAGATCTCCGAGGCTTGGCTGGGAAAATCAAAGGTTTTACTGGGGATACTAATGTCACCCAGCTTTAACAAATAGTTCAAATGGTGCTAGTAACCACTAGACTTCCTGGAGGTAATGGTAACGACCAACCTGAGATAATAACAAATGAGACTTCTCAAATCTAATCGGTAATACATAGGATTTCGACTGGGTAAATTGGTGACGACCAAATTTCAAGCAATGCCAGTAACTACTGGACTTAAAGGAGATTGGTAACGACCAAGTCCGGGTATCAATGACGATGAAATTTCAAGTAATGCCAGTTACGACTAGACTTTAAAAGAAACATGGTGACGACCAAATCGGGGTATTTCAACACATGTGGTTATGAGAATGCTAGAAAGCTGCTAGGCTTCAGCTGAGGAGGTTGGTAACGACCAAACCAAGAGATACCAATAACGATTGGATTTTGAACGATACCAGTTACGACTGGACTTCATGGGGAAAGTTGGTGACAACTAACAAGATACCAATGACAATTGGATTTCGGACATCTGCCAGTTACGACTGGACTTAAACGGAAATCAACTAGTAACGACTAGACTTCACAGGGGATTTGCTAGTGACAACTAGACTTCAAAGGGAAAAAGTTGGTAACGACCAAACCAAAAGATAATAACGAGTGAAGTTAAGACAATGCCAGTTACGCCTGGACTTTAAAGGAAAATATGGTGACGACCACAAGAATACCAATAACGATTGGATTTCGAACACTGCCAGTCACGACTGGATTTAAAGGAAAAAGGTGGTAACGACCGAATCAAAAGATACCAACGAGTGGAGTTGAGACAATGCCAGTTACGACTGGTCTTAACAAGAAATATGGTGACGACCAAAAAGAATACCAATAACGATTGGCTTCCAAAACAATGCCAGTTACAACTGGACTTAAGCGGAAAATAACTAGTTATAACTAGACATTCACGGGGGATTGACAGATAGCAACTGAATCCAAGAGACAAGATGAATCACACTGAACCCAAGATGAATGATGTATGTAGATTTGGGAAATAAACCCAATCCTATCAGGGAAACAGAGCTTTAAACAAGCTAGTTAGAGATGATATGGTAACTTCAAACAAAAAGCCCAGAAATCCTCTGCTGGGGATGAGTCCTCATTTCATCATAAGAGGTTTTGAGAGACAGTCTTCTAACTTGATACTCACGCATGACCAAAGGAAATTCAGCAATTCAACTTGCTTACACTTCACCAGGGAGTGCGATAGGATTGCGTATCAAAGTTTCTGCTACCCTGAGGTTTCGGGGAAGTATGATTTTCCTCGATTCTTTTCCATGAGTTGAAGTTTTTACGTTGGTTAATCTTTTCAAGTTTTATTCAATAATTTGACCCCTATGCTTTCAAAATTATCGTTGATCAACGAACAATATTTTGCATAACAAAGAAAATAAAGGAAATGATAAATTTGCAAAAGAAAGAATGGCTCAAAACTGATTTTATTCAAGAATGAAATCTTGCAAATGACAAAATTCCATAGAAGTTTTACAAGTGAAAAATGGCAACGTGGACAAGGTTACATTGAATCCCATGACCAAACTATCCCTACAGACTAAAACTCCCCAAAATCTTTGCTTCCGACGAGAGCGGTTGAGATGATCTCTTTGTACAAACTTCTGAAGTGGTGACAACTCATCTGATGCAGTGAAACGCCTTTGTCCCTAACTTTTGCCTGGATCGTCCTTTCAGGTTTTCAATTCACCGGGACGCTCATTTTTTCCTAAGCCGCCCTTTCGGGTTTTCAACTTAGCGAGCTCATTTTTTCCTAAGCCGCCTTTGTCCCTAACTTTTGCCTGGATCGCCCTTTCAGGTTTTCAATCCACCGGGACGCTCATTTTTTCCTAAGCCGCCCTTTCGGGTTTTCAACTTAGCGAGCTCTTTTTCTTTTCTTTTTCTCTTTCTTCTCTTTTCTCTTTTTCTCAACCCTAACTTTTGCATAAGCCGTTCTTTTGAGTTTTCGGCTTATCGGGTTCTTTTTAGGCGTAATATTTTCGTACTGCATCAGAATTCACTGGATGAGTAAGTTGCTCTCCATCCATGGTAGTGAGAATCAACGAGCCTCCTAAGAAGACTGTTTTCACAACAAACGGGCCATCATAGTTAGGCATCCACTTTCCTCGTGCATCCTTGTGAACTGGTAAAATCTTTTTGAGTACAAGCTCCCCTTCTCGGAATTCTCGGACGCGAACTTTCTTGTCAAAAGCTCTCTTAATCCTCTTCTGGTATAACTGACCATGACACATTGCAGCCATGTGTTTCTCGTCGATAAGATTAAATTGATCAAACCTTTCTCTCACCCATTCTGCTTCTTCGAGCTTGGTTTCCATTATAACTCTGAAAGAAGGTATCTCGACCTCAATAGGAAGTACCACATCCATTCCATATACCAAAGAAAAAGGGGTTGCCCCTGTTGAAGTGCGGACGGACGTCCTGTACCCATGCAAGGCAAATGGTAACATCTCATCCCAATCTTTGTAGGTTTTCACCATCTTTTGTAAAATCTTTTTGATGTTTTTATTCGCAGCTTCTACAACTCCATTTATCTTGGGACGATAAGGAGAGGAATTGTGATGTTCAATTTTGAAGTCATCGCACAACTCTTTCATGATTTTGTTGTTCAAGTTGGTACCATTGTCCGTTATGATCCGGCTTGGAATTCCATAATGACAGATAATCTCCTTCTTGATAAAACGGGCCACCACTTGTCGAGTAACATTAGTGTAGGATGCGGCTTCAACCCACTTTGTGAAATAATCAATAGCAACCAGAATAAATTTGTGTCCGTTAGAAGCTTTTGGCTCAATTTCCCCAATCATATCAATGCCCCACATAGAGAAAGGCCACGGTGATGACAACACATTTAGCAACGTCAGAGGTACATGCATCTTGTCCGCATAAATCTGACACTTGTGACATTTCCTGGCATATTGAATACAGTCAGTTTCCAAAGTCAACCAGTAATAACCAGCCCTCAAAATCTTTTTAGACATAGCATATCCATTGGCATGAGTGCCAAATATTCCCTCATGAACATCTTGAAGGTGAGAAAATTACTTAGAAGGGGGGGTTGAATAAGTATGACAAATAATCAAAGATTCAAACACAGTTATTTTTATCCTGGTTCGTTGAACTAAACTACTCCAGTCCACCCTCTCAAGAGTGATTTGCCTTTCTCAGTCAAGGACTTAATCCACTATTTAATCAAACAGATTACAATAGTAACACCTAAGAACAACTGTTCTTAGTCTTCTCAAGAGCTACTGATCCCAATTGGATCCTCTTAAGGAAACCTTTTACAATCAATGTAAAACTATTACAAGAGTAAGAATGCTTCTAAAAAGCTATTATCACAACTGTGTGTCACTTCCGCGAAAATAAGGTGCCGGCAAAACAGAAGAGTCGCCACCTTTCGTTATTTATCCCTCAGAACGGGAAAGGAAACGATCGGAAAAACCTGACGAAAAGGTATAAGACAAGGTCATCGCAACCATTGTCTGGGTTTGGGAGTCGGTTACGCAAGGGGAAGGTATTAGCACCCCTCATGTTCGTCGTACTCGACGGGATCCACGTTTGTTGTGTTTACTGGACAAGTTGGTTTTATCTATCTACCTATCAAGGCTGGCTTAAAAAGAAAATAAACTGACTCGGCAAAGCGTCGCGCTTTATGCCTACGTATTCTCATCAGAGAATGAGAAATCAGAGTCAACGTAGTTCAACCTACGACGGGTTATGGGGAAGGTGGCTCGCCAATACATCAGTATTGTGCCTGCGTACTCTCAACAGATATGAGAGATCAGAGCTTACGTAGTTCGGGATACTACGGATTACGGGGATTCAAATTCATCTGTTTTATCGAGTAGGGTTAAACAGCAATTCCAGTAGTTATGGACAAAGCCTGTTTGCGTTGGCGCTAAAGTTTAACGACACTCTTTTCTTCAGAAAAGCTTCCTTTGAATTATGGTCCCCGGGGCAAAAAGATTTGAAGTTTGTTTTCTGTCTTTTACGAAAGAAGTGTTTTTTATTGTGTTTGCAATTTCAATCGCACTAAAGACTATGACCTGAGAGTGAATGCGTCGCATGTCGCCCAAAGGGTACCATAATAAACATCTAGACATTTGAAAAGAAGCTCTCCAACAATCCTTTCTCAGATAGCTTAAGGCTCGTAACATACGAAAGAAATCATTCATGATTATTGTATCTTAAGTTGTTTTTGAGATGAGAAGAGAACAGGCTCAACTACAGGGAGACTATCAAGTCCTACTGTTGTCATGCCAAGGATTCATCCTATGGTTGAGGTTTGAAACAGGGAACTCCTAGAAGTTATCATGCATAGGTTTCAACCTAAAGTTCTATCATCACTTCCTTATCAAAGGAAATGAGAGTCCTAAGGGATCATGTCAATGATACACAGAAACAGATAAAGCATCAGCTTAAACAGTAAACAGTAATTGACTGTAAACTGCATGCAATGCAAGTGAGGGAGGAAATGTGTGTGGGGCAGCATCCTCCACAAGCTCATCTCAACCTCAAGCCAGAATGAATAACAGTAATCATACAGAAAGATAAAACATGCTATCAAGCAAAAACAGTATACTGCAATCATACAGAAGAAATAACATGCTATCAAGCAAAACAAACCACATGGGCAAGGGAGCAGGGCTCTACCGAATACCCGCAAGCAAAGCCATACAGTAACAATACAAGCAGAGGGAGCAACTCAACCTCTAATGCAATCATGCTCCTAGCTTAAAGTCAATCTAGATATGGACTTATTCTAATGCATCAAGCAAGTCAAACAAGGCACATCAATACAGAAAAGAAACAGACAAGAAAGCATATCAACTCCTCTCTCTTCCAACTCCAAGCCTCAGCTCTTCTGACAGCAACTCAGTCTTCAGACCTCAATCACTCTTGACAAATATCAATTTGTTTCTCCAGGTTTCAACCCTTCAACATAAGTTTCAACTTATTCTCTCTTCTCTAAGCTTCAGCTCCTTAATCAGTTCCACCTTCAGGCTTCACTCTTAACCACAAGTATCAACTTGATTCCTTCAGGATCTCCAAGCTTCAAAGTAAGTATCAACTTATCCTTCAATTTTCAAGCCTCAGCTCTTCATTCAATCTTTACTGGATCTTCAAGTATCAACTTGCTCTTCTTGCTCTCCAAGCTTCAGCTGCAATGGCAATGCTCAGGGAATCATCCTCTTCCATACTCTTCAATGAAGTCTTCATCTTCACACTCAAGCCCAACATCTTCAAGATACTCCAACTAGAAGAAATCACTTAACTGGATAAGCTAGGATATTAAACTGCTTATTGACCACCAAAGGTGACCTACAAGGGTTCAACATCAGAAGAATGGTTCCCTCAAAAGTTCTACTACCTAGGTACCATCACTTATCCCTCCAAAGGAAGGAGGTGAATACCATGGAAGGACCTTGAATCATGGGGAAGAATGGAGGTGAAAGATACCATCCATGTTTAAGAAAGGAATCAACTAAGTCTAAGCTCTACTTAATTCCTAACCCTAAAACAACATCAAAACAAACAAGTCTTCAAGCTCTCAAGCTCCTTCCTCAATCTTCAAGTCTTCCACTATGCTTCTCCATGCTCTACAAAGCAAGACCAAGCCCACCAAGCCAAGCAAAAGCCCACAAAGCAAAGCAAAACAAAATACAAGCCCACAAGGGCAACACAAACAACAATCAACTACAAAAATCAATTAAAAATAGTATACTATTATATTAAAATCTAATATAATTTCTAGGGGATCCTATATAACTACCCTTAATAACCTATATGTCCCAATATCTAACTTGACCTAGAAACCCAAAATTCTAGTGTTATTGTGGACCTATGTTAAGGATTGACCTAAATCTACACAACCTAAAGTCATCTAATCAAAACTAATCAAAAACTAATCAAAAAATTATGGAATAAATCCAGAGGGGAGCTAAAGTCCTAATCTAACTATCCTAAAAAGAATGGTTCAAAAATATGAAGGGAACTAGCTAAAAAAAATTCTACAAAGCTATCCATCAACATAAAATGAATTTAAAAGCTATTAAAAGAGAAAATACACAAAAAATATTAAAAATGCATGAAATGCAAATGTTTTGATTTTATAATTTTCTAGACATCAATGTGAAATAGGAGAAAAAACTCCCACGTAAAAATCATTAATTGTCTATTTTATATGATTTTCCAAAGTTTAAAGAAAAATGAAGAAAAAGAAAATAAAATGTGAAATGTTTGGTGCAGATAGCAATGATATGCAGTTCATTATCCAGATGGTCTCTAAATGGGGGTGTCATCAGTAAATGCGCTAGGCCCATCTATTTAATCAGAAAACCAACTCAAAAATATAAAGAAAAAGGAAAAACACGCGGTGCAGAAAGTAAGGAAAACTAGTGCAAATCATCACTGGGCCATGGATGGGGGTGTGATTAGCTATTAATCCATTAAAGCCCAAGACTCCAATTAATGAAACGCAATGTTTGGTTGTCTTCAGACTTCCCTCCTTAAAACGTGAGATCAAAACACAGCCACACAATCTAGCTTTGGTCAATGAGTCTTTCTCCATCCAACGACCAATACATTATCTTCTTCCTTTGAAATGAAGAAGGAGGGAAACCACCATGGTTGCAGAGCTTCATCTGCCTCACCTTCCTCACTCGGACTCCATCCAAACTCAACCAAAATCCATGGTTCAAAACCCTAATCTGTTCTAAATTCAACCCTGAATCGACCCATGGTATTAGAATCAATTGAAATGCCCTCAATCTCTAAACCCGATCAAAGATCAAAACTATGCTCAAACTTCAACTTTAACGATTCTTGAAATTGATTGGCTCAGAATGATCACCACATTACCCGGATTAAAACTTGCTATAAAACTCTCATTAATTCACCATATCAAACACGTTCTTGATCCAAACAGAAATGGGGTCACTATCTTGAACCTCACCAAATGCCCTCAAAATCTCCAGAATCCATCTCCTATTTGTCTCTAACCATTCTAATCTAACAAATCTAACTAACAATGCTTAAATTAGGGTGTAGAGTAAAAGTTGCAAACCTGGAAATTTTTGAGTAATAGGTAGATCAAATCTTCAATTCAACACCTCAAACTCTTCAGAATCACTCCTTGATTGATGTTAGTGCTTCTGTTTGCAAAAGATTCGATCCAAGAAGCTTGAATCTCCAAATCCGATAGTGACTTGCAGCTCCCAAAATCCAAATGCTATCTTCTCAATTCTTCATGATCTTGCTCTCAATTTGGTCTTGCATCTGAGCAGCTTCTAATCAATATATAGGATGGTTCTAAACCATCCAGAACTTTCTGGAATCATCCAATGAGAATTTGAGATTCTCATGTCATGAGTTTTTGATTTCAATCCATCTCATATACCAGCTTGTGTTTGGCTCATTGCAGCATTTGTTCTCCTTTGAAAATCTCCTTAGATGAGATGCATGATATGTTAGGATGCTTTGCTAGCTTGTGTATTGATTTTCCTTATGTTTTGCATATGTACCTTAATATGCAAGTAACCATTTTCCAAAGCAAGTCCATGATTTAAACCTCAAATCAAAAATGTGGCTGAACCATTGTTTCTAAAATGTTTTCTAGAGTCAAATGGTATATTACATGCCATGGTTTGGATGTGTAGCTTGAAAATTTCAATTTCCAACTTTGACTTATTTAACTTATGCCTTCATTTTAGGTCATTTTTACCATTTTGAGCTACAAGCCTTTTAAACATCTCATAACCTCCTTACTAGCCTTAAAACATCATTTTAAGAAAGTTTGATGTTGAAGATTTTTCCATTTGAAGCTTGGAAATAGGAGTTATGGCCTTATGCTTGAAATGACCTATAATCTCCAAATGACCAAAATGCCCTTGACTTGTCAAAGCCATAAGTTGAGTTCTACAAATCCTATCAAGGACTTCTAGTACTCTCTAGAAATCTAAGAAGATAAGGAACAACATTCATGATGACCAAAAGTTCATAGGAATCATCCTTCTTGGGCAAAAGTTTGATGCAAGTTGGGTGACTTTCAAGGCCCCAGATTCACATACCTCAGATGACCTGTAACTTGTCAAAGTCATAACTTGAGCTCTACAAATCCTATCAAGGACTTCTAGTACCAAATTAAAGCTAAGAACAAGCTCTACAACATTCATGTTGGGGGTAAGATGAGATGACAATCACATCTTGAGCTAAGATGCCTTGAAGATAGGGGCCAAACTAGGGGATTTTACACTATCAAGCCTTAGAAACCCTAGCTTGAAACTTCTCAAACTCCTCAATCATGATGAGTTGACCTTGGAATCATCCTTATAGCATCTCAATGCATCAATCCATGATCACATGGCTCTTGGATTAGGTCTCAACCCTCTCCAAATCATCAGTAGACCTAGGGTTGACCCAGTCAAACCCTAACTGCACCACTCATGGCTGGGGTTTCTTAATCTTGCACAATGACCTCTCTAGGCTTCATGATGGCTTTCAAGACATCTCATAAGCTCTCTCAAATCTTCAAGTCCATCCTCATAGCTTCAGAATCATCTAAGGAGCTCCCCCAATTCTCAAGTTAGGAGGCACACAACCTTGGTTTCAACCAATCTCTCTGAGGAGCGAACGACTCTCATCCAATCAAGGTAAAAGACGGTTGAATACCAACAAACCCGAAAATTTGCCAACTGCGCAAGTACACGGTACTCTGATGGGAACAAATCTTCGAAAACTGACATGCCAGCTGCACGACACTAGCTGGGGAATTGGTCACACGGTAACCGGTAATACATGATCGATCATGCCGTCAGGCATCAAGATTCGTCGGGACTCATCAGGTCAACAATCATGTTAGTCATGCCGTCGGGCATTCAAAGAAAACTTTCGGGCATCAGCCGGACTCCATCAGTAAGTCAGGAATAGAATTCTCGGTCAATCATGAACCAATTGGGGATATCCAAACTTCTGCCATCAGGCACTCCACATCAGCTGAGAGAACTGCTTCGTTAACACGGTCGGACTTCAATCATCAAGTCTTCAGGGGAAGTTTCAACTTTGCTGTTCAGAAACCTGCTGGGGATGACACATCTCCACTGGGGATTCTGGAGAACTATCAAGTAACTCTGCTTCGGGGATCCAGGAATCATTCTGGATGAATCAACTCTGTTGAGGACTTCAAGAATCATCTTGGACAAATAACTCCGCCGGGGACTTCAAGAATCATCCTGAACCGATAACTATGTTGGAGATTTCAGGAATCATCCTGAGCAAACACTCTATCGGGGACTCTAAGCATCAACTTGAGCAACCAACTCTGGCGACTGCACTGGGGATTTTAAGAATCATCTTAAGCAAACGACCTTGCTGGGGAATTCAAGAATCATCTTGAGCCGAAGACTTCGCTGGGGACTTCAAGAATCATCTTGAGCAAGCGACTCCGTTGGGGAGAATTCAAGAATCATCTTGAGCAATCAATTCTGCGGTGGAACACCTGCAAAACAAGAGCTGCAGAGGAACGAAGCTCTACGAGAACCTGGACCTGCTGAGGAGAGCGATGTCAATCGCGGAAATAAACTGCACGGCCTTCACGGCTAAACCTCCTGGAGACAACGACTCCAGCGGGGAAACACAACATCAGCTATTCAACACTCCACTGGGGAAAACCAATCATGGCCTGATCGGCTTCTGAGGACTCGGCTCTCTTGGGGATCTGCAAACTTGGATGAGGAAGAAGAAATCATTCTGCTTGCTGGGGAGATTACGACTCTGTGGGGAACCTCGATTCTGCTGGAGACTTCAGTCTTGAACCATCAGTTGCTGCACACTTCGGTGAATGACTCAGCTGAGGAGATGACGTTCCTTCAGGATGCATCTGATCGGGGAGAGAATCTTCTCTGCCTGGGGAGACATATCAATGCTCACGATCTCGTGTTCAGACTCTGCGGGGAGAGGCTGCTGACCTTTGCTGGAGAAGGAGGAATCATCCTGCTTGGGGATGCGCACGGCGCACTGTCTGGAATATGCTACACCTGCAGCAACACAAACAAAAAGACAAGATACCCTTCTCAAAGGGACCTATCAAGGTTATCATCTTGTGACAATGTTTAAGTAATTCATTGTTTCAACAATCAGTGGCCTAGGCCAGTAAGTTTATGTATGTGCATTTTATCAAAAACATCGGCGTTCTTTTTCGCAAACAAAATAGATAAATGCTAAACAGGCAAACAAAATTGCTGAATAGTATACATTTTATTGATAACGAACCCCTGAATGGGTAAAAATGTTTTACAACAGATGCAAGCTCCTGGAATGAGGAAGCCGCGCAAAAAAATAAAACATAAATATACATCAGTATATACAAATGTCGGTAACGAGGCGTAGACGAACACCATGAGTTGATCCCTCTATGACCCACTCGACTTCGATACCTCTCCGACGCTTCAGCTTCAGAAGAGATTGATTCAGATAAACGGCCCTCAGGTCTTCCAAACCACTAAATAAAGAAAGTCCACACGCGGAACGCAGTCATTTGCTTTTTCAAATCCCTAACTTTTGCGTGAACCGCCCTTTGCGGGTTTTCAGTTCACCGGGATACCCTTTTTTGCCAAAGTCGCCCATCCGGGTTTTCGACTTTGCGGGTGTACATTTTTTCAATTTATATTCCTAATTTTTTTCCCGAACCTTTTTCCCTTTTTTTTTATGGTTCGCCGGGATGCCTCATTTTTGCCTGGACTCTCTTTTTACTGTCCAGCGGGTCGCTTTCAAGCAAAGTATTTTTTAACCGCGTCCGCGTTCACCGGGGATGCAAAATCTTCACCATCCATCGTGGATAACAACAAAGCTCCTCTCGAGAAGACCTTGCTGACGACGTACGGACCTTCGTAATTGGGAGTCCACTTGCCCTGGTGATCAGAGTGTGGAGGAAGAATCTTCTTCAGGACGAGATCACCCGTCTGAAAGCTTCTAGGACGCACCTTCTTAACATAAGCTTTCTTCATTCGGCTTTGGTACAGACGACCGTATGCAATCGATGCCAACCTCTTCTCCTCCATCAGGCTGAGTTGGTTTAATCGGTTCTTAATCCATTCTGCCTCGTCGAGTTTCACATCAACCAAAACTCGTAAAGAAGGGGTCTCCACTTCTAACGGTAGGACAGCTTCCATACCGTACACCAAGGAGAAAGGAGTTGCCCCGGTTGACGTACGTACCGTCGTACGATAACCGTGCAGTGAAAATGGCAACATCTCGTGCCAATCTTTGTAGGTCACAACCATCTTCTGAACAATCTTCTTAATGTTCTTATTGGCCGCTTCAACGGCGCCATTCATCTTCGGCCGGTAAGGAGATGAGTTGTGGTGTTCAATCTTGAAACTCTGGCACAACTCCTTCATCATCTTGTTATTCAGATTCGAACCATTATCAGTAATGATCCGCTTGGGAATTCCGTAACGACAGATGATGTCCCTCTTTATGAATTTAGCCACCACCTGCTTGGTCACATTAGCATACGAGGCTGCCTCCACCCACTTGGTGAAGTAGTCGATGGCTACTAGAATGAAGCGATGACCGTTAGATGCAGTGGGCTCGATCTTGCCTATCATGTCGATGCCCCACATGGAGAACGGCCACGGGGAGGACATGACATTTAACGGGCACGGCGGCACATGAACTTTATCAGCATAAATCTGGCATTTATGACATCTCCTCGCGAATTTAAAGCAATCCGACTCCATCGTCAGCCAGTAATACCCCGCTCTCAGGATCTTTCTTGTCATAGCATGCCCGCCGGCGTGCGTACCAAATGTGCCTTCATGGACTTCTTCCACGAGCATACTCGCCTCTTTCTCATCTACACATCTGAGTAGCACAAGATCGTGGTTTCTTTTGTATAAAACTCCATCAGGATTGAGATAAAAATTTCCAGATAGCCTCCTTAGAGTCTTTTTATCCTGGGTTGACGCGCCCGCAGGATACTCCTTAGTCATAAGGAAAGTTTGGATGTCGTGGAACCATGGCTTGCCGTCGTTGGCTTCCTCGATCACAAAGATGAATGCAGGTCTATCAAGACGGGAAAGGACAATTCTTGGAGCTTCATTCCAAAAATTGACTTTATACATTGAAGCCAACGTGGCTAAGGCATCAGCCATCTGATTTTCTGCTCTGGGCACATGATGGAGTTCCACTCGATCAAAGAACGGAAGTAGCCTTCTGGCATAGTTCATGTACGACACCAAATTCGATTGACGAGTCTCCCACTCCCCTTTAATTTGGTTGATCACAAGCGCCGAGTCACCATATATGTCTAGATTCTTGATTCTCAAATCAATTGCCTCCTCTAGACCCATGATGCATGCTTCGTACTCCGCCTCGTTATTGGTGACTGGAAACATCAGTCTCGCAGTGAACGGGATGTGGGATCCATGGGGAGTCGTGATGACCGCCCCTATGCCACTTCCGTAAGAATTAACCGCCCCGTCGAATATCAACTTCCACTGGGATTTCCTATCTGGCCCCTCGTCGGGCAACGGCTCATCGCAATCTTTTGCTTTAAGAAACATGATATCCTCATCAGGGAATTCAAATTTCATCGGCTGGTAATCTTCGATCGGCTGTTCGACAAGGTAATCAGACAATACGCTGCCCTTAATGGCCTTCTGGGAAACATACTGAATATCATATTCCGTCAACACCATTTGCCATCTGGTAATCCTGCCCGAAAGAGCTTGCTTCTCGAAGACGTACTTGATAGGATCCATCTTCGAAATTAGCATGGTGGTGTGATTGAGCATGTACTGTCGTAAACGTTTGGCAGCCCAGGCTAGTGCACAACACGTCTTCTCCAGCATCGAGTAGCGAGATTCACAGTCTGTGAACTTTTTACTCAAGTAGTAAATGGCTTGCTCCTTTCTGCCCGTCTCGTCGTGCTGACCGAGAACACACCCCATACTATTCTCAAGAACTGTCAAGTACATGATTAGTGGCCGTCCAGCCAGTGGGGGTATCAAGATTGGAGGTTCTTGAAGATACTGCTTTATCTTGTCGAATGCCTTCTGGAAATCCTCATTCCAGATAATCGCCTGATCTTTCTTTAAAAGCTTGAACATCGGTTCACACGTGGCCGTGAGCTGAGAGATAAACCTTGCAATGTAGTTTATTCTGCCCAAGAAACCACGAACTTCTTTTTCTGTTTTTGGCACTGGCATTTCTTGTATGGCTTTTATCTTCGCAGGATCAACCTCGATGCCTCTTTCACTCACAATAAACCCCAGTAACTTTCCGGACCGTACTCCGAAAGTACACTTGTTAGGATTCAGCCTCAACCTGAACTTCCTAAGCCTCTCAAAAAGCTTCAGCAAATTGACCAGATGTCCCTCCTCCGTTTGGGACTTCACAATCATGTCATCAACATAGACTTCAATCTCATGATGAATCATATCATGAAACAAAGTTACCATAGCTCGTTGGTAAGTGGCCCCTGTGTTCTTCAGACCGAAAGGCATTACCTTATAGCAAAATGTTCCCCAGGGAGTGATAAACGTCGTTTTCTCCATGTCCTCCGGCGCCATCTTAATCTGGTTGTAACCGGAGAAGCCATCCATGAACGAAAACACGGAGAACTAAGTTGTGTTGTCGACCAACACATCGATATGAGGCAGCGGGAAATCATCTTTAGGGATTGCCCTATTCAAATCCCGATAATCGACGCACATTTGTACCTTACCGTCCTTCTTCGGTACAGGCACTATGTTGGCGACCCACGGAGGGTAAGTGGTGACCGCTAAGAAGCCAACATCAAGCTGTTTCTGCACTTCTTCTTTGATCTTAACGGCCATATCTGGTCTCGTCCTCCTAAGCTTCTGCTTAAAGGGAGGACAATCTTCTCGCAGCGGCAAGTGGTGGACCACGATGTCCGTATCAAGTCCGGGCATATCTTCGTATGACCAAGCAAAGACGTCACTATACTCTCTAAGCATTTCGACCAATCTCTACTTGACATCATTCTGCAGTGCAGCCCCTATCCTGACGTTTCTGACGAGTTCTTCGGAACCCAGATTCCCGATCTCGATCTCCTCTTCATGAGGCAGAATAACTTTCTCCTCTTGTTTCAACAAACGGGCCAACTCTTCAGGAAGGTCTTCGTCTTCATCAATCTCTTCTTCGGCTTGATATATCGGGCAATCGAAGTCGAAGTGAGCCGTAGAAGGTCCAGAGTCGATGTCATTTGTTATGTGGATCCTGCAATAACAAGGGTTAAGCTTAAAACAAGGATATGCAGGTTAGCACAAGCCCCATTGCCATTTTATTGTTTTTCAAAACAAATATAAAACAGGAATAACAAAGATCACAATATTTGAATACGAAGAAAAACGCCTTTGATTTATTAACAAAATGCATGTATGTAATCCAACAAGGCCCTGACAATAAAACCACTATGCCCCGGGTAGGACATAGGGTTGTACAATGATTGGAAAAAGTAAATCATTACTCTTCGCTTGTCATCTGGATGATATCCTTGACGGACCAATTGTTGAGGCCCTCGCCTGGCTTGCTTGGCTGGATCCAAGAGTCGAGGTCACAGTCGCTATCTCCGCTGTCTTCAGACACCGCGTTGATGCTTTTGAAAATCATTCTGCCACTGGTAAACTGGATCGGCCCTTTACCTCGAGACGCACTGCTAGAAGAAGAAGAAGCTTCATCTCCAGGAGAATATCCCAACCCAAACTTGTCTTGCTTGTTAGGTATCTCCAAAATTCGCCCCCAGCCTGGGGTAGATCCGGCTTGGACAATGGCCCGAGCTTCCTTGAATGAGGAGAGAGTCATCTCTGGCTTTTCCGTGACTACAGGAGCTACGTCCTTCACTTTGACATCTTCAAACGCTTGGCATAGAGTCTCATGGATTTCGCCATCCATCTCCACATACTTGAAGGACGACAAATGGCTCACCATTATATCTTCCTCGCCACACACGGTTACGATGCTACCTCCGACAGCATACTTGAGTTTCTGGTGCAACGTGGAGGTTACGGCACCAGCAGCATGGATCCACGGCCGGCCCAAGAGACAGCTGTAGGCAGGCATGATGTCCATAATATAAAAGACCGCGTCGAACGTTTCCGGCCCGACTTGGATTGGCAGGGTCACCTCCCTGAAAACATGTCGTTTAGTTCCGTCGAACGCCTTCACTACCAGATCACTGGGTGTGCAAATCACTCCACGAGTATCCAACTTCATTAATGCCTTCTTCGGAAGAACATTAAGTGACGAACCCGTGTCCACCAACACGTGCGACATAATCGTGCCCCTACACTCTATCGAGATGTGCAGGGCGCTATTGTGATTCCTCCCTTTTGGCGTCAGCTCCAGGTCTGTGAAACCTAGCCCATTTCCAGCATTTACGTGGGCTACGACCTCTTCTAGCTGATTCACTGATATTTCCTGCAGTACATATACGGTGTTCAACACCTTCAGCAGCGCGTTGCGGTGCACTTCAGAACACAGCAATAAGTTCAGGATGGAAATCTTCGAGGGCGTCTGATGGAGATGATCTACAATCTTGTAGTCACTCTTTTTAATCAACCGCATATACTCCTCGGCATCTTTAACAAGCAAGTCTTTTTCTGCCCCACGTGGGATCTCTTCACCGACTTTACTTTTACCTTTATCGGTCGCATCAGCTCTGACCGCTTTATCCGCCACGACCTCTGGTGGTGCAAACACTCTTCCGCTGCAAGTAATACCACTGATTCCCGCAAGGTTCTCCACATTCGACCCAAATGGTTCTAGCTCCAACTTCTGTCCGTTGCAGTAGACTTCAGCCCCATAATGCCATGGGACGGCGTTAGTGCTTTCGAAGGGTATTGGCCCAGCTTTGGTGATAGTAATTGTGGGCGGTCTGGGCGCAGAAATAGTTATCGTCTGGCGAGGGATGGTGATGGTGGCGACCTCATCAGCTTGCTTCAACACTACCTCTCCTGACCCACTTTCGGCCCTTCGGCTAAACTGTAAAATCCCTTCAGTCATCAGACTTTGAATTCCTTCTACCAACTGTTCACATCCATCAGAACGTGTGGCACAGTCCATCCATAGCTCTCCGCAACCTGGAAAGAACCCTTTTTTCATCAACTTAGCTTTAACGAAGCTAAGCGGCGTCTTCAGATCTCTGATGTCAGTCAACAAGTCCGAACTCTCGTCTTCGATAATGGCGTTCACTCCGCCTCCCCTATGATTCGGCATAGGATTCTTCGTGACATTTGGCACATTATCCGAGAAGTTGATGATCTTGGCATCCACCATGTCCTGCACCTTGTGCTTGAAGGCTTTGCAGTTCTCTATTGTGTGGCCGGGTGCCCTTGAGTGAAATTCACAAGTTGCATTTGCGTCATAACCTGGCGGAGGTGCCCCTGTCAAGGGAGCCAACATTCTCTTCTGGATCAACTGTAGCTGAAGCAAAGTCTGCAAGAGTTGCGCGTACGACATGGGAGGTGTCTCGAGGTGACGGCTCGACAAAGGTGCCCGATTCTGATACTTTCTGTACCCTTGTTGATTTGGTTGCTGCTGCTGCTGCGGCTGTTGAACTGCCGGGATAGTTATACTAGCCACCTGCTGGTGATGACCTTTACCCTTCCTTCGAGCGTTGGTCACAGCACTCGCTTCTCCTTCCCGTCTTTTGCCACCATAAGGTTTCTTTCCTCCTCCTCCAGCTGAGGATGAATCACCTTGAATTTTCCCGAGCTTGATCCCATTTTCGATGTGCTCACCCGTGATAATGAGATCTGAGAAGGTTCCAGACATACCGCTGACCAACTTCTCATAGTAAATCCCTAGGAGGGTGGCTACGAACATCTGCACGAGCTCACGTTCAACCATCGGCGGCTGAAACCTGGCTGCCAACTCACCCCACCGCTGGGCGTACTCCTTAAACCCTTCATTGTTCCTCTGCGACAGATTCTGCAGTTGGACTCAGTTCGGGGCCAAGTCACTATTGTATTGGTAGTGGTGCAAAAATGCTTTAGCAAGATCCTTCCACGTGCGCACACTAGTAGGCTCCAGACTCATGTACCACTCGAGGGATGGCCCGGAAAGGCTGTGTTGAAAGAAGTGCATCAGCAACTTCTCGTCCTCAGAATGAGCTGACATTTTCCTATAATACGATCTCAGGTGGACGCAAGGGCAAGTGGTGCCCTTATACTTTTCAAAGTCAGGTACCTTGAACTTGGGAGGCACCTTGAAATCAGCAATTAGTCCCAACTTGGACATATCAACGCCCAAAGTATTCTGATTCTCGATATCTCTCATCTTATCTTCAAGTGCCTTGAATCTAAGCCGTGCTTCAGCATTCAGCTCCCCTTCAGCACCTCTCTGAGAGAACACATTGTCCTGACGATCCTCTAGCCATGGCTGAGGCCCAAACAGATCCCCAACACCGGCATTGCCGTTGCCCAACCCAACATTGACATTAGCTCCCAGACTCCCGTTACCGACGCCCGTCGTGTTGAGTCCGATGTTGGCCATCACATTGCCGTTGGCACTGCCATTTCCCCCGGTCACGGGAACACCATTCTGTGGAGTTTCAACTGGTGGAGGAGTAGGCACGGTCCCACCATGGAGTACGACATTGCTATCAACCCTTGAAATCAGAGGCTGAACCAAGGTTCTGAGCTAATCCTGGCCATTGGCGACCGCTTGCATGAGCTCCATGAAGTGATCCATTCTTTCGCGGAGTTCCTGAACATCAATTTGCACTTGCTCCATGATCCTGGTTTGATTAGCTCTAGTCGGATAGCGGTGAATAGGTCTCTGATCAATCCTGGAACCACCTGAAACAACCTGTCAAACACAAAAGGGTTAGGAAAAACAACAAAGTGCTCGTTATGCAAATGCTTCATGCAAATGCAAACGTGTGCCCGTGCGTTAGGGGGATCTCCCCCGATCCTAGTGCCTGAGTGCCAGTGCTGATAATAAGAAGAAGTCCAAGTCCAATCATGGAAATAACAATCTCATATATAAAGAAAGCCCATCAAGGCAGTACACAACATCAGCGAGTACAAGATGAATCAATAGCGTGACCTCATCCAACAAGCCTGGTGATGGTCAGCATACAACGATGATCAAAACAAAAGGAATACAAATAGTCAAGTACGGCCACGGGCGCGATACTCTTCTAACAACTCCTTCGTTTCTGGGTGATCAGGCAGAGTGAGTAACCCCTCGACGAGTAATTCCCTTTGCACAATGGTGTACCGAAGACCTTCAACCGAATCTTCCCAGGCTCCTTCGCCGAAACAATCTTCTAACTTCCGCTTCTTGGACTCAAACATCAGTTTGCGCTCCTTCAGGTTAGCGAGAGCCCTGTTGAGCTGGCCTTCGGCGGCGTATCTGCGAGCGGTTTCTTCATCAAACCTCTTCTCACTAGCCTTCGCCTGGGCTTCCAGCTTGGAGATCTGTAGCATCAGCTTATCCTCCCTCTCTTTCCTGGTGGCTAGGGAGGCCTTCCAGTGCTGGTTGAACTTGGATATCCTCCGATACACTTCGTCCAAGTGCTGCTTCTCCGTAGCCAGTACGTCGTTGACAGCTTTGAAGTCTTGACCCATGCGTTCACGCTCGACTATCTGCTTAGTCAGGTCTGTACCTAGCTGGTTCACCAGCTCTGTTTGCCTTTTGAAGGAATGAACGACTTCGTTCCTCTCGCTTCGGAGTTGAGTCAATTCTTTCTCCAGTTCTTCGTTTGCCCTCTTCAATTCATCTCGCTCAGCTAACACCTGATTATGCTGCTGAATGGGCACAGTCTTAGGCTCTTCAATCATTGGAGGGCTTTCCGGCTTGGCATGAGGAAACGGCATCCCTATAGCATCTGCTCTGGCTCTGATCCAAGTTACATACGGAGGGTAGGCTTGATTATTGCTTCTCCCCAGCAGTGGCTTTCCCCTCTTACTGATGCCATTCCAGGCGCGCTGAAGCTTGGATAACAAATTCCCCTCTAGAAGACCAGTGAGGTACAGAGATTCCTGTACCTCTTCATCCTTCGGCGGAGCTCTCAAAGCATACGCGAACTGTCGGACCAGCAAAGACGGATTGTAGTTTATACAGCCTTTCCTGCCTATCAAAGGCACGTTTGGAAACCCGTTGCAGCTGAAGATAATCTCGATACCCAGCCTATCTCTGTCAAACCAGTCAATATCCTCTGCAGATAAACTCATCAGACGCTCGGACCACTCAGCTGTGGCTGCAGACGAAACAAAAGGACCCCTCTTGGGCAGATGACTATCAAGCCATTTATAAAGCAAGGGTACACAGCATGAGACATTCTTGCCTCTCATGTTCTCGTTTTTGTAGTGGACGGAATGGTAGACATCTCCTATCAAGGTAGGGACTGGATTCCCTGATGTGAAGATATGAAATGCGTCGAAGTCTACAAAATCGGGCATATTGGGGAACAGAATGATGCCATATATGCACAGAGCGAGGATGGCGTTGAACGCGACCCAACATCCGTCTTTGGCGCACTGCTGAGCCTTACCCACTAAGAACTGCAAGGAGAAACCAGGGACCTTGTTCCAACTAGACAAAACCAACTCGGAGGCATCCGGATGAAGTGAAGGAGCTAGACTGGCCAGATCAGGCTCAGCATCCATATGAACAAAAGGCATTTGCCTCTTGATAGGCACACCTAGCAAATCAGCATATTCCTCTAGCGTGGGTGCGAGAACAAAATCCTGGAAAGTGAAACATCTCAACGGAGGGTCGTAGAACTGCAGCAGAGCGTGCAACCCATTCAACTCGAACGCAGAAGGTTTACGAACCAAACTGAGCAATTTGCCGTAAGATTTTCTGAACTCATCCCTCCCAGAATCATCTACTAAAGCAATCAAACCGGTCAGCCGAACCACATCTGGGGCAGGGAACTTGTAAGCCACGGTCTTCCTTAGAGAACTCATAACAATACAATAGGAGGCAAGAAATCCTGGATCGGGGAAAACGGTACCTGCAACACAGACACACGTTAATGAAATGCAAATGAGTATGCAAAGCAATGTAAAATGAAATCATGCAGCAGGAGATCAGGGCAACTATGTTGTGGAGATTCTGTATCAACAAAACCATAATGCGGCTCTGTCAAGAACAACCACTGTATCTGATAAGAAGAAAACCCTGGTATCGGACCACAAATCTGCTCTGTCAAGAACAACCATCTGATAGGGCCATATACATAGGACCATAATTCTGCTCTGTCAAGAACAAATGTCTGATAATAAGGACCTCTGATACAGGACCAAAAAACTGCTCTGTCAAGAACACACATCTGATAATAAGGACCTCTGATACAGGACCAAAAACCTGCTCTGTCAAGAACAAACAACTGATAATAAGGACCTCTGATACAGGACCATAAATCTGCTCTGTCAAGAACAAACAACTGATGACCAAAACTCTGCTCTATCAAGAATGAACATCTGATAATGAGATCCTCAGACCCCAGTCATAAACCTTCTCTGTCAAGAACAAATACACATCTGATGATAAGATCCTCTGATCCCAATCAAAAACCTGCTCTGTCAAGAACAAATACACATCTGATGATAAGATCCTCTGATCCCAATCAAAAACCTGCTCTGTCAAGAACAAATACACATCTGATGATAAGATCCTCTGATCCCAATCAAAAACCTGCTCTGTCAAGAACAATCATATATCTGGAGATGAGAACCTCAGATCCCAACAAAACTGATCCACTATCAAGAAAACCAGGTGGTCTGAAGGTCAAAGTTTCCTGCAATAAACCCAACCCTGCTCACAGGTATGAACCTAAACTGACTCAAGTTCGGCATCCTATGCGTTCATCAGCGTCACAGACATTCAAGAGGGGTGATACGATACCCAGAAGGTGTGGCATCACCAGCTCATGAAGCGGCCTCACTCGGCTGAATCACAAATGATCGGTCCCCAGAGTCGACAATCCTCCAAACCAACAACCGTCTCAACCCAAAGGGTTGAAAGAGAAGCCAACCGGGAGAACCTCGTCTGAGCGTGGATTTCATGAGACACTAGTTCCTGCAAAGCAAGCACGCGCCCACTAATTTCCACAACTAATGCTATGTTCACTCAAGCCTGGGTCTGGCTTCTCACTCATCAGAATGCCCCTCCCACAACAGCACAAATAATCATATCATACTGAAAGTAAAATGCGGGAAATAAAATACGATAAATAAACGCAACCTAACAAGTAATCATACAAGCGCTAGGATTGACTCACGCAGGGGACGTTGGATCCCCAAACTGACTCGCTTATGGGACGTTGGATCCCTAGGAAACTATCAAGTCCCCAGCAAAGTCGCCAGCTGTCGCTTCCGTGAAAATAAGGTGCCAGCAAAACAGAAGAGTTGCCAGCTTTCGTTATTTATCCCTCAGAACGGGAAAGGAAACGATCGGAAAAACCTGACGAAAAGGTATAAGACAAGGTCATCGCAACCATTGTCTGGGTTCGGGAGTCGGTTACGCAAGGGGAAGGTATTATCACCCCTCACGTCCGTCGTACTCGACGGGATCCACGCTTGTTGTGTTTACTGGACGAGTTGGTTTTATCTATCTACCTATCAAGGTTGGCTTAAAAAGAAAATAAACTGACTCGGCAAAGCGTCGCACTTTATGCCTACGTATTCTCATCAGAGAATGAGAAATCAGAGTCAACGTAGTTCGACCTACGACGGGTTATGGGGAAGGTGGCTCACCAATACATCAGTATTGTGCCTACGTACTCTCAACAGATATGAGAGATCAGAGCTTACGTAGTTCGGGATACTACGGATTACGGGGATTCAAATTCATCTGTTTTATCGAGTAGGGTTAAACAGCAATTCCAGCAGTTAGGGACAAAGCCTGTTTGCATTGGCGCTGAAGTTTAACGACACTCTTTTCTTCAGAAAAGCTTCCTTTGAATTATGGTCCCCGGGGCAAAAAGATTTGAAGTTTGTTTTCTGTATTTTACGAAAGAAGTGTTTTTTATTGTGTTTGCAATTTCAATCGCACTAAAGACTATGACCTGAGAGTGAATGCGTCGCATGTCGCCCAAAGGGTACCATACTAAACATCCAGACTGTTGAAAAGAAGCTCTCCAACAATCCTTTCTCAGATAGCTTAAGGCTCGTAACGTACGAAAGAAATCATTCATGATTACTGTATCTTAAGCTGTTTTTGAGATGAGAAGAGAACAGGCTCAACTACGGGGAGACTATCAAGTCCTACTGTTGTCATGCCAAGGATTCATCCTATGGTTGAGGTTTTAAACAGGGAACTCCTAGAAGTTATCATGCATAGGTTTCAACCTAAAGTTCTATCATCACTTCCTTATCAAAGGAAATGAGAGTCCTAAGGGATCATGTCAATGATACACAGAAACAGATAAAGCATCAGCTTAAACAGTAAACAGTAATCGACTGTAAACTGCATGCAATGCAAGTGAGGGAGGAAATGTGTGTGGGGCAGCAGCCTCCACAAGCTCATCTCAACCTCAAGCCAGAATGAATAATAGTAATCATACAGAAAGATAAAACATGCTATCAAGCAAAAACAGTATACTGCAATCATACAGAAGAAATAACATGCTATCAAGCAAAACAAACCACATGGGCAAGGGAGCAGGGCTCTACCGAATACCCACAAGCAAAGCCATACAGTAACAATACAAGCAGAGGGAGCAACTCAACCTCTAATGCAATCATGCTCCTAGCTTAAAGTCAGTCTAGATATGGACTTATTCTAATGCATAAAGCAAGTCAAACAAGGCACATCAATACAGAAAAGAAACAGACAAGAAAGCAGATCAACTCCTCTCTCTTCCAACTCCAAGCCTCAGCTCTTCTGACAGCAACTCAGTCTCCAGACCTCAATCACTCTTGACAAATATCAATTTGTTTCTCCAGGTTTCAACCCTTCAACATAAGTTTCAACTTATTCTCTCTTCTCTAAGCTTCAGCTCCTTAATCAGTTCCACCTTCAGGCTTCACTCTTAACCACAAGTATCAACTTGATTCCTTCAGGATCTCCAAGCTTCAAAGTAAGTATCAACTTATCCTTCAATTTTCAAGCCTCAGCTCTTCATTCAATCTTTACTGGATCATCAAGTATCAACTTGCTCTTCTTGCTCTCCAAGCTTCAGCTGCAATGGAAATGCTCAGGGAATCATCCTCTTCCATACTCTTCAATGAAGTCTTCATCTTCACACTCAAGCCCAACATCTTCAAGATACTCCAACCAGAAGAAATCACTTAACTGGATAAGCTAGGATATTAAACTGCTTATTGACCACCAAAGGTGACCTACAAGGGTTCAACATCAGAAGAATGGTTCCCTCAAAAGTTCTACTTCCTAGGTACCATCACTTATCCCTCCAAAGGAGGGAGGTGAATACCATGGAAGGACCTTGAATCATGGGGAAGAATGGAGGTGAAAGATACCATCCATGTTTAAGAAAGGAATCAACTAAGTCTAAGCTCTACTTAATTCCTAACCCTAAAACAACATCAAAACAAACAAGTCTTCAAGCTCTCAAGCTCCTTCCTCAATCTTCAAGTCTTCCACTATGCTTCTCCATGCTCCACAAAGCAAGACCAAGCCCACCAAGCCAAGCAAAAGCCCACAAAGCAAAGCAAAACAAAATACAAGCCCACAAGGGCAACACAAACAACAATCAACTACAAAAATCAATTAAAAATAGTATACTATTATATTAAAATCTAATATAATTTCTAGGGGATCCTATATAACTACCCTTAATACCCTATATGTCCCAATATCTAACTTGACCTAGAAACCCAAAATTCTAGTGTTATTGTGGACCTATGTTAAGGATTGACCTAAATCTACACAACCTAAAGTCATCTAATCAAAACTAATCAAACACTAATCACAAAATTATGGAATAAATCCATAGGGGAGCTAAAGTCCTAATCTAACTATCCTAAAAAGAATGGTTCAAAAATATGAAGGGAACTAGCTAAACAAAATTCTACAAAGCTATGCATCAACATAAAATGAATTAAAAAGCTATTAAAAGAGAAAATACACAAAAAATATTAAAAATGCATGAAATGCAAATGTTTTGATTGTATAATTTTCTAGACATCAATGTGAAATAGGAGAAAAAACTCCCACGTAAAAATCATTAATTTTCTATTTTATATGATTTTCCAAAGTTTAAAGAAAAATGAAGAAAAAGAAAATAAAATGTGAAATGTTTGGTGCAGATAGCAATGATATGCAGTTCATTATCCAGATGGGCTCTAAAGGGGGGTGTCATCAGTAAATGCGCTAGCCCCATCTATTTAATCAGAAAACCAACTCACAAATATAAAGAAAAAGGAAAAACACGCGGTGCAGAAAGTAAGGAAAACTAGTGCAAATCATCACTGGGCCATGGATGGGGGTGTGATTAGCTATTAATCCATTAAAGCCCAAGACTCCAATTAATGAAACGCAGCGTTTGGTTGTCTTCAGACTTCCCTCCTTAAAACGTGAGATCAAAACACAGCCACACGATCTAGCTTTGGTCAATGAGTCTTTCTCCATCCAACGGCCAATACATTATCTTCTTCCTTTGAAATGAAGAAGGAGGGAAACCACCATGGTTGCAGAGCTTCATCTGCCTCACCTTCCTCACTCGAACTCCATCCAAACTCAACCAATATCCATGGTTCAAAACCCTAATCTGTTCTAAATTCAACCCTGAATCGACCCATGGTATTAGAATCAATTGAAATGCCCTCAATCTCTAAACCCGATCAAAGATCAAAACTATGCTCAAACTTCAACTTTAACGATTCTTGAAATTGATTGGCTCAGAATGATCACCACATTACCCAGATTAAAACTTGCTATAAAACTCTCATTAATTCACCATATCAAACATGTTCTTGATCCAAACAGAAATGGGGTCACTATCTTGAACCTCACCAAATGCCCTCAAAATCTCCAGAATCCATCTCCTACTTGTCTCTAACCATTCTAATCTAACAAATCTAACTAACAATGCTTAAATTAGGGTGTAGAGTAAAAGTTGCAAACCTGGAAATTTTTGAGTAATAGGTAGATCAAATCTTCAATTCAACACCTCAAACTCTTCAGAATCACTCCTTGATTGATGTTAGTGCTTCTGTTTGCAAAAGATTCGATCCAAGAAGCTTGAATCTCCAAATCCGATAGTGACTTGCAGCTCCCAAAATCCAAATGCTATCTTCTCAATTCTTCATGATCTTGCTCTCAATTTGGTCTTGCATCTGAGCAGCTTCTAATCAATATATAGGATGGTTCTAAACCATCCAGAACTTTCTAGAATCATCCAATGAGAATTTGAGATTCTCATGTCATGAGTTTTTGATTTCAATCCATCTCATATACCAGCTTGTGTTTGGCTCATTGCAGCACTTGTTCTCCTTTGAAAATCTCCTTAGATGAGATGCATGATATGTTAGGATGCTTTGCTAGCTTGTGTATTGATTTTCCTTATGTTTTGCATATGTACCTTAATATGCAAGTAACCATTTTCCAAAGCAAGTCCATGATTTAAACCTCAAATCAAAAATGTGGCTGAACCATTGTTTCTAAAATGTTTTCTAGAGTCAAAATGGTATATTACATGCCATGGTTTGGATGTGTAGCTTGAAAATTTCAATTTCAAACTTTGACTTATTTAACTTATGCCTTCATTTTAGGTCATTTTTACCATTTTGAGCTACAAGCCTTTTAAACATCTCATGACCTCCTTAATAGCCTTAAAACATCATTTTAAGCAAGTTTGATGTTGAAGATTTTTCCATTTGAAGCTTGGAAATAGGAGTTATGGCCTTATGCTTGAAATGACCTATAATCTCCAAATGACCAAAATGCCCTTGACTTGTCAAAGCCATAAGTTGAGTTCTACAAATCCTATCAAGGACTTCTAGTACTATATAGAAAGCTAAGAAGATAAGGAACAACATTCATGTTGACCAAAAGTTCATAGGAATCATCCTTCTTAGGAAAAAGTTTGATGCAAGTTGGGTGACTTTCAAGGCCCCAGATTCACATACCTCAGATGACCTGTAACTTGTCAAAGTCATAACTTGAGCTTTACAAATCCTATCAAGGACTTCTAGTACCAAATTAAAGTTAAGAACAAGCTCTACAACATTCATGTTGGGGGTAAGATGAGATGACAATCACATCTTGAGCTAAGATGCCTTGAAGATAGGGGCCAAACTAGGGGATTTTACACTGTCAAGCCATAGAAACCCTAGCTTGAAACTTCTCAAACTCCTCAATCATGATGATTTGACCTTGGAATAATCCTTATAGCATCTCAATGCATCAATCCATGATCACATGGCTCTTGGATTAGGTCTCAACCCTCTCCAAATCATCAGTAGACCTAGGGTTGACCCAATCAAACCCTAACTGCACCACTCATAATGGCTGGGGTTTCTTAATCTTGCACAATGACCTCTCTAGGCTTCATGATGGCTTTCAAGACATCTCATAAGCTCTCTCAAAGCTTCAAGTCCATCCTCATAGCTTCAGAATCATCTGAGGAGCTCCCCCAATTCTCAAGTTAGGAGGCACACAACCTTGGTTTCAACCAATCTCTCTGAGGATCTCTTAACTTCTCTGACAAAGATATCAACCCTTGAGCACTTGAATAACTTTCTTGGCTAGCTTCAAAGTCTTATGGTGCTCTTGATTGGTAATCATACCTCTTGATCTCTTGCACACATGTCAATGAAATGCAAGTGATAATGCTAATGTGAATGAGATGAACCACAAGCTAGGTAAAGAAATGTTGGTCAAATTTTGGGGTGCAACACTGTGATATTTCTCTTAAGTTTTTAAGAACAATGTTACAGCAAATAGAATATAAGAGCTTTTGAGAGATTTGCTTTGAGTGAATTTTGCAAGTAGTTCATTACTGAAGAAGATGGAGTGGACTTCTTTATATAGGCACTTAGATCCATGAAGTCTTCTCAACGTTGAAGGCTGTGCTGAAAAAGCCTGGAGCCTTTTGTCTTTTCATTAGAGGCTGTGCTGAAAAAGCCTGGAGCCTTTTGTCTTTTACTTTGCAGAAACTTTCCTTAGAATGGAATGCACAGATAAAACCTTTTTGTATGTGTTCTTGTGTCTAGCATAAAAGAGGAAAGAGCTGTTGAGATATGCCAACGTACATATTCAAATCTTCTTCACTAAGTAAATTCAACTATCAACATCAGAGTCTGGATCTTCAGAATCTCCAGAGTAGAGATCTTCTGGATCTGCAGAGTCTTGGGATGTTCTTCAGATTATGTTGAATCAGAGTATGTGCAGCTTGTGTGCTTGAGCGTGTAGTTCTGTCAGAGCAGAGTCTTCTATATCAGATTCTCAATACTTATGCAGCGCAGTATCTTTAGAGTCTTCTGATGACTAAGCTTCTGAACTCTCAGAGTCTTCTATTCTTTAGAGGCTTCTGCTTCAGAATCTTCAGTAGATAGCACTCAGATTCTTCTAGAGGCAGCGTTCAGATCTTCATCTAAGATGCTCTTGAACCTTTGAAGCCTTTCATAATATCATTGTTCAAATTCAAATTTTCTCTTTAAGAATATTTTCTTTAGTACCTGTAGCAAACAGTCTAGAACAAATTTAGAGTATATATTTCTTGAATACAAAATTCATAAGTGTTATCATCAAAACATAGAGATATTACTAAGAAACAATCTGTGTTCTTACAATCTCCCCCTTTTTGATGATGACAAAACATGAGAAATTTTGTTCAATAAAAATATGAATTATAACTCCCCCTGAGATTAACAATCTCCCCCTGAAATAAATACTCTAATAGAAGAAAACACTTCCCTTTTTTTTAAGTATATTTTTGATACAGAGCCTGATGCAAGAGGTTTGACTTTCAGAATCAAATCTTGATGTCAGATAATTATGACTTCCTTAGTCAGAGCGCCTGGTTATCATCTTGCTTGAATCATCTTCCAGAGTAAAGGTATCAGAGTAAGCTATCAGAGTTGATTGAATACTCAGATTTGCTTTGAAGATCAGTTTCTGGTTGGAAAAGTCTCAGGGTAACTTCAATGAATTATGTCAGATATATCAATGTAATCTGAAAGACTTAAATTCAAAGTTAGTTAATAAAATGTCTGAGTTTCAGTTTTAGTAATTGCTTATAGGTTGAACAATCAGATTCTCTGTTTCTCCCCCTTTTTGTCATAATCAAAAAGATTTTTAAAGACATAAAGATACAGAAGAAAAGAAGCATATAGAAGCAAAAACATCAACATTCATTTAAACATATCAAAGTTCAAAATCAACCAGATAGATGCCAAAAAGCATAACAAAATAATAAGAAAACGACAGAAGCAATAACATGTGCAAAAACATCAAATAAAACTAAGTCTAGCGTGAGGCAATAAGGGTCAGAAGCTCTGTCATTTTGGCAGTTGACTCTTCTTGCTTAGACATCCAGGTCTTAATCTCATCAGTTGTGTTCTCTTGCTTTACCATCCAATCTTTTATTTCCTTGATATCATTCACAAGCTCTGTGACCACAGATGAAGAAGGAGCAGATGCAGTAGCAGCAGTGTTCTCTTCAGACTGGTTCTCTTCAGAAGCTTGTTCAACCATTTCAGATTCAGGAGCCTCTGGAGGAGCAGCTTCCAGAAGCAACACAGGAGGAGGAGGAGGCATGTTCATCAGAGTTATCTTGATTAATTCTGCAAACTGAGTCTTAACAAGCTTTGAGCATTTAGCTCTAACTTTTAAAGCAGCTTTGTTGAACATCCAGATGAAACGCTTCCAAGCAGCATTTGAAACAGCTGGATCCAAACTTGACATGCACACATCCTTAACACGAGCATATTCAGAATCTATCTCCTTCTTGAATATTTCAAACATAGCATTAACACATGATCCTAGATCTGACTGTTCAGACTGTTCAGAGGGTTTAGGATTAGGAGTGTTAACAGGAGTAGGTTCAGATGGTTGTGGTTGAGGTGATGTTGGTTGAGATGTTTGGATGTCAGATTGAGGGAGTTCAGATGGTTGAGGAATGGTTTGTGTTTCAGATAGATTGGTTTCAGATGGTTGAGGGATGGTTTGTGTTTCAGATAGATTGGTTTCAGATGGTTGAGGGATGGTTTGTGTTTCAGATGTTTGAGTTTCAGATGGTTGAGAGATGGTTTTCTGAGGTGGGGAGTTGGGTGGAGTATGAAACATAGAAATGTTAACATGTTCCTTCATAGCAATGTCAGAACGTGCTTGTTTGAGAGACTCTGGTTCAAAATCAGATGAATCACAATCAGAAGATTCTTCTGAGTGAACAGATGTTGAAGAAATGTTAATGGATTGATTAAGGGGTTCTATATCCATAATATCTTCAGAAAGATTTGGATCTTCTGATGGAACTGGTTGTTCAGAGTGTTCAGTTTGAACAGTCTCTGGTTGGTTTGGTTCTGAGATGATTATATGTGGTTGGGGAATTTCTAATTGGGGATTTTCTGGTTGTAAAATTTCTGGTTGTAGAATTTTTGTTTGTGAAATTTCTGGTTGAGTAGGTTGAGGGGGTTCAGATGTAGTATGAGATTGGGGTTCAGAGGGAATGGGTACAGAAGATGGTTGTGAATGTACTGGTTCAGATGAAGGTGGTTCAGATGAAAGGTTTGCAGATTGTTTGGGTTTAGAAGTTCTATGTCTAAGGTTTGGAGAGAGTTGAGGTGATGAAAGGGGTGAATGAACAGCAGGTGTAGGATCAGATGTTAATACCTGATGAATAGTGTCTCTTATCTCTTCCAGAGTAGCATCTCTAGAATTGATTTTGGCTTTCTTTACTCCTTTCTTCTTCTTCCTTGGAACTTCAGATACTTTCCTTTTCTTCTGAACCGATCCTTCATCAGCTTTTCTCTTACTACGCCTTTCCTTCATCAGATTGGGCATTTCTTCTCCTTGTTTCTGAACAAGGTTAGCAGGTAGAGGAATTCCTTCCTTCAGACACTCTACAATGTAAGTCCAGACAATACTTTTTGGTTCATCTGCACTGAACATTGGAAAATCTTCTATGGGTATCCTTCTGACATTGACCTCCTCAGAGTTTATCTTCCTTAGTTTACCATTCAGCTCTGAAATGATCTTCATCCTTTTCAGAGTGAGTCCATTTATCTCAGATCCAATGATGTATGACATATCCTCTATTATCTTTGCATCTGTCAGATGCTTCACCAACTTGTTTTTATAAGGATGTCTAAAATAAGTCTTCCCAGAGGTATCCAAGTTCTAACTTTCCCAGCTTTAGCTCTAACCTCTTCTCTAGTCTCTTTGACATGAGTCAGAAGATGACTGAAAATCAGATAGGGCAGATCCACCTTAATATTCTGGCTGATGCAGTACATGAAGAACAGATGCTCTGAACTCACATAGTCTGGTGAGTTGGTTGACTTTCTGTGAAAGATTGTACTCATAAATATCTTTGCCCAGATCCTATAGATAGGTTTCAGATCTTTAACCTTACTTGTTGGTGTTCCAGCTACAGTAATCTCTTCATATACCTTAGCCATATCAATACGTGAAGAGGCTAGGTTTGTAACACCATCAGATTCTTCATAACTGAACAGTTGCCTAATCAGTTTCTCAGTAATTACTATCTCCTTCCCAAGGACAGATGAGTGAATGAACTTAGGACCAGTACTAGCGTGAATCCAGAATTCCTTTACAAGAGTTGGGTATACATGACCCATTAGTCTCTCAAAATATTTCTCCCAGCATTGAGCTTTAATGGCAGTTGTTAGGTCAAACCCATTTTCTTCTATTGATTCAAGATCAACGAAACTCTCACACAGAACCTCAAGATCCACTACTAGAGTAAATAGAGTGCGTTCTGGTTTCTTGTACATTATATTTTTGTTGGAGATTTCAGCAGCATTTGATGTAGAAGCCATTGATGAAGATGAAGCTTTTGATTTGGGTTTAGGGTTTTGGTAGAGGTTGAAGAGAGAACAGAAACGCATAAGTGTAGTGAGTGTGAAAAGTGTGAGAATAGTGTGATAGGTGGTATTTATAGAAAACTAAAAAATCAAGCATTGGGCACATCAATAGACACCTACGCACGTTTACACATAGCATTTAATGAAAGTAATCATTTCAATTTAAAATTATGACGATTGGGGGGAAATCCAAGAAAAATGAGATTTTCAAAGCAATACCTCAAACGTCAATTCAGTAGAGCACTCCATCTTTTCAGATACTGAGTGACACGTGTTTGCTTTGTATGTGCATTTGATATCTCTCAAGAAATGAAATGTTTCCAACGTTCAGATCTTCTGAGTTTGTTAGTTCAGAGTTTCACACAAATAAATCAATTAAAGATAAATGAACAAATAATCAGATGAAATACTTCAGATCTTTAAACATTTTGCATCTGATAAGTTGCCTCTGATTAATATTACTCTGGACAAAAATCCATACAAATATTTTTCAGAATGAACCTAAACCTATCTTCAGCAAGGGGTTTTGTGAAAATATCAGCCCATTGATGATCTGTATCAACAAAGGCTAGATTTATTACATCCTTCTGAACATAGTCTCTGATGAAGTGATGTTTAATTTCTATATGTTTAGCCTTAGAATGTAAGATTGGATTTTTTGACAAACATATAGCAGAAGTATTATCACAGAAGATAGAAAGATTACTCTCATAGATCTGATAAGCTTCTAACTGACTCTTCATCCAGAGCATCTGCGTACAACATCCAGCAGCAGCAATGTATTCTGCCTCTGTAGTTGATAGTGCAATAGTGGGTTGCTTCTTGCTGTACCATGAGATCAGATGACTTCCAAGAAACTGACAGCTTCCAAAAGTGCTTTTACATTCAACTCTGTCTCCAGCATAATCAGCATCACAGAATCCAACTAATGAAAATTCATCAGATCTTCTGTAACACAGACCCATGTTAGTAGTACCTTTCAGATACCTTAGAATCCTCTTAACAGCTGTTAAGTGTGATTCTCTAGGATCTGATTGGAATCTTGCACATAAGCAGACACTAAACAGAATATCAGGTCTAGAAGCAGTCAAGTATAGAAGAGATCCTATCATACCTCTGTAGAGTTTCTGATCTACCTTCTTACTTACCTCTTCCTTGCCTAGAGTGCTTGTAGGGTGCATTGGAGTTTTTGCCATCTTACTATCAACCATGTTGAACTTCTTCAGAAGCTCTTTAACATATTTGGTCTGATGTATGTAGGTGCACTCTGGAGTCTGGTTGACTTGGATTCCCAAAAAGAATCTCAATTCTCCCATCATGCTCATTTCAAACTCTGCCTACATACATTTAGCAAACTGCTTTCCAAGCGTAATATTTGTTGATCCAAAAATAATATCATCTACATATATTTGACAAATCAACAGATCTTTCTTAAGAGTTTTACAGAATAAAGTTGTGTCCACTTTTCCTCTGATAAAATTTTTCTTCAGAAGGAAATTGCTCAACCTCTCATACCAAGCTCTGGGAGCTTATTTTAAACCATAAAGAGATTTTTTTAGTTTAAAAACATGATCTGGAAAGTTTTCACTTTCAAATCCAAGAGGTTGGTGGACATATACTTCCTCTTCTATAATACCATTAAGAAAGGCACTTTTAACATCCATCTGATATAGAGTGATGTTATTTTGTGCAGCAAATGAAATAAGAAGGCGTATAGATTCTAATCTTACCACTGGAGCATAAGTTTCAGTGTAATCAATACCTTCTTGTTGACTGTAACCTTGAGCAACCTGCCTTGCCTTATTCCTTTCAACTTCTCCCTTTTCATTCAACTTATTCCTGAAGACCCATTTTGTTCCAATAACGTTGAATCCTTTAGGTCTAGGAACCAGATCCCAAACTTCATTTCTGGTGAATTGATTTAGCTCTTCTTGCATGGCAATAATCCATTCATTATCTTTCAGATCCTCATCCACAGATGTTGGTTCAATTA
This sequence comes from Lathyrus sativus, assembly GCA_963859935.3. Lineage (NCBI taxonomy): Eukaryota > Viridiplantae > Streptophyta > Magnoliopsida > Fabales > Fabaceae > Lathyrus > Lathyrus sativus. The sequence goes on along the minus strand of OZ012736.1, from coordinate 135,997,486 downwards.
TTGACACTAAGCCTAACAATGAAGATTCAGATGTTCTTATATAGGATCTTGTCCTGATTGGATCATCTTTCTTTCCAATAATCACATCTTCTGGGTGAGATGCCTTGATTCTGGAAGAAGATCCTCTGACATTTGATCTTTCATAAATGTGTAAGTTGTCCAATTGAGAAGATAAGGGAATAGCATCTGGAGTTGCTTCAGATTCCTTCTCTTTAGCCTTTTCTGCCTCTGATCCTTCAGAGTCTGTGAGAATCACTTCTTTATCTGCACAATTCTCAAACTGCTTTGGCTTTTCAGAGCCAAGCTTATCATCAAATCTTACATGAATAGATTCTTCCACAATCTATGTTTCAGTATTGAATACTCTGTAGCCTTTAGAGCGTTCAGAATAACCAAGCATTAAACACTTCTGTGCTTTGGAATCAAACTTGTTAAGATTTTCTTTAGTGTTAAGTATATAGCAAGTACATCCAAAAGGATGAAAATATGATATGTTGGGCTTTCTGTTCTTCCACAGTTCATATGGAGTCTTTTTCAGGAGAGGTCTTACAGACACTTTGTTCTGAATGTAACAAGCTGTGTTGATTGCTTCTGCCCAAAAGTGTTTTGCCAGATTTGTCTCATTGATCATGGTTCTGGCCATTTCTTGCAGAGTTCTGTTTTTCCTTTCTACAACCCCATTTTGTTGTGGAGTTCTAGGACAGGAAAAATCATGAGCAATGCCATTTTCAGAAAAATATTTTTCAAAATATTTATTTTCAAATTCACCACCATGATCACTTCTGACTTTTATAATTTTGAAATCTTTTTCATTCTTGACTTGCTTGCAGAAGTCAAAGAATACAGAATGTGACTCATCCTTGTGTTTTAAGAACTTTACCCATGTCCATCTACTATAGTCATCAACAATGACTAATCCATACTTCTTGCCTCTGATGGATGCAGTTTTCACTGGTCCAAACATATCAATATGAAGTAATTCTAGTGGTTTGGAAGTAGAAACAACATTTTTTGATTTAAAAGATGATTTTGAAAACTTCCCTTTTTGGCATGCTTCACAAAGAGCATCTGAGGTGAACTTCAGATTAGGAAGTCCTCTAACAAGATTAAGTTTATTAATCTGAGATATACGTCTCATATTAATATGGCCCAATCTTCTGTGCCAGACCCATTGCTCTTCATTAACAGACAAGAGGCATTTAACATTCTGAACTTTAAGTTCTGAAAGATTTATTTTATAAATGTTGTTTTTCCTCTTACCACTAAATAGGATAGAGCCATCCTTTTGACTAATAGCTTTACAACATTTTTGATTAAAGGTAATATCATAACCATTGTCACTTAATTGACTTATGGACAATAAGTTATGTTTTAAGCCTTCAACAAGTAAAACATTAGTTATAGAGGGAAGTTTACCATTTCCAATAGTGCCAGATCCAATGATCTTGCCTTTCTAGTTCCCTCCAAACTTTACGTCACCTCCAGATCTAAGTTCCAGGCTTTGGAACATAGACCTTTCTCCTGTCATGTGTCGTGAGCATCCAGAGCCCAGGTACCATGACTGGCGTCCTGATCTTGCTGCTAAAAACATCTGCAACAGGGATTATTTTGCTCTTAGGTACCCAGATCTTCTTGGGTCCTTTAGGGTTAGTTGGTTTGTAGGTTTGTCTAAACTTCTATTTTTCAACATAATGTTTATTCTGACTTGCCTTGGGTTTAAACACATAAGTATTCTTCTCAGAGCTTGTGTGTTTAATATCATTTAAGTGACCAAACTTAAATTGAGAGTACAGAGGTGTCTTCTTGATGAAGAGCTTGTCAACAGATTTTGGATTACTTCCATAGGAAGATTCATATCCAATACCTCTTTTGTTATTCCCATTAACACCATAGATCATAGAAGCCATCTTGCTTCTGTCTAAGCTCTTAGTAAGGAATCTCTGAAAGCTAGAGTCATATTTTTCTAAAATGTTTTCACATGACTTAGTCTCAGATTCAGATTCTTGTTGAGCTATTTCAAAGTTATTTTTGATTTTCAGATTAATTTCTTTTTGCTCAACAAGTTATGTCTTCAGAAGATCAATCTCAGATTCAAGACTGCTTTTCAGCTTCTTATACTTGAGTTTGATATTGTTATAACTTTTCAGAACTTCTGATAATACTTTGATAAGTTCTTCTTTAGTAAGTTTAGCCATTACCTCTTCAGCGTCATCGTCACATTCAGAATCAGATTCAGATCCTGAAGTTCCTTCCTCCTGATCTTCTATGCTGGCCATCAGTGCAACATTAGCACATTCTTCTTCTGATTCAGAAGATGATTCAGATTCATCTGAGTCATCCCATGTTGCCATCAGAACCTTCTTCTTTTTGTCAACCTTCTTCTTGGGTTTTTCTCTTTGAAGTTTGGGGCAATCATTCTTGTAATGCCCAGGTTCTTTGCACTCATAGCATACAACTTCTTTCTTGCCAGATCTTCTGTGCCCAGAGAATTCCTTTCTATGATCAGATTTTCTGAAGTTGTTGAACTTCTTTCCCTTGTGCTTCCAGAGTTTGTTGATCCTTCTGGACAGCATGGATAGTTCATCTTCATCTTCAGAAGAGGATTCTTCAGAGCTTTCTTCAATAACCTGCAAAGCTTTAGCAGATTTATTAGATTTTAAAGCAATAGATTTACCTTTTTCTTTCTTTTGAGGTTCATCTTCCTCAAGCTCAATCTCATGGCTCCTCAGTGAGCAGATGAGTTCTTCTAAGGAGATCTTGTTCAGATCTTTAGCCATCTTCAAGGCAGTCACCATTGGTCTCCATCTGGTAGGTAGACTTCTGATGATTTTCTTTACATGATCTGATGTGGAGTATCCCTTGTCCAGAACTTTTAGACCAGCTGTGAGGATCTGAAATCTAGAAAACATAGTTTCTATATTTTCAGATTCTTCCATTTTGAACGCTTCATACTTCTGTATAAGCGCCAGAGCCTTGGTCTCCTTCACTTGAGAATTTCCCTCATGAGTCATTTTAAGTGACTCAAACATTCCATGAGCTGTTTCTCTGTTTGTAATTTTTTCATACTCAGTATGAGAGATTGCATTAAGCAATATTGTCCTAGCCTTATGGTGATTTTTGAAATCCTTCTTCTGGGCTTCTATCATTGATTTTCTATCATCTTTCTTGCCATCCTCATTTGTAGGATGTTCATAGCCATCAATAACAAAGTCCCACAAATCAGCATCATACCCAAGGAAGAAACTTTCTATCCTGTCCTTCCAGTAATCAAATTTCTCTCCATCAAACATGGGAGGCTTTGTGCTGATTCTATCCCCTTCATATTTGTTACAGTTGGATGTAGAAGTATCACCCATAATGACAAACAGATATATATCAAAGTATCTTTTCTCACTGGATCTTTACTAACACGGTTAAGTGGTAGCACACGCAGAACCGGAGCTCTGATGCCAACTGAAGGTGAGAAAATTACTTAGAAGGGGGGTTGAATAAGTATGACAAATAATCAAAGATTCAAACACAGTTATTTTTATCCTGGTTCGTTGAACTCAACTACTCCAGTCCACCCTCTCAAGAGTGATTTGCCTTTCTCAGTCAAGGACTTAATCCACTATTTAATCAAACAGATTACAATAGTAACACCTAAGAATAACTGTTCTTAGTCTTCTCAAGAGCTACTGATCCCAACTGGATCCTCTTAAGGAAACCTTTTAAAATCAATGTAAAACTATTACAAGAGTAAGAATGCTTCTAAAAAGCTATTATCACAACTGTGATATTGTTCTTAAGTTTTTAAGAACAAAGTTACAGCAAATAGAATATAAGAGCTTTTGAGAGATTTGCTTTGAGTGAATTTTGCAAGTAGTTCATTACTGAAGAAGATGGAGTGGACTTCTTTATATAGGCACTTAGATCCATGAAGTCTTCTCAACGTTGAAGGCTGTGCTGAAAAAGCCAGGAGCCTTTTGTCTTTTCATTGGAGGCTGTGCTGAAAAAGCCTGGAGCCTTTTGTCTTTTACTTTGCAGAAACTTTCCTTAGAATGGAATGCACAGATAAAACCTTTTTGTCTGTGTTCTTGTGTCTAGCATAAAACAGGAAAGAGCTGTTGAGATATGCCAACGTACATATTCAAATCTTCTTCACTAAGTAAATTCAACTATCAACATCAGAGTCTGGATCTTCAGAATCTCCAGAGTAGAGATCTTCTGGATCTGCAGAGTCTTGGGATGTTCTTCAGATTATGCTGAATCAGAGTATGTGCAGCTTGTGTGCTTGAGCGTGTAGTTCTGTCAGAGCAGAGTCTTCTATATCAGATTCTCAATACTTATGCAGCGCAGTATCTTCAGAGTCTTCTGATGACTAAGCTTCTGAACTCTCAGAGTCTTCTATTCTTTAGAGGCTTCTGCTTCAGAATCTTCAGTAGATAGCACTCAGATTCTTCTGGAGGCAGCGTTCAAATCTTCATCTAAGATGCTCTTGAACCTTTGAAGCCTTTCATAATATCATTGTTCAGATTCAAATTTGCTCTTTAAGAATATTTTCTTTAGTACCTGTAGCAAACAGTCTAGAACAAATTTAGAGTATATAATTCTTGAATACAAAATTCATAAGTGTTATCATCAAAACATAGAGATATTACTAAGAAACAATCTATGTTCTTACACATCTTGCATTAATAAATCTGCTTCTCGTCTGTCGACACATCTAAGTAGGATCATATCATGATTTCTTTTGTAAAGCACATCATTACTGAGAAATAACTTGGATGCTAATCGTCTCAGAGTTTTCTTGTCAAGTGACGTAGCATCTGCTGGATACTCTTGTTTTAACAGATAATTCTTGATGTCGTGGTACCAGGGCTTATCATCAGCTTCTTCTTCAACCATCTGACAGTAGGCTGGCTCGGTCTTGCTTTCAATTCGAATGAGAGTGGCATCATTGACATCCCTGACTTTCCACATTGAGGCTAACATGGCTAGGGCATCGACAATGTGATTCTCAGATCTCGGAACATGCTTGAAAGTGATTTCATCAAAATACTCAATCATCTTGATGATGTAGGCTTTGTAAGGGATCAAATTCTCATGTCTAGTCTCCCATTCTCTAGTAACTTGATAGATAACCAAACCTGAATCTCCACTTACTTCAAGAAGTTTGATTTTGAGGTTGATAGCTGCTTCGAGGCCGAGAATGCATGCTTCATATTCGGCGATATTGCTTGTGCAGTCAAAATCTAACCTGGCTGTGAATGGAGTGTAACCACCTTCTGGACTCATTAAAACGGCGCCTACACCATGCCCACTGTAGTTGGAGGAACCATCAAACATCATTTTCCACCAAAGACCTTTCTGCGGACCCTCCTCAGGACCTGGCTCTTCACACTCTTTTACCAACATAATGTTTTCATCTGGGAAATCAAATTTGAGAGACTCATAATCTTCCACTGGTTGATCTGCAAGATATTCTGACAAAACACTACCCTTGATAGACTTCTGGGCTACATACTGGATGTCGTATTCTGATAATAACATATGCCAACGGGCGAGCCTTCTAGTCTGAGCAGGCTTTTCAAAAATATACTTTATCGGATCCATTTTTGAAATCAACAAAGTGGTATGACAAATCATGTATTGCCTCAAGCGTCTGGCAGCCCATGCCAAAGCACAACAAGTTTTTTCCAGACGTGAATATCAGCTTTCACAATCAGTAAACCTTTTACTCAAATAATAAATAGCATGTTCTTTTCGTCCGGACTCATCCTGCTGACCTAACACACAACCCATGGAATTCTCGAGCACTGTCAAATACATGAAAAGAGGCCTTCCCGGAACAGGAGGTATCAAGATCAGAGGTTCTTGAAGGTAACCCTTGATCTTATCAAATGTTTGCTGACAATCTGAATTCCAAACAACCGTCTGGTCCTTGCGTAACAATTTGAAGATGGGCTCGCAAGTAGGAGTCATATTGAAAATAAATCTGGATATGTAGTTCAGTCTTCCAAGAAAACCTCTGACTTACTTCTCAGTCTGCGGAGCTGGCATATCTTGAATGGCTCGGACTTTATCTAGATCTACCTTAATCCCTCGATGACTGACAATGAAACCGAGTAACTTTCCAGATCTTACTCCAAAGGTACACTTGGCTGGATTTAGTCTCAACTGATATTTCCTGAGTCTCTTAAATAATTTCAAAAGATGTTCCAAATGGTCCTCCTCACTTTGAGATTTGGCGATCATGTCGTCAACATATACCTCTATCTCCTTGTGCATCATGTCATGAAACAAAGTCACCATGGCCCTTTGATAAGTAGCATCTGCATTCTTTAGACCGAAAGGCATAACTTTGTAACAGTAAGTCCCTCACGGAGTAATGAAAGTATTTTTTCCATGTCATCGGGATCCATCTTAATCTGATTGTAACCGGAGAACCCATCCATAAATGAGAAAACTGCAAAACGAGTCGTATTATCCACCAACGTATCAATATGCGGCAAAGGGAAATCATCCTTCGGACTGGCCTTGTTCAGGTCCCTATAATCCACACACATTCTGACTTTCCCATCCTTTTTCGATATAGGTACAATATTGGCCACCCAATCGGGGTATTTGGACACTGCTAAGAAACCCGCATCAATCTGTTTCTTTACCTCATCTCGAATCTTAAGAGCCATGTCAGGTCTTGTTCTTCGGAGCTTTTGTTTAACCGGTGGGCATTATGGTCGAAGCGGTAACTTGTGAACCACTATGTCAGTGTCTAAACCTGGCATATCCTGATACGACTAAGCAAATACATCCACATACTCTTTCAGAAGCTTCTCTAGTTGCTGCTTGACTTCTGCCCCTGGAGTTGCCCCAATCTTGACTTCTTTCTTGTTTTCTTCGGTGCCAAGATTAATGACTTCTACCTGTTCTTTGTAGGGTTGAAGCTCTGTGTACTCATAATGTGCCCATTTTACCAGTTCATCAGGGATTTCAAAATCTTCGTCCTCATCTTCAGCTTGGTATATTGGTGAATCAAAGTCAGGAGGGAATGAAAAGTCATAGGATTCAATGGGTTTTAGGACATCACTGCACGTTGGAATGGCTTATTTTATTAAAACACACAAAGATAAATGCAGCACACAAAAAAGAAAATTGTTTGGTTTTTTAAGATTGCCATTTTTCTTTTAAAATGAAAGCAAAAGCAGTAAAGGAAATAACACAAGGAAATTAACAAAATAGTCCATTTTTCATTGATTTTCTTGAAAGCACGGGGCCCTTACAAAACATTACTATAGCCTTGGGCATGGTTATGGAGATTCAAAACAACAACAAGAAAAGAAAGACAAACAAATTACTTTAACTCAGGAAAGACCATAGGAATCTCAATAGCTTCCCAGTTGCTCAAGGCAGATTCGCCATGATACACTAACTGTTCAAGGTCTTCATCTTCAAAATCTTCTTCCACAACACTGACTTGGAATCCTCCACTGATGAATACTTCTTGTATGGTCTTTGGGCGTCCTTTGTCATGTGTCGGTGCTTCATCATGAGTTGGTTTGTAACCCAACCCTTGGCAATCCATCTTTGGCTTCACTTCAATAACCTCTCCCCAACCTGCAGGAGTACCTTCTTCCAGTGTAGACTTGATGCTCTGAGCGGATGCAAAAGATGGACCACTCTTAGCCACTGTTTTCTCTAACATCACTGTGTTAGCTATCTCGAGTGCCTGAAAGGAAGTTTCTAAGGCGCCTTCATCTACCTCAATATACTTGAATGATGACAGATTGCTCACCATTAGGTCCTCTTCACCGTGTACAATCACCAATTTGTCATTCACAATAAATTTCATTCTTTGATGTAAAGTGGAAGTCACCGCCCCAGCTGCGTGAATCCACGGTTGCCCCAACAAACAACTATAAGCTGGGTTAATGTCCATGACTTGGAATGTAATATCAAACACATGAGGTCTGACCATGATTGGCAATTCTACCTCTCCAACAACCGTTCTTCTTGAACCGTCAAAAGCTTTTACAATCAATGACGTCGGTTTCATTTCTGCCCCTGCATATGCTAACCTTGCGAGCGACCTTGCGGGCAATACATTCAATGAGGATCCAGTGTCGACTAAAACTCGTGCCATTGTGTCTTCTTGGCACCTGACAGATATGTGCAATGCACGGTTGTGATTGCGTCCTTCTTTTGGCAACTCTGCATCACTAAAACTCAGGGTGTTACATGCTGTAATGTTGGCTATTACTGAATCAAATTGGCCGAGAGTTATATCTTTTGTCACATGTGCCTGCTTCAATACTTTTTGCAGAGCTTCTCTGTGGGCTGGAGAGTTCATCAAGAGAGACAAGATCGATATCTTCGATGGGGTTTGGTGGAGCTGATCAATAACCCTGTAATCACTTTTCCGAATAATCCTTAAGAATTCCTCATCGTGTCCCTCAGTACTTGGTACCTATTTCTCTTTTGAAGCAGGAGTAACCTCTTTTGGAGTGACTACTGTTATCTTTGGCTGATAGATTCGACCACTATGGGTCATCTTGCTTGTACCTGCAATATTTGTCACTCTCATTTGGTCGTCTTTCATTGTCTCTTTCTGACTAACCTTCCCAGATCCTCGGTCTATCACAGTCATGTCATATTTCCATGGAACGGCCTTTGTGCTTTCAAAAGGAAATGATCTTGGTTTCTGAATAATAACCAGTCGAGGTTGATCGATAACCGATTTGCTGAAAACAGGCTTCACACTTTTGTTGGTCATATTGAACACCGGAACTTTATCACCTTTCTTTGGTAAATTAAAAACAGGCTCAATTACCGAAACTTCTTCTTTCCTCACCTTACTACACACTTGCAATACTCCATCATCAATCAATCTTTGTATATCTCCTCGTACCACATCACACCCTTTAGAATCAATAGAACATTCTTCACAATCATTATGGGCACCTTCTATTAATCCTGCTTTCAACAACTTCTCGTGAAGTAACTTTACCGGAGTCTTGATCTCTGACACACCTCGGACTATCCTTTCATCTGAAACTTCTTCTACAGCATTAACCCCTCCATGATTCGGCAATGGATTGCTTTTAACATTAGGGGGTACATCATCAAAAGACAAGATCTTCTTTTCCATCAACTCCCTGACAAGATGCTTTAAGGCAAGACAACCTTCTAAATCATGACCGGCAGCGCCTTCGTGGAAGGCACAATGAGCATTTGGATTATAGTGAGGAGATGTAGTTTCTGGATTTAACGGTTGTGTTGTTACCAATCCTTGCTGCACCAAGGAGGGGTACAACCCCGTGTAAGTCATCGGTATCTGAGGAAGTGGAGGTTTTGTTGTTGGTATCCGATTCTGGTAGTTCTGTCTGGGTACCTGAGCTCTAGGATGATGCTGTTGCTGATAGGGTGGAGCGTTGGGCACTCGTTGATACCCTTGTTGAATTGGCTGATATACAGGTGCTGGCTGCACTGCCTGATAATTGGGAACAGGGTGATTGAAAGCTGGTGTTACAGCTGCCACATATGGTTGTTGGGCATACTGCGACTGATACATTGTTCGTTGTTGCTGAGATTGTTGAACATAACTTGGTTGAGGCTGCTGAACAAAGCCTTGCTGAGGTTGCTGATACTGTTGATAAGGCGGTCTCCAGGTGCGACTCTTTCTTCCCACGGTTACTGCATTTATCTCCCCTTCTTTCCTTTTATGAAAATTACTGCTGAACTTCTTGACATTGTTGTTACCAGAATTGCTGGAACCACTGGCCACCTTTCCATTCTTCATTCCTAACTCCACTCTCACCCTCACTGCTACTATATCTGAGAAACTTGCGGTTACACTACTGATCAACCTCTCATAAAACTCTGGTCTTACCGTATCGACGAACCAATCTGTCAACTCTTTTTCACTCAAAGGAGGTTCTACTTGAGAGGCAGTCTCCCTCCACCGTTGTGCATATTCTTTGAAAGATTCCGAACTCTTCTGCGATATACTCAGTAACTGTCTCCTATCAGGGGCCAAATCCATGTTGTACTTGTAATGTTTTATGAAAGAATCGACCAAGTCTTGGAAACTGTGAATACGAGACTGATCCAGACCTAAATACCATTTAGCAGGAGCTCCTTTCAAACTATCCTGGAAACAGTGAATCATCAACTTATCATCTTCCACATGTGCGGCAATTCTGCGGTAATACATAATCAGATGTGTTCGAGGACAAGTAGCACCAGAATACTGATCAAAATTGGGAACTTTGAATTTCGGCGGGATTACCAATCCAGACACTAAGCACATCTCTCTGGCATCAGTACCAAAGATGTCATTTATAACACCCGTTTTAATTATTTAGTCATTTTATTATTATTTTAAAAATTATACGTTGGTGTGTCCTTTGGTGGGGGTGTATTTGGTGATGTTTGGTGGGTGTCCCTAATGTGGGAGGACTATTGGTGGTATTTTGGTGTGAAATATAATAATATAAAAATAATAGTAACATTGGTGGGTGTGTTATTATTATTATTATTATATTTATTATATTTGTTAATATTATTAATATTATTATTATTTTGGTGAAATAATGATATTATTATTATTATTATATTTATTATATTTGTTAATATTATTAATATTATTATTTTGGTGAAATAATGATATTATTATTATTATTATTATATTTATTATATATGTTAATATTATTAATATTATTATTATTTTGGTGAAATAATGATATTATTATTATTATTATTATTATATTTATTATATTTGTTAATATTATTATTTTGGTGAAATAATGATATTAGTATTATTATTATAATTATTATTATTATTAATAATGAGTATTATTATTATTATGATTATTATTATTATTATTAGTATTATAATATTATTAGTATTAATAATAATATTGTATTATTTTATTAAGTGATTTTATTAATTGGGATTAGATTTAATAAAGAAAATAGAATGTGAAGGGGTGGGGAGAGTGGTACGATACATTTTAGAAATTGAGAAAAAGGGAACGAAGAACGGAAGAGAAAAGGGGAAGGCCAAGAGACCAATTCTAGGAGGATTTCTATCGATCAACCAATTGATAAGGTAAGGGGGGAGAAATTTGATTGGGAATGGTTTATACATGTATAGGGTAGAGGGGATTCCTTAACCCCGTAGGAATTTATCGTTATATAAAGTTTTATATTGGCATGCTATGATTATTGTTGATGTTGGGGGATTGATGAATGCTGATGATGCATTTTGGTATGTATGTATATATATATATATATATATATATATATATATATATATATATATATATATATATATATATATATATATATATATATATATATATATATATATATATATATATATATATATATATATATATATATATATATATATATATATATATATATATATATATATATATATATATATATATATATATATATATATATATATATATATATATATATATATATATATATATATATATATATATATATATATATATATATATATATATATATATATATATATATATATATATATATATGGTGATGATAGTAACTGTAATGTTGATCCATTTTGTTGGATTGTTGATGTTACTGTAGTATTGATCCATTTTGTTGGATTGTTGATGTTACTGTAGTGTTGATAGTAACTAGGAATATAAAGCTGATGAGATTCTGTGTTGTTACCGTAGTGTTGGCAATGACCATGATTATAGCTTTGGGAAAGTTATGTGTTGTTTCCCTATAGTCTTGTTAACGACTATGGTTAGGACCTTGGTGAGATTCAGAGTGACTCTGAAGTGTCAGTAATGTACCATAATGTCGGTTCTAGAGTAGAAATTATAGGATAATTGGTAAGTATAATATCTATTGGCATGTTTGTGATTGTGGATTGATGTTGATGAATTGTTGATTTTGGTGTATAGGCTGAGGTGTTGGTTTAGGGAGGTTCTGAGTAACCTCATAGACTTTTGGTGAGATATCAGAATTGGTCTCGTGTGATCCTTCTAGCCTTGCTGTAGTGTGAAAATGATGAATATGGGATATAACTTGTGTACTTGGTGATAGTACGTGTTTCCCTTAATATTGTTGGTGAACAATTAGTTGATGTATATGTGTGTAGTGATCAGTAAGATCGTGTATTTCCCGAGCGGTGAGATGTGTTTATATTTGGTGTTAGAAAGTGAGACTACTCACTGTGTGATTGAATTATATGATGTTGGTGTATGTTATATCTATACATATGCATTGATGTATGATGATATGATCCGGAGGATCGTGTGCACTTAGTCTGCCAGAATGTAATAGTTATGCATTGGTGTCTTGCATATCATGGTGTTTTGGTGGGATGAATCATGTCTCAGGGGGAGCGTAAGTGATTCATCCGTACTCCTTTGTGGAGAATGGTGGGGGGATAGATCATGTCTCAGGAGGAGCGTAAGTGATCTATCCAGGTTCGATTGAATGAACCAATGAGTCGGTACCGCATGCATGGTGTTGTGTTGCATAATTGCATTATAATATGTTATATTGTAATTTGAATAGTAGGTTCGTTATATGGTATTGTTGGGGTGAATAATTGATGTGATGGTGTGTTTTACTGCCTTATTTACATGTATTACATTACCATTATATTTTTGATCATGATTTCTCACCCCTTTGTTGTTGTTGTGGTCTGTGCTTCTTCGGAAGTACAGATAATCCAGGTACTTAGCTAGCCTGGATTATGGTGTGACAGTCGAGTCTAGGATGCTCTGATACGTAGCACGGGACTTGGGCGTTTTTATTTACTTTATGAAGAACTTATATTTTATTTTCCTGTGAAACGTATCAAACCTTTATTGGATTTTATTATTTAATATTCCGCTGTATTGGAGAAAACCCTTTTTATAAGGAAACGTTGTTTTCATGTGATATCCCACTTGGGAAATTGGAACTCTGATTTTGTTTATTTATAATGTTTATTAAGTTAATTGATTTTGGGAAGTGGGGTGTTAGAATTGGTATCAGAGTAGGTCGGTCCGTCCGGCTAGTGTTGTTGAGTCGAGTTGAGTCTGTCCTTTATGATGTAGTTGAATATCTTTTAACCTGGTGTTGTTCTTTTTGAGAAGTATGGCAGGAAGGAACGATGCTGCATTGGCTGCTGCTATGCAAGCAATGGCGCAGGCGGTTGCTAATCAGAATCAAACTGCAGATGCCCAATTCAGGAGTTTGGCGCAGTTTCGAAGCAACAAGCCGCCGACGTTCGAAGGAGGAGTTTTGGATCCTGAAGCTGCTCAGAAGTGGCTGAAGGCAATTGAAAAGATCTTCAGAATGATGGAATGTACTGATGAGCAGAAGGTGAGGTTTGGTACTCACATGTTAGAAGGTGAGGCTGAAGCCTGGTGGGACAATGGTCGCCAAAGATTGGAAGCTGCTGGAACCGCCATTACTTGGGAGGTGGTTCGGAAAGGTTTTCTGGAGAAGTATTTCCCGGAAGATATCTGAAGCGCTAAGGAGATTGAATTCCTAGAGCTGAAACAGGGTAGTATGACTGTAGCAGAGTATGTTGTTAAGTTTGAGGAGCTGGTGCAGTATTGTCCCCAGTATAATGTGGAGGGGGCAATGACTTCTAAGTGCTTAAAGTTTGAGAATGGACTGCGTCCAGAGATTAAGTTGGGGATTGCTTGTCAGAAGATCAGGAGCTATCCTGAGCTGGTAAGCAGAAGCAGGATTTATGATAACGATAACCGAGCAAGGATTGCGCACTACAAAGCTGTTAATGACCGTAAGGGTAAGCAGAGGTTTAGTGGTACTCCTTATAGTGTTGCTGCTGATAAGGGAAAACGTAAAGCTGTTGTTGATAAGAAGCCTAGAGATGGGAGAGCATCTGCTGAAGGGAAATGTTTTCGGTGCGGTGGTATGGGACACCGTGCTAATGATTGTCCTAATGAAGCCAAGAAATGTTTTAAGTGCGGGAAACCAGGTCATGTGATAGCTGACTGCAGAGCAACTATGCCGACCTGTTATAACTGTGGTGAGAAGGGTCATATCAGTACACATTGTGAGAAGCCGAAGAAGCCTCAAACGTCTCCGGCTGGTGGAAAAGTGTTTGCCTTGGCAGGAACTCAAGTTTCCAGTGATGAGCGTGTTATCAGAGGTACTTGTATTATCAATAATATTCCTTTGATTGCTATTATTGATACGGGTGCAACGCACTCGTTTATTTCTGTAGATTGTGTGAAGAGGATAGGTTTGGTGTCGTCCACTCTAGAGAGACGGATGACTATTGAGACACCCTCTATAGGTTCAGTGACTACTTCTTTGGTATGCCTGAAGTGTCCGCTGACTATTTTCGGTAGAGAATTTGGAGTGGATCTGATTTGTCTACCACTTGGTAAGTTGGATGTTATTCTGGGTATGAACTGGTTAGAGTTCAACCGAGTCTACATCGACTGTTTTCGGAAGGAATTGTTGTTCTTGACCCCTGAAGAGGAAGCTTTAGCAAGTTCTTTGTCTAATAAAGAATTGAGGGCCTTGTTGGAAGATGAAACTAGAGTGTTTGCTTTATTTGCAACATTATCGGGGGATAGCAAAGTGTCAATAGAGGAAGTAGCCGTGGCGAATGAATTTCCGGAAGTGTTTCTTGACGAAATTACGGAATTGCCTCCGACGCGAGAAGTGGAATTTGGTATTGATCTTGTTCCTGGTACGAGGCCTATTTCTATGGCGCCGTACAGGATGTCTGTAGTGGAATTGGCTGGGTTGAAGTCTCAGATTGGAGAATTGTTGGATAGGAAGTTTATTAGGCCAAGTGTATCGCCGTGGGGAGCTCCAGTGTTATTGGTGAAGAAGAAGGATGGTAGTATGCGTTTGTGCATCGATTACCGTCAATTGAATAAAGTGACTATTAAGAATAAGTATCCTCTACCTAGGATTGATGACTTGATGGACCAGCTGGTGGGAGCTCGTGTATTTAGTAAGATCGACTTAAGATCGGGATATCATCAGATAAGAGTAAAAGAAGGTGATGTTCAGAAGACTGCCTTTAGGACTCGATATGGACATTACGAATATGCTGTAATGCCGTTTGGAGTGACTAATGCGCCGAGAGTATTTATGGAGTATATGAACAAAATTTTCCATTCTTATTTGGATCAGTTCATTGTAGTGTTTATTGATGATATATTAATTTATTCTAAATCTGATGAAGAGCATGCAGGACATCTGAGAATTGCCTTGCAAGTGTTGAAGGAAAATAAATTATTTGCTAAACTGTCAAAGTGTGACTTTTGGTTGAAGAAAGTAAGTTTCTCGGGGCATGTAATATCTGAAGATGGAATAGCGGTGGATCCGTCAAAAGTAAGTGCAATATTGCAGTGGGAACCGCCGAAGACAGCGATAGAGATTAGAAGCTTTTTGGGGTTAGCCGGTTATTACCGCAGGTTTATTGAAGGGTTCTCTAATTTGGCATTGCCATTAACTCAGTTGACGAGAAAGAACCAAGTTTTTGTATGGGATGCAGCTTGTGAAGAAAGTTTTGAAGAGTTGAAAAAGAGATTGACTACGGCACCGGTGTTAGTGTTACCGACTCCGAGTGAACCGTTTGTGGTGTACTGTGATGCGTCTAAGATGGGATTAGGCGGGGTTCTGATGCAGAATGGTAAAGTAGTAGCATATGCGTCGCGGAAATTGAGAGTGCATGAGCGAAATTATCCGACTCATGATCTTGAATTAGCTGCGGTTGTTTTTGTGTTGAAAATCTGGAGACATTATTTATATGGTTCAAGATTTGAAGTGTTTAGTGATCATAAGAGTCTGAGATAACTGTTTGATCAGAAAGAGCTGAATATGAGGCAGAGAAGATGGTTGGAATTTTTGAAGGATTATGACTTCAGTTTGAGTTATCATCCAGGAAAGGCCAATGTAGTGGCAGATGCTTTGAGTAGGAAAGCAATTCATATGGCAGCTCTGATGGTGAAAGAAATTGAGTTAATTGAACAATTTAGAGATTTGAGCATGGTTTGTGAGACTACTGCAGATAGTGTAATGTTGGGTATGTTGCAGGTAAATAATGACTTCTTGGATATGATTAGAGAAAATCAGAAGTTGGATGTGAAATTGGTAGATTTGATGCCTGGAGTAGGAAGTGACTCCAATAGTGACTTTAAATTGGATAGTACAGGTGTGTTGAGATTTAGAGGCAGGATTTGTGTACCAGATGATGAAGAATTGAAAAAGTCAATTTTGAGCAAAGGACATCGTAGTAGCCTGAGTATTCATGCGGGAGCTACGAAAATGTATCATGATTTGAAGAAATTATTTTGGTGGTCTGGTATGAAAAGAGACATAGCTTAATTTGTGTATGCCTGTTTGACATGTCAGAAGTCGAAGGTGGAACACCAGAGACCTTCTGGATTTATGCAACCATTAGAGATTCCGGTTTGGAAATGGGATTGCATTACTATGGATTTTGTGATAGGTTTGCCGAATACGGCGAGAGGTTTTGATGCTATATGGGTGATTGTGGATCGATTGACGAAGTCTGCATACTTTGTGCCGCTCAATATTAGTTTTCCGTTAACGAAGCTGGCGGATATTTACATTCGGGTAATTGTGAAGTTGCATGGTGTTCCGTCTAGTATTGTGTCGGATAGAGATCCGCGGTTTACTTCGGAATTTTGGAAGAGCTTGGAGGAAGCTTTGGGAACTAAGTTGAAATTGAGTTCAGCTTATCATCCGCAAACTGATGGTCAGTCGGAGAGGACTATTCAGTCGCTTGAAGATTTGTTGAGAGCTTGTGTGTTAGAAAAGGGTGGTGCGTGAGATACTCATTTACCATTGATTGAGTTCACGTGCAATAACAGTTACCATTCTAGTATCGGAATGGAACCGTTTGAAGCTTTGTATGGGAGGAGGTGTAGGACTCCTCTGTGTTGGTATGAAACTGGTGAAAATATGGTGCTTGGACCAGAAATTGTACAGCAGACTACTGAGACAATTCAAATGATTCGTGAGAAAATGAAAGTGTCTAAGAGTAGGCAGAAAAGTTATCATGATAATCGGAGGAAAGAGTTGGAATTCTGTGTAGGTGATCACGTATTCCTAAGAGTTAATCCGATGACTGGTGTGGGTCGTGCATTGAAGTCCAAGAAGCTGGATCCTAAGTTCATTGGACCTTATGAGATTTTGCAGAGAATTGGTGTTGTGGCTTATAGGGTGGCGTTGCCGCCTGAGTTGTCAAACTTACATAATGTGTTTCATGTGTCGCAATTGTGAAAGTATGTTTCTGATCCATCTCATGTGATTCAGAGAGATGATGTTCATATTCGGGAGAATCTTACTGTTGAGACGATGCCGTTGAGGATCGAGGACCGTAAGATGAAACAGCTCCGAGGGAAGGAAATACCTTTGGTGAAGGTAGCGTGGGGAGGTGCTGCAGGAGACAGTGTGACCTGGGAGTTGGAAAACAGGATGCGAGAAGCGTATCCGGAGCTATTTCCATCAGGTAATTTTCGAGGACGAAAATAATTAAAGTGGGGGAGAGTTGTAACACCCATTTTAATTATTTAGTCATTTTATTATTATTTTAAAAATTATACGTTGGTGTGTCCTTTGGTGGGGGTGTATTTGGTGATGTTTGGTGGGTGTCCCTAATGTGGGAGGACTATTGGTGGTATTTTGGTGTGAAATATAATAATATAAAAATAATAGTAACATTGGTGGGGGTGTTATTATTATTATTATTATTATATTTATTATATTTGTTAATATTATTAATATTATTATTATTTTGGTGAAATAATGATATTATTATTATTATTATTATTATATTTATTATATTTGTTAATATTATTAATATTATTATTTTGGTGAAATAATGATATTATTATTATTATTATATTTATTATATTTGTTAATATTATTAATATTATTATTATTTTGGTGAAATAATGATATTATTATTATTATTATTATTATTATTATATTTATTATATTTGTTAATATTATTAATATTATTATTATTATTTTGGTGAAATAATGATATTAGTATTATTATTATAATTATTATTATTATTAATAATGAGTATTATTATTATTATGATTATTATTATTATTATTAGTATTATAATATTATTAGTATTAATAATAATATTGTATTATTTTATTAAGTTATTTTATTAATTGGGATTAGATTTAATAAAGAAAATAGAATGTGAAGGGGTGGGGAGAGTGGTACGATACATTTTAGAAATTGAGAAAAAGGGAACGAAGAACGGAAGAGAAAAGGGGAAGGCCAAGAGACCAATTCTAGGAGGATTTCTATCGATTAACCAATTGATAAGGTAAGGGGGAGAAATTTGATTGGGAATGGTTTATACATGTATAGGGTAGAGGGGATTCCTTAACCCCGTAGGAATTTATCGTTATATAAAGTTTTATATTGGCATGCTATGATTATTGTTGATGTTGGGGGATTGATGAATGCTGATGATGCATTTTGGTGTATATATATATATATATATATATATATATATATATATATATATATATATATATATATATATATATATATATATATATATATATATATATATATATATATATATATATATATATATATATATATATATATATATATATATATATATATATATATATATATATATATATATATATATATATATATATGGTGATGATAGTAACTGTAATGTTGATCCATTTTGTTGGATTGTTGATGTTACTGTAGTTTTGATCCATTTTGTTGGATTGTTGATGTTACTGTAGTGTTGATAGTAACTAGGAATATAAAGCTAATGAGATTCTGTGTTGTTACCGTAGTGTTGGCAATGACCATGATTATAGCTTTGGGAAAGTTATGTGTTGTTTCCCTATAGTCTTGTTAACGACTATGGTTAGGACCTTGGTGAGATTCAGAGTGACTCTGAAGTGTCGGTAATGTACCATAATGTTAGTTCTAGAGTAGAAATTATAGGATAATTGGTAAGTATAATATCTATTGGCATGTTTGTGATTGTGGATTGATATTGATGAATTGTTGATTTTGGTGTATAGGCTAAGGTGTTGGTTTAGAGAGGTTCTGAGTAACCTCATAGACTTTTGGTGAGATGTCTGAATTGGTCTCGTGTGATCCTTCTAGCCTTGCTGTAGTGTGAAAATGATGAATATGGGATATAACTTGTGTACTTGGTGATAGTACGCGTTTCCCTTAATATTGTTGGTGAACAATTAGTTGATGTATATGTGTGTAGTGATCAGTATGATCGTGTATTTCCCGAGCGGTGAGATGTGTTTATATTTGGTGTTAGAAAGTGAGACTACTCACTGTGTGATTGAATTATATGATGTTGGTGTATGTTATATCTATACATATGCATTGATGTATGATGATATGATCAGGAGGATCGTGTGCACTTAGTGTGCCAGAATGTA
Source organism: Lathyrus sativus (assembly GCA_963859935.3). NCBI lineage: Eukaryota > Viridiplantae > Streptophyta > Magnoliopsida > Fabales > Fabaceae > Lathyrus > Lathyrus sativus. The sequence continues at coordinate 135,978,049 of OZ012736.1, read as the reverse complement.
ATAGTTATGCATTGGTGTCTTACATATCATGGTGTTTTGGTGGGATGAATCATGTCTCAGGAGGAGCGTAAGTGATTCATCCATACTCCTTTGTGGAGAATGGTGGGGGGATAGATCATGTCTCAGGAGGAGCGTAAGTGATCTATCCAGGTTCGGTTGAATGAACCAATGAGTCGGTACTGCATGCATGGTGTTGTGTTGCATAATTGCATTATAATATGTTATATTGTAATTTGAACAGTAGGTTCGTTATATGGTATTGTTGGGGTGAATAATTGATGTGATGGTGTGTTTTACTGCCTTATTTACATTTATTACATTACCATTATATTTTTGATCATAATTTCTCACCCCTTTGTTGTTGTTGTGGTCTGTGCTTCTTCGGAAGTACAGATAATCCAGGTACTTAGCTAGCTTGGATTATGGTGTGACAGTCGAGTCTAGGATGCTCTGATACGTAGCACGGGACTTGGGCGTTTTTATTTACTTTATGAAGAACTTATATTTTATTTTCCTGTGAAACGTATCAAACCTTTATTGGATTTTATTATTTAATATTCCGCTGTATTGGAGAAAACCCTTTTTATAAGGAAACGTTGTTTTCATGTGATATCCCACTTGGGAAATTGGAACTCTGATTTTGTTTATTTATAATGTTTATTAAGTTAATTGATTTTGGGAAGTGGGGTGTTACATCATTCCCTTCCATTGCTCTGACTTATCTGCCTATAGTTTCCATACTTTCTTTCAACTTATCATGTCTTCCACTCTCTTCTTCATACCCATCAAGACCTTCATACATTTGTGGAGGATTATGGAAAATAGGGCGCGCTTGAGTCTGAACAGAAGGCTGGGTGTAAGTAGGAATAGCTTGAGGAAGCTCTGCCCCTAGGGGAACTGCTTGCTGGTTGACTGTAGGTGGAGGTACAAAGCCAGGTGGTAATCCGTATGGTGGAACATTTGCAACAGTGACTGCCGTTGGGATCGACTCCACAGCTATGTTAGTGATTTCCGAAACAACAGTGGCTTGAGTGTCCAAATTTGCACGAATGACCTGTAGGGCTTCCATGATCTGCCCCATGCCTCCTCATAGCTCTCTGAGTTCATTATTAATCTTGTCCACCTCCAAATTCTGTCCTTCCATTCTTAGGCGAGCTTGGGCTCGGGTATTGTATCGGTGTTGAGGATTCAGTGTGATTCTCTCTGGAGACAAGACAGCAAGATGAGACACAACACAAGAATATGCACATGCAATGCTTATGAATGCAAAAATGCAATGCAAAATTAATCATTCAAGGAATCCAAAGAAATATTTGCAAACATTATAACAATGGGGAAATAAAGCAAATTCAAAGTCTTCATAGATTAATAACTGAGAGTTTTACAACAACGATTCTGAAACTGAAATATAAGTCTTCAATACAGATACATGATGAAATGAAACGGAAAACAAAAGGATCTTAGATCTTCTGGTTGGAAGGCCCTTCATCTTCTGGGTGACTCTTCTTCCCACCTTAACGGATCAACTCTTGAAGTTCTTCCTTCTCTTGCATAACCTTGAAATACTTATCCCTCCAAGCCTTTCCTTCTTTTTCAACTTTTGCCAAAGCAGATTTCAATTCTTCCACCAGAGTGAGTTGGGTTGTGTCTGGCTCAAAGCGAGTATAGAATATCTTCAATGTTGCTTCTTTTACCCATGATAAGTAAGATTCTGAAACAGTAGTGTCGTGGTAACCTAGGGAAGTTACTCCTCTTGTGTGGACATGACGCCAAGCATACACAATTCGAGCTTTGTAAGCGCGATCCTTCCTCTCTTTAATGTAGAAGCTTCTCAAAAGATCTGGGTCTGGTTCATTCTCCATCGGGTGCCCCAACTGGTGACGAGTTAAAATAGGATTATAGCTGATGCAACCATTAACGCTGATGAGCGGTACATTTGGGGAATCCCCACAGCTTTGGATCATGGAAATCCCCCCATACATAGGGTCATACCACTTAATATCTCAGTGTTTGAGTAACAACAACTTTTCTGTGCATGAGAGCCCATTTTGCTTATCCCAGAGGGCTGGAATTCTTGGCAAGTGCGAAATAAACCACTTGTGCAAGAGAACAGTGCAACACTCAATCTGACCAACTCCATAACAGTTCCTTCGGTGGATGGAAAAGTACACATCAGCCAACAAGGTAGGTACATGATTCTTGATTAAAAAAAGGTTGATTGCATTTGCGTCTATAAAATCATTAGCAGTCGGGAACAGGAACAGTCCGTAGATTAGTAAAACCAGGATGGCCTCAAATGCTTCAGAATTTTTCGACAAGGCATAACTTTGAGCTTTTTCATACAGGAACATAGCTAGAAATCCATACAACCCTCCTTTAGCAATCATATGAGATCGTACTTCGTCCGCCTCCAAATATGCGGCCTCTGCAACTGCTCTTTCATTAGGAGTCCCCTTTCTTCCAGAAAATGGTCTAGGAGTGACGCCTACTCCCATCAGGGCAGAATATTCTTCCAAGGTTGGCAGCAACTGATAATCTGGAAATGTGAAACAGTGATAGGTTGAATCATAGAACTGCACGAGTGCAGACAACATCTCTTCATATACTTGAATTTCTAGCAAAGACAGCATATTCCCATACTTCTCTCTGAATGCCTCGAGGTCTTCTACTAAACTTCCCAGTTTCTTCAAGTTCTCCAATTTTGGGCTTCGGAACACAATCTATGTTTTCTTTCCAGAATCCATCCTATAATATCTGCAAAACAATCTTTAGTTCCTTGAATGATTAATTAATGAGAATGCAAATGCAAAGGTTTTATGGAACTCAGATTTTTTAAACATCAAAACATTATTTCATTGATTTTCAAGTTTTGGATTACAAAATAGTACATCTTACAAAAATTCCTAAACATAGAGCTAAAGATATTCTAACAAAAGTCCTTTCTTGCTTTGATCTTCTTGAGTTCTTCTTCTATCTGCTTCTTCTCAAGAATGAGCTTGTCCACCATTAACTTCCATGGAGTTGACTGATGGCTGGAATAAAATAAATCTTCCTGCGCCTTCCTCTTCTTACAAGCAATCATTTCTTCATCCTTCAACTAAAGTTGTCTACGGAGTTCATTATTTTCTTCTACAGCCACTTGGTACTTGTATTTCCAGGCTACTTTAGTTTGTTGTGATTTTCTCAAAGCAATCTTCAACTTCTCCTCTTCAGACATAAAGATTAATGGGGGTTCCTCTTTTAAAACCATGGGTTCCTACTGAGGATAAGGCATCTTCAGCTGAACAGCTCTCTTTCGGACCCATTGGAGATAAGGCTCGAGAGAGATGCAATTAGGTTTCCCTAAGTCTTCCTTTCCTTTCTTATGTACATGACTCCAAGCTTTGAGAACCTCTTTTCTTAATTCTGATTCTCCCTTAAAGAAAATATTCTCCACATGAGCGCTATTGGGTTTGTCCTTCAAAGGATATCCAAGCTGTCGGCGAGTGAGAACAGGGTTGTAACTGATTCCTCCATTTGTACCAAGAAGAGGTACGTTACCAAAACTTCCACAACTGTCAATGATCTTTATCCCATCGTAATTACGGTTGTACCAATCAATATCAGAGTGAGTAAGAGCCATAACCTTCTGAGACCACCATCCTTCCTTCCAAAAAGCATGAGCCTTAGGTAAGTGAGAAATAAACCACTTGTATAGTAAAGGACACAACAGGTAACCATTCCTCCTTTATGAAGATTCCTCAGATGAACAGAATGATAGGCGTCAGCTAGTAAAGTCGGCACATGGTTTCTCTTCAAGAAAATCTTAATGGCATTGAGATCCACAAAATTATCAAAACTTGGAAACAAGAAGATCCCATAAATGAGCAAGGCAAGGATAGCCTCGAATGCATCCATACTTAAATGATCAGCATAGTATTGGGCTTTCCAAACCAAGAACTTTGCAGTCAATCCAAAGACTCCTTCTTTAGTAGCCATATTTGTCTGAATATCCACCAATCCCAAACGTGTAGCAATTTCTTCCTCCTTAGGGTCCTTCTCCATGATTGGGAAAGGAGACTCATCAAGAATGGGTAATCCAACCAAGCAAGAATATTCCTCAAGTGTAGGTACCAGCTGATAATCAGAAAAAGTGAAACAATGGTAGAGCAAATCATAAAACTGGAGAAGTGTGGAGAGAAGTCCCAGATCCATCTTCTTCTTTACCCTCAACAATGACAATAAGTTCCCATACCTGCTTTTGAATCCTTCTAGATCTGTTATCAAAGTGCTCAACCTCTCTATGTCATCCAAGTTAGGACTTTTGTAAGTGTACTTCATAGTTTTCTTTTTTCCACTATCCATGATGATCCTAATGTTTACAAACAAAAAGCTTGAGTTCCATGAAACTTTATGATGTGATGTTCATGAATGCATGAATACACAAACACAGGTAAGCACAAATTCACATATACACATGGGTAAACAGATAAAGGTTTTAGGTTTGGAGAACATGAGCATGGAGCAAGGGTCTACCCATCCCAAAAGTATGTACTAAGGCTTTCAAAACTGTAGAACAAGGTTCTAAAAAAAGGTCCCCAGAGTCCTCGACCCATCTTTCGGATATTATCAATTTCCCAAATACTTGGTGGTCGATAATATTCTCAAGAGAGTCTCGTCCAAGTGTAGTATCACGTATCAACTATTTCGGAATTACTCCCTTATAGTCATCGCACTACATCCTAATAAAGCCAAAGTGGGGGAAAGGTAATCTAAAGATCCTCAGTATCACGGGCTCCCATGTAGAAAGTATCATTGTTTTCACGAATACTCGATCAACAATACTAACTCTCAGAAGGGCCTCTACTGAGCGGTGGTTTTCTCAAGTCAGCTTGGTCGGGAATCAACTCCCTATAAGCCTCCTTGAATATACCTCCATCCTATCATAAGTACGCTCAAACACGGGTATAGTGTTGTCTTACCACTCAAGATTCCCAAGATCCAACAGAGCACAAATATACATATTTACAAGTTTTCACAAATATAGCAAGTAATCAAACAAGATAGGCTAAACCCTCAAAGCAACTTTCCCCAGTGAAGTCGCCATTTCTGTTGCGGTGAAAATTGGATATCAAGCTATTATATTAACTTGAATCTTAATTCTTTTACAACCGAACTTTATTTTATCCAAAGGAAAGGTTTAAAGAAAGAAAAACCCTTTTCGCGATGTAACGACAACGCTAAGAGATTCGGGGATCGGGGGTTGGTTATACCTAGGGAAGGTGTTAGCACCCTAAGCATCTGTAGTACTCCACAGGAACCTTTTGTTTGATTGCTTACATAGTTTTTGAAATATGCTATGGTTTGGGAAGAAGGTGTAGGTTAAAACCTAAAGATATATACACTAAGTTTGCTCGCAAAGATATCGCATCTTCTGCCTACATATCCTAACTAGGATAGAATCAGAGCAATCGTAGTTCACCTCACAAGGGATAAAGAACACTTGATGATGATCAAGATTCAAGGGGGAACAAACATGACAATGTTTGTGTGGAGTTTGACAAAAACTCCCTAATCTACATTATAACACTCAAAAGGGGAAATAAGAAATCATGACGATGATTCTTACATAGAGTTGACAAACTCTTACCCTAGGGTTCTAGTTGAAGAACACTCCTAGTACTGGTGGGTCTTTTAGACTTAAAGTAAAGTCTAATGGCTTTTAAACTAAAGTTATGGTGACTTAACCAAGTCAAAAGAAAGGGGGCATGAGCTATCCATGACATGAGGGTCAATGGAAAGACTTTTCCTTTGGAAAGAGAAAAGGGAGGCAACTTAGAGGAGAGCTAACAAGCCTCATCACTTGGGGAAAGAAAATATTAATCAAAGTAACAACATGATGAAGATAAAAGCATGGTGACATCCATCAAATGAACATGTTAAAGATAAACACAAGATATGCATTGATGACAATCAAAGCAGATGATCAAGCAGGAAATGTGACGACAGATCGAGCTTAAGTACATTCCTCAGAGGGGACAAAATAAACATGGTAACAACCACAAATAAAATCCTATCATGTTGACTAACATTAAGGAAAAGAGGGCAAGCAATTATCATGACATTCACAAGTATAACAAGAGAGAAATTCATCTGCACACACGAAAACGATTACAAAATGAACTTAACTTGCAAGTGGTTAAAAGGGATAAAAAATTGGGCAAACATGGAATTTTAGAATATTACATAAAAATAGACACAAAAACAAACACAATTCAAAAAGAATGGATGCAAAATGATTAAAAATGAGGGAGATATGATTTTTTGAAGTTTGGGTAAAAAATGGTAAAAAATGACAAAAGGGTTGCCCTCCTCAGGGGTCGAACCCAGGTTCAGCTGGTACAAGGCGCTTAGGTGACAAGGTGATTACCACTAGGGTGTCTATACATCCGTTTGTAAATGCCACCCCATTAAAATATATGGGAAACATTCAACAAAGGTTGGGCACAAAACATGAAGCAACAAACCCTTTTGCATTTTCATCATAACTTCTTCAAATCTTAATGGATTTTCACAAAATTTTAGTGCAAATTGAGTATTTTCAAACAAGGAACAAGATGGAATTTTTATATTTTTGAAATTCCTCCTCCATTTGAAAACCCGATAGCACTTTCTTTGTGATGCTTGGGAAAGAATTTTGAGATATAACTCATACTCCAGCCAATTTTAAACCAATACAAACATATACACATGTTACAAATATGCTGTTGAGTGATTTTAAACACCTAGATTGAGTTCACAGCAAACTATAATGAAAATAGCCTGTCATGTTGCAACTTGGTGTTTGAGATGCATGATAATATGAAGTTCTGATTCTAGGCACATACAAGTCAAATAAATTATGTGTACATATCAAAAATATGTTGATGACTGCATTTACACAGAAAAACTGATCATGATATGACTGTGGTGAAAAATGGTATACAAGTTGCAATTTGTAATGAATGGAATGCAAGTTGATGTCCAGTTTTGGTTCCAAACATTTTCAGGTCAATTGAAACATACACACACCTCATAAAAATGCTAATGAATGATTTCCAACACAAATTCAGGTTAAAAACAAACAGTTGTGAAAAAATGTGTTCAAGTTGCAAATTGTTGTGAATATGAGGCATGATGATGTCCAATTCAAGTTCTAGGCATATTTTGATCAAGGTAAGCATACATACACATCACATACATACTATTAAATGAATTTAAACACAAAGAAGGGCTAGAACCAGACTGTCATGAGAAATGATATTCAAATTGCAAAAATAACAAGTTTTGATGCATGAAGGATGCTCAGTTCAATTCTATGCATACTCAAATCCAATAAGCCACATACACACATTGTAAACATGATGATGGATGATTTTGAACACAAAGATTGAGCCTAAACAGACTGTGATAAAGAATGAGTTTTAAGTTGCAAATTGATGTTTTGATGAAATGCAAGACGGTGTCCAGTTTCAATTCCAAGCTTTTTTAGATCAAACAAGTCATATACACACACTATATACATGTCATTAAGTGAACTTAGGCCACAATTTTGATGCAAAGCAATCTGGTGTGAAAAGTGGTGCTCAAGCTGTCAATCTTGTGTTTGTGAGGTGTAGGAAGACATCCAATTTCAGTTCTAAGCATTTTCAAACCCTTTCAAACATCCATACACCTTACATATATGTTATTGAGTGAACTTAAACAAGGGTTGAGGCTAAAACAGGCTGTCACAAATAATGAAGGTTGAGTTGCAAGTTTTGGCATTTTGATGCAATATGAAAAAGTGCAGTTCAGCATTTTAAGCAAAATTTGATCAAGTTAACCTCACACACACATTGAATACATGATGTTGGATGAATTTGAACACATTAAACAACTCCTGGCCTGAGATCACAACTGGTATGTTCATGACACAATTTATGCAAGACAAAGCATTTTATGAATGAACAAGCAAACCAAATGGAAACAGCTCAAACCAAACATACATACTCACCATAATAATGATTTTAAATGTGATTCAGCCCAACAAACAGATGTAATGCAGTCATAACATGATTTGGCCTATGATATGTTCATGACACATTTTCACATAATAAACTCAACATACCAAAACATGAGATTATGATGTAAAGCAAGGAATGGACTATCTACATACCTCTTGTAGGCTATGTTGAGCAGTTTAGATCACCAAGAAACCCAGAGGAACTTCAAATGCACCTAGTTTTGGAGTTTTCTTCTTCTTGAAGCAACAATGCAAACCTTGTGACAATTTGAGAAATAAGCCTCACCAATGATCCTCAATGCTTTGGACAGTTGAGATAGGATATATGTGAGGTGTTTGAGTGATTAGAACATCAAGAAAATGTCTAGAACAAGTTTTGACTGATTTTGTGCATTGTGGTCAAAGTAACTTGGTATGGAAGTTGACTTTTTGGAGAATGAGGTTTTTGAGTGGTTCAATGGTTGGGACACCTTCTATATCATATTTATGGGTTGTGGGGATGATGTTTGGTGAGTTTGAGTGTGGAGAAATGGTTTGGGCAGCTGGACTGTCAAGACAGATTTTTCATGGTTTTGGTGGATTTTGAGATTTTTGTGAAAATGAATCAAAGAGTGGAAAAGTGAGAGCTTTGTGTTTCTCTGGTTTTTGTGAGATCTCTGATGATTTGGATGATGTGGGGAATGCCTCTATTTATAGGCAAATGGGGGTAGTGGGCAGATTTGGGAGATTTCCTTCTTAGGAGGGAAAAGTTGCTTTTTGGATCCAACCTCCCAAAGGAGGTTTTCTTGGCCTTGAGATAAGCTTGAAGTCAAGTATCATGATGATTTTAGTGTGTCTAAATTCAGGCTAGAGAGTGTAGGTTGATGGCTATTTGCAGAACTTACTTTCCACCTCTTGCTTGTTTATAATTTTTTAATGCGTTGCATTTGCAACTTGCAAGCCCACTTGTTAACTTGCCAAATTCAATTCTTCTGCATAAATTTCATATTTCCACACCTAAAAACATTATCATATCATAAATAATAAGATTCAAAGGCTGAGATTAGTCCAATTGATGAAAGAATGGATATTTGAAAGTTTGTCAATGTGAGACTCAAGTATGAGAACACCATCTTGCCATATCCATAATTCTCAACTCACAAAGGCTATTGAGATGTTCTAGTACTTTTTAGAAAGCCCTAAAATAGCTCTAAAACATTCATGTTTTCATGAGTTTCAAATTCTCAAAGGAACTTGGCCAAAAAGTCTCTCAAAGTTGCTAAAAAATGGGCTTAAAAGTGAAATTTCTCTAAGTCTTTTTCCCTTCTTGAAATGAATTTGATCATAACTCCAAATCTATGCATTTTCTGATCATGGACCACTTAGGGACTTTTGTAGGACTTGTTAAGAGCTTTCCAATGAGCTTTGAACCAACTAAATTGGATGTGTGGTTAAGGAGTTATGGCTTAGCCCCTTTCAAAACCCTAATTTCCTGATTTTTCGATTACTTCGTCATCCTTGATCCAATGGTCATGAAAATTGATAGGCAAGTGCAAAATGACATAAGTAACATTTTTGATTCAAACTTTGAAGTCCAACTCCTTAAATTTGAAGAGTTGACTTTTCGGTCAACCGTACGATCGATCGGTGACTACCGAGTCGTCTGTTGACACTCTGGACCTCCTGAGACTTTGACACTTCTTGAATGAACTTTATTAAGCTATATGAACTTCATGGATCATGATCCAACCATTAAAACACCTTCCACCACCAAATTCAAACTACAGTTGACTTTTACTAGTCAAAAACCCTAATCGGGTGCCCTGAAATGCATTGTTCTTGATTCTGGGGTAACAACCTCAAATTGGATTTTCAGTTAACCTCATATAACATCCTTGATCTTGTTTCATGACTGAATTAGCCTAAAACTTTGATTGATCACAAACCCTGAAGCTTCGATTTGACTGTACAAAACCCTGATTCATCTCTAACTTGACAAAGACAAACTTGCACTGGGTTAGGGTTAGATAATTTATGAGTATGCTCCTAAAATGATAATGAGAATCTAAGGGGTCAAAATTTGGGGTGCAACAGCGGGAAATAAAATGCGATAAATAAACACAACCCAATAGGTAAACACGCAAGCGCTAGGATTGACTCGCACAAGGAACGTTGGGTCCCTAGCAGAGTCGCCAGCTGTCGCTACCGCGAAAATAAGGTGCCGGTAAAACAGAAGAGTCGCCACCTTTCGTTATTTATCCCTCAGAACGGGAAAGGAAACGATCGGAAAAAACCTGACGAAAAGGTATAAGACAAGGTCATCGCAACCATGTCTGAGTTCGGGAGTCGGTTACGCAAGGGGAAAGTATTAGCACCCCTCACATCCATCATACTCGATGGGATCCATGCTTGTTGTGTTTATCTGACGGGTTTATTTACTATCTACCTATCAAGTCTGGTCTGAAAAGAAAAGAAAAATGACTCGGCAAAGCGTCGCACTTTATGCCTACGTATTCCCATCAGAGAATGAGAAATCAGAGTCAACGTAGTTCGACTAACTACGGGATACGGGGAAGGTGGCTCGCCAATACGTTAGTATTGTGCCTACGTACTTGTCGCTACTGCAAAAATCGACGCCGGTTGAACAGAAGAGTTGCCACCGTGCGTTATTTATCCCAACGAAGGGAAAGGAAACACTCGAAGTAAACCTAACGCACAGACGGGAAAGGAATGGTCATTGCAACCAAATCCTGGATTTGGGAGTCGGTTACGCAAGGGGGAAGGTATTAGCACCCCTCACGTCCGTCGTACTCGACGGGATCCACGCTTGTTTTCTTGTACGGATCGTTATTCTATCTACTCTAAAGGTCTGGGGTTAGAAAGAAAAGAAAATGACTCGGCAAAGTATCGCACTTTATGCCTACGTATTCCCGTCTGGAACGAGAAATCAGAGTCAACGTAGTTCGCCTACCTACGGGAAAGGAGGGGAAGGTTGCTCCCTAGGATACGACATCCTATGCCTACATACTTTCATACAGCATGAAAGATCAGAGCAAACGTAGTTCGGGCTACGTACGACACCAGTCTGTCTTGATTGTTTTTATCCTTCTGAAAAAGGTTTTCTCCTGATTAACCGTCCAAGCGGACAAAAATGACGTTTTGATTGGTTTCCAGTCTTTTACGCAAGAACTGTCTTTTATTGATGATTGACCTCTTATTGTATTTTTGATCATTTCAAGATGAGAAGAGAACGACACTCTAAAATCCTATGGTTGAAAAAATGGGAAGCAAAACTACCCTAATGTTGTCATGCATGGGTTAACACCTAATGTCTGTCATATTTCCCTCTTGCACAGAGAGAAACAGAGATCCTAGGGGATAAACAGAAAAGAAACAGCATATATACAGTAAACAGTAAAATGTATGAGATGCAGCAATACAAGCAAGGCAAGGGAGTCTCACTCAACCTCGAACCTGGGAAAACAATAGGCAAAGTGAAACAGCTTCACTTCAAACCTAAGGGGCAAGCTGAACAAGCCAACAAACAATACAGAAAAGGAAATAAGATCCAACACCAGCTCTGACAGCAACACCAGCTCCTACAGTAAGCAGTTCAAACAGCACCAGCTCTGACAGCTACAGTTGATTGACAGTAAACAGTTGAAAGTAACAACTTCAAGCAAGATCCCATCTTCACCCTTCAATGATCCCCAAGCTTTAGATAAGCTCCTTTCTTCAAAAGTATCCCAGCTCTGGCAAGCAATGAACCCCAACAAGTAAACAACTTCAAAAAGCAGCAGAACCCTAACTCCAACAGATAACCAGCTTTGACAGGCACAAGCTTCATCTTCATCAATCTTCAATGCACTTCTTATCTTCAATGGACTTCCAATCTTCAATGCAGACACTCCAGAAGAGAATCACTTAACAGATCAAGTTGAAATGCTAAATAGCTTATTGACAACCAAAGGAAGCCTATAAGTGTTTAACATTATAAGAGAAAGGTTCCCTCAAAGTTCTACTTCCAAAATAAGCCACTTATCCCTCCAAAGGAGGAATATGGATATCTTAGAAGGACTTTTTGTCATAGGGAGGAATAGAAGCACCAGATGCTTTCTATGTTTGTGAGAAGAAATCATTCTAATCTAAAGCTCTCCCTATTTTCCCTATCTCCTAAGTCTCCAAAAAAAAACCATCTGCCAGGACAAGAATCTTCATGCATCAAGCTCTATCCCATGTCTTCAACCATCATCCAAGGTATTCATTAGCTCCAACAAGCAAAACTCAAGCCCAACATCCAATAGAAATGCCCCAAACCCAACAAACAGAGCAACATCCCAAGTGGGAAACACACCAATATCAACCAAATTGCAAAAATAAATTAAAAATAGTAAAACTCACTATAAAATCCTAATTAAATTTCTAAGGGAGCTTAACTATATACCCTATACCCCATATAAACCCCAAGACCTAAATTAATTTTAATACCCCAAAACTATGCCCTAAACTGCACCTAATTGTTGTGAAACCCTAATTCTGATACCTCTCATATCTACCTCTCAAATTAACCTAAATTTTTGTCACAAAAATATGAAAAAATTATTAAGGGTACATGCTTCCCTAATCTAATCAACCTCACAAGAATCAAACAAAAATTATGCACCAATCTCTCATACTAAATTCAGAAAAATTAAGTACTAAACAAATGCAAAATAAAAGCAATAATATTGTAAAATATGCCAAAAATACAAAAATGTATGAAATTAAAATTTTTATTATTTCACAATTTTCTAGAGGTCCTAAGGAAACTAGGGGAAAAATTTCCATCCTAAAATGATCATTTTTCAATTTATTGTGAATTATTTACTAAACTATATGCAAACATGAAATAAAATGAAAATCAATTAAAAAGGAAACATCATAATTTCTAAAAAAACCCTAATCAAACTTCTAATTAAACCTAATTAAAAAAACACAATTAACTCTAATTAACCTATTAAAACAGAAAAAAAATTATTTAATATCTAAAAAAAACTATCTAAGTCCTATATTAAATCTATAAAATCCATTAAAAATTCTATTAAAATCTAGAAAAAATAATAAACCTATTAAATTCTATATCAAAAAAATCTTATCACTATTTATTAAAACTAAGATCTCACATTATTATACCCTCCCTTTTTTTTAACTATATCACAAAACTATTAAAAAAATCTAAAAGGATTATTTAAAATCTATATTAAACTATTCTATTTAGTGATAAAAAAAACTAATATCTAAAATGCTAAAAATCCATTAAAACTATTAAAAAAAGAGAATATCTATTTAAAAAATCTAAAAAAATCTATTTACTTCTATTAAAAAAAATGGACCTACTTAATATCTAAAAAAATCAAGTAAATCTATTAAAAAAAACTATTAAATGCATTAAAAATCTAGAAAATAAAAGAGAAAATCCTAAAAATGCCAGAAAGCCGATTAAATCGATTAGAGAACAATTGTGCAACCATAGCGAAATCCGGGCACCGAGATGACCTAAAAACACAGGGAACAAGCACCAATTCTCAAAATACACTTATTCAAACCGGCCTAAACTGCCTGAAACACCAGGGGCTGCAATCCCGATAAAATCAATCTGACTGAGAAAAATCCAATGCATGCAGTATGCGAATGCGAATGCAAAATGCGTCGAAACATAAACCAGACTTGGGAACCGGTTGGTCAAATTTTGGGGTGCAACAGTACTCTCAACAGATATGAGAGATCAGAGCTTACGTAGTTCGGGATACTACGGGTTACGGGGATTCAGATTCATCTATTTTTTCGAGTAGGGTTAACAGACAGCTCCAGCAGTTTGGTGTATGCAGCTTGCTCGTCAGAGACTCGTGCGTTACCGTTTGCGGTAGAACTGGGAGTTAACGACACGCTTTTCTTCAGAAAAACTTTCCTTTGAATTATGGGCCCACGGGGCAAAAAGGTTTGAAGTTTGTTTTCTGTCTTTTACGGAAGAACTGTTTTTTATGGTTGTCTGTAGTTTGTACATCACTAGAGACTATGCCTTAGGAGCGAATGTGTCGTATAGCGTCCAAAGGACATATACTAAACATCCTAGATGATTGAGAGGAGACCGCTCAATTATCATTTCCCAAGTAGCTTAAGGCTCGTAACGCGCTTATACTAACTTGCCTTTATTACGTTTTTTTACTATTGTTTCGAGATGAGAAGAGAACGACTCTACGGGGAGACTGTCAAGTCCTAATGTTGTCATGCCAAGGATTCATCCTATGGTGGAGGTTTGAAATAGGGAACTCCTAGATGTTATCATGCATAGGTTTTAACCTAAAGTTCTAATCATCACTTCCTTATCAAAGGAAGTGAGATTCCTAGGGATCATGTCAATGGTATACAGAAACAGATAAAGCATCAGCTTAAACATCAGTAAACAGATAAATAGATAAACAGTAAAGATGCACATGCAATGCAGCAATACAAGCAGAGGGAGACTCATTCAACCTCTTAGCAATCAAGCAAAGAAAAACAGTCAAAACAGACAAGCAGAGGGAGCTCACTCAACCTCTCAATGCAAATACGTCAATTAGAAAAAGAAAAACAACACACAAGCAAGGGGAGGATCACCTCAACCCTTAAGGCAAACAAGCAGAGGGAGACTCACTCAACCTCTTAATGCAGTCATGCACCTATGCTTAAACTATCCTAAACATGCACTATCCTAATGCAACACACCACTCAATCATAAATGAGGAAAAGGACTCATGGCAAATAAGGAAATCATTCCACAAGTAGTCACACAAGGCTTCTATCCTAAGGAAAGAAATTGGGTGTTGGGAGGCAAAGGTAAGTTCCACAGGAACTTATCCCAGCACTCAACCAACTAACAGAGATTTGGGGGAATCCTAAAGGTTTGGCTCCTTCAAGAGATGTGCAACATTCCCCCCACAGGAGGGACTATGCTACCCCAAGAAGGTTCCTAAAAAGAAAGGAATAAGAGAATATTAGGAGAATGGAGATGAGAAGCAAGGTAAGTTCCATAGGAACTTACCACAGACACTCAACCAACTCCACTTCCTTAGAGAGAGCTTTCATAGCCTCAACCCCTTTATGATAATGCAATGTATTCCTCCATAGGAGGAAACATGCTCACAAGGAGGATTCCAATCAAGCAAGGAAAATTGGGAAGGGAAGCTACCCCTATAGGAAGAATCATCCACATACTTGATCTTCTAAAGAACCTCAAATGCTACCTTCTAAGGATCAGCTTATTAATTAATTAATGAAATGGACCAGGGGGTAACTAGTAACGTTTTCATGTATTAATTTGGTCTGGGCCTGCGAATGGGGGTGGGAATAGCAATCAGGTGTTAAGCCCATTTCACAGAATTAATGAAACAGTGTGTTGAAGGGAGGGGCGAGGTGGCACGCTGATGTTCGTTGGATATGCGTACAAAGTCAAGGGGTTAAGGCGTATCAATGGCTCCTGTTCATCGTTCCAATTAAACCCAGATGGGAGGGAAAATGAACCACGGCGGCTCTGGTGGCGAAGCCACCTTCTTCTTCGGCGAAGGGGTGAACTTACAGGTCATCAAACCTCACTAAAATCTACATGGTTCTCTTAGTTTTTCCACAAGGATTTCAAATATGCTAACCAAATTCACTAATTCTCCACACACAGTCAGATTCGAAGACAAACAGAAAACGGTGTCATCCAAGAATCGACCTAAATTGTGCCAAATTCTACCCTAAAATCATCTAGGGTTCAAGGTGATACTAACCATATGTCACTATGGTGTTAAATGCGCATAATTTAAGAGGAATATTGAAGAGTAGGAACCTGATTCAGAGCTTCGAATATGGTGACTTTCAGGGCTCTACTTGCTTCCAAAAGATGCAGAATCTTCCACTGAACGATGATGAAGAGTTCTTGAGGTTCAATTTCTTCTGAAACTCCTTCAATATCCAAACTCGAAAATCCAACTTCAAGCTTCTTCCACAAACTGCTCTAACTGATTCTCAACAGAAAATGACACTAGAAGCTTCTGAAAATGATCCAAAATCTATTTATAATCTGTTTTGATCCATTGGGGGCCCATTCATGGCCCAATTTATGATTTCCAACTTTCAATTTTTTCTCAAAAATCCAATTATCGCAGCCACGAATTTGCTTTGTTCTTGCTCTCAATCCACTTCAGTTCACTTGCATTGAGTGTGTAGAGTGTAATTGGATGAGTTCCCTCATTTGATTTTAACCAAAGATGGATGTTTGAAGTGTTACTTCATCATGAAGCAATCCACCAAAATGCCATGAAATGAGTATCAACTCAAAAATGTAATAAGGCCAAAATGTTTAGAATATCATTTCCAATCAAAATGAGTACCAATTTGGTTTGAAATCATTCAAGTACCAATTGTTTTGAATTTTTCCCTTTTAATTCATTAAAATGGCCTTTTTGAGAAATTCCTTCAACCAATGCTTGCTCTAATCCATATCAATGGACTATTGATACTTGGTTGGACTAAAAACATCATTTTGAGAAACTTTCAAGTTGAACAAAACTCCATTTGAAGCTTGCAAGATAGTGAAATTGGACCCATAATTCAAAATGACCTGTAATTCCAAATACCCAAAATACCCTTGACTTGTCAAAGCCATAACTTGAGTTCTATAAATCCAATCATGGACTTCTAGTACTCTTTAAAAAGCTAAGAGAATACGGAACATCATTCATGTTGACCAAAAGTTCATAGGAATCATCCTTCTAGGGAAAAAGTGTCATGCAAGTTGGGTAACTTTCAAGCTCCAAATTCACATGCCTCAGATGACTTGTAACTTGTCTGGCTCATAACTTGAGTTCTATAAACCCTATCAAGGACTTCTAGTACTCAAATTAAAGCTAAGATCATTTCCTATAACAATCATGTTGGGGTCAAGATGAGATGAATATCACATCTTGAGTTAAGTGGTCTTGAAGTCAGGGGTCAAGCTAGGGGATTTTACACTGTCAAGCCTTAGAAACCCTAGCCTAAAACTTCTCAAACTCTTCAATCATGATGAGTTAAAATTGGAATCATCCTTAGAACATCTCAAGGTATAAACACATGATCACATGGCTCTTGGATTAGGTCTCAACCTTCTTCAAATCATCAGTTGACTTAGGGTTGACCCAGTCAAACCCTAGCTGCACCAATCATGGATGAGGCTTCTTATTCTTGCATAAGGGCTTGTCTGAGCCCCCAAATGAACTTCAACATTTCTCATGAGCTCTCCCAAGACCTCAAGTCCAACTTCATGGCCTCAGAATCATCTAATGATATTCCCATAACTCTCAAGTTAGGAGACCCACATACCTGGTTTCAACCACTCTCTCTGAGGATATTAGACTTCTCTGATAAGGATATCAACCCTTGAACACTTGAATAACCTTCTCATCTAGATTCATAGTCTTGTACAGCTCTTGATTGGTAGTCATACCTCTTGATCTCCTACACACATGTCAATGAAATACAAATGATAATGCTAATGTGAATGCAATGAAACATAAGCTAGGTACAGAAAGGTTGGGCAAATTTTGGGGTGCAACAAACATCACAACTCATCGCCCTATCGGCCGAAGATGAATGGTGTTGTTAAAGCAGCCAATAAGAATATCAAAAAGATAGTGCAAAAGATGGTTGTCACTTACCAAGATTGGCATGAGATGTTTCCCTTTGCACTTCACGGTTATCGTACGACGATATGCACATCAACCGGGGCAACTCCTTTCTCGCTAGTGTATGGTATGGAAGCTGTTCTACCGCTAGAGGTCGAGATTCCTTCTTTAAGAGTTTAGGTTGACGTAAAACTCGATGAGGCAGAATGGATAAAGAATCGTTTGAATCAGCTTAGCTTGATGGACGAGAAGAGACTAGCATCAATTGCATATGGTCGTTTGTACCAGAGCCAGATGAAGAAATCTTATGATAAGAAGGCGCGCCCTCGAAGCTTTCAGACGGGCGATCTTGTGCTGAAAAAGATTCTCCCACCACAATCAGATCACAGGGGCAAATGGACTCCCAACTATGAAGGTCCATATGTTGTACGAAAGGTCTTCTCTAGAGGAGCCTTGTTGTTAGCCACCATGGATGGTGAAGATTTCTCATCTCCTGTGAACGCAGACGCAGTTAAAAAATACTTTGCTTAAAAGAGACCCGCTGGACACAAAAAGAAACGTCCAGGTAAAAATGGGGCATCCCAGCGAACCATAAAAAAAGAAAAAATAGGTTCAGGCAAAAATTAGGGGTAAAAATGAAAAGATGTAAACCCACAAAGTCGAAAACCTGGAAAGGCGACTTTGGAAAAATTGGTATCCCGGTGAATCGAAAACTCGAAAGGGCGGTTCAGGCAAAAGTTAGGGATTGAAAAAGCAAATGATTGCGGTCTGCATTGGGACTTCATTGCTTAGTGTATGGGGAGAAGCTGAGGGCCGTGTTTTCATCTGAATCAATCTCTTCTGAAGATGAAGCGTCCGGAAAGCGTCAGAGTCAGACGAGTCATAGAGGGATCAACTCATGGTGTTTGTCTGTGCCACGTTGCCGACATTTTTGTACACTCTTGTATATTTCTGTGCATATTTGTATTTGTCTTGCGCAGCTTCCTCTTTTCAGGAGTTGCATCTGTTGTAAAACTTTGCCTATTTACAGGTCATTCATCAATAAACATATACTATTCAGTACTTGATATGTGTGCTTGGTTTTAACTTTTACTGTTTTGTTTGTGAAAACGCCCAATGCTTTGATGAACTTGTGCTAACATAAACTTGCAGGCCTTGGCCAATAATTGTTAAAACTTTGAATTAATTGAACAACTTCACAAATGATGACTAAGATGATTCTGTTGCGTAGGATATCTTGTCTATTTGTTCAGTTTTGCAGGGTCGTTACCCTTGGGGCAGAGGTATGGATGGAGTTTGTCCTATCCCCAACTCGAGTCTTTCCCTAATCAGCGAAGTTCGTATCTCTATTCCTAGTAGAGTTGTATGCAGTTCGAGTAAGCAGATAGCGGGTACGCTTCCGGCAGTTGTTGCATTTGATCCCCACAGAGTATTTTGCAGCCTGGTTAGGTTCGTTCTCTGGCAGAGCAATCCCCAATGAATTGAAAGGGATGGTTTCCCCAGCAGTGTTGTTCTTTCTTCCCCAGCAGGATAGAAGAATGTTGTCACGTCAGTATTTTTCTTTGCAGGAAGCCAGCACGTGCTCGCTTTTCGGCGTAAGTCCAATTGTTATTGGCATGAGCCAGTTTGCGTTCTATCCCCGGTAGAATCGTTGATTCCCCAACAGGGTTTTCTTTGTTATCCCAACATGATGGTTTCTGTGTCTCTAGCATTCGTTTTGATGATTCAGTTCCGGTGCATTTGCATGTGAGCATAGCATCCACCCAAAGGCGTAGCATTTCCATTTTGTGTGGAGCAATACGCCATTTTCAAACATATGCATGTGAAACATAAGCTAGGTTGCTATCTCTTTGTTTCAGGTGAATCTCGCAGGTGATGGGTCTTTGCCCGTGTGGTGGCTAAACCCCAACTCATGTTATTTCCCAAGTGGAGTTTCTCCGTGATTGTTATTAGTGGGTGATCTTAACTTCATGTGGATTTTGATGCTCGCTTTTATTTAGCGAAGGTCTGGTGGCGATGTCAGAAGTTTCCCAGAAATGTGGTTATCTGACGGCGATGTTGGATGCTTATTAGATTTATGTTTGCATGGCGGCGATGTCAGAGGTTTATTAGCACCGTGGTTGTCTGGCAGTGATGTCAGAGTTCTTTATCCCCACAGGTACTTGACGGTAATGTCAGGTGTTTCTCAGAGTTATAATTAGCTAGCGGCGATGTCAGATGTTTATTGGATTTAGGGTTGCTGACGGCGACGTCAGATTCCTTTATTAGATTAGTGTTGTTACTGGCGGCGATGTCAGGTGTTTTTCCAGTGGCGAGGTTGGAGGCTTGTTTATGACGGCGATGTCAGGGTTCTCTTACTAAGTTTGTGTTTTTTCTGGCAGCAATGTCAGATATCTTTGGTTTTCTAGAGGCAATGTTGGAGGTTTGTTTCTGACGGAGATGTCTGGTGATCTTTGGGTTTCCCAGCAGCGATGTTGGATGGTTGTTTCTGGCGGCAATGTCAGGTGTTTTGAGTTTCCAGTGGCGATGTTGGATGTTTGTGTTTCTGGCGGCGATGTCAGATGATGTAGTTTACCAGCGGCGATGTTGGATGGTTGGTTCTGGCGGCGATGTCAGATGATATAGTTTACCAGCGGTGATGTTGGATGGTTGGTTCTGGCGGTGATGTCAGATGATATAGTTTACCAGCGGCAATGTTGGAGGTTTGTTTATGACGGCGATGTCAGAGGATATAGTTGACTAACGGCGATGTTAGATATGTTTGTTTCTAGCGGCTATGTCAGATGTTTTTGGTTATTGACGGTGATGTCAAGGGTTTAATCAACTTTGTGATGGTCCGATGGCGATGCCAGACGCTTTATTTTAACTGACGGCGAGGCCATGTGTGATTTACCGGTTGGACTTCCTTTGAATGACTGGCGGCGATGTTAGAGAATTGTATCTTGGGATTCTCCACATGTTTTATCTAACAGAGGTCTAACGGCAATGTTAACTATTCTACCGACTTGAAGTAGAAGTTTGACGGTGATGTCAACTGATATTATAGACTTAATGTCTATGCCCGACGACGAGGTCAGGTGTCTGACGGCGATGTTAGGGGAATTTAATGCAGATAATTGACGGCGAGGTCATATGCTTTTCAGACTGTGTGTCATTATTGTTTTCTTAGATTGGTTTTCCCCAAGCAGAGTTACTCGTTAAGTTTCTCTTTTCCCCAGTGGAATGTGTTTGTAATCAGAGCAGTTACCCCGAGAGATTTTGCAGTTTTATTTCTGCGGTTGGCAAATTTCTGGGTTTCTTTGGTATTCAACCATCTTCAACCTTGATTATGTAAAAGCAGTTCGCTTTTCACTCGTTCCGGTCCAAGTCGTTTGAATAGGGGCAGATGTTGCACCCCAAAATTTTCCCAACCTTTTCTTAACTTGGTTTATGTTTCATTTCATTTCTTTCTAGCATTTTCCTTGCATAGAATTTTTCATTGAACAGGGGATCAAGAGCTTGTGCATAGCAAGAGGAGTCTACTCAGAGGGTTGAGACTAAGCAAAGGGTTGTTACTCAAGTTTGGATGGCCATCATTCATCTAGAAGTAGGCATTGGTCTTATGAAAGATTGGATGGATGTCTGTGGGTCAGCTCCTAGCGTGGAGGCCAGCTCAAGATCATCAGAGGTGTGAATTCATGGTTATGGATGTAAGATGTTGGGAGAGCTCATTGAGTTCCTTGAAGGTCATTGTAAAGCTCATTCAAGTGTTTGTGCTAAGTGTGAAAGGTTACAGTTGAAGGTGTTGCACCTAGGGTTTTCATCTGGCTAATCCTCAGTCAATTGTGAAATTGAAGGAGATTAAAACTCAATTCAAAGTCTCTATGGTCATGGGATGTTGTGTTAAGATATATGAGATATCATTTCAAGTTTAATTCATCAAGGATCAAGGGTGTGAGAAGTTACTAAATTAGGGTTCTCAGGGTAAAATCCCTTATTTAGTGCCTAACTTCAAGACCACTTATCTCAAGATAAAAGTTTCATCTCAACTTTTGACCAAAATGGAATTTGTAGAGCATGTTCTTAGCTTTCTTTTGAGTACTAGAAGTCCTTGATTGGATTTATAGAACTCAAGTTATGATCTAGACAAGTTACAGTTCATCAAATGAATGTGATTTTGGTCAACAAAAGTCAACCAACTTCCAAGCCATTTTTGACCTAGAAGGATGTTTCTCCTCAACTTTTGGCCAACATGAAAGTTATAGGTATTGATCTTATCTTTCCAAAAAGTACTAGAAGTCTTTCATCTGATTTATAGAACACAAGTTATGAGGCTTGCAAGTCAGGGGTATTTTGGGAAAGTAAGATTATAGGTCATAAAATTATAGGTCCATTTCACCAACTTGCACACTTCAAATGAAGATCTTTCCAACATCAAACTTGCTCCAAATGGTGTTATTTTCTTATCCAAACATTGATGAGTCATGGATTAGGCTTGGTTTGAGGAATTGATGTGTGAATTTTCATGGAAGAAAGTTTAAAAGGGAAAAATGGGAATTGATTCATTATTGATCATTTTGGTGCAAATGAGTACATTTTTTGAGTGCAAACCACATTTTAAACACATTGGCATTTTTATATTTTGAGTTTGAGGTGTTTTAGTGAGCCATTTTCAAGGTTACTTCATTATGAAGTTACACAACAAACATGAACCATTGAGATCAATCAAGGCTTTAATCCTAGCCATTCACATCCCATGTGGTACCAGCAAGCATTTTCAAGCATTTTGGAGCCAATTTTGAGAGAATTTCATGTACATGAGAAAGCTCAAAATTCAATTCCTTGGATTTTCAATTGGGCTGTTAGAGGCTGAGATTGGGCTCAATTCTTATCAAGATCCATCACATATAAAGTTTTGGTCATGAACAAATCATCAGAAGTGAGAATTGGAGCCAAATTGATCAGAAACAACTTTCAAAAAGTGGTGGAATTTTGAAATTCGAATTTGGAGATAGAAGCCATTTCAAGCCAAATTGTGGATTGCAAAAGCTCTATTGAAGTTTATTGAACGATTCTGGATATTTTTCTGCAAGCTTAAGCTCCATTTGAAGGCTCAGTGGAAGTTCTCCACTAGGTAATTACATTTCAACATTACACTCTGGATATGCATTGATTCATTGCCATTTTTGCATATTTGAGACGTAGAAATAATGTAGATCATTAATATGTAAAACGAACTGGCATTTGTGAGGATTGTTGGTGGATGCTCAAAAATGTTTGGATCTGTTTTGGCTTATTCTTGTGTGTTCTTGCCTAATTGTTGATGGATCTGTAATCTACACAACTTCTAGATGAGTTTTAAACCAAATTGAGGATGTTTTGATGAACTTTGGATTTTGGTGCATAATCTTAATGGCTTCAGGTTGCTTTTATTTCGCATGATTAATGAGTTTTGATGGTGGATTTAAGATCCTCTTGATCTCTAGATAAATTTTGGTATAAGATTTGTGCAAAATGGTTGAGGTTTGGTGATATGTGTTATGTTGTTCCTGCG